>JAMFRD010000082.1:0-111875 GCA_025502685.1 Pascua sp. PH4015B | reverse complement strand
CGCGGGCCTCCCCACCCCCTTCCCCCCCCCCCCCCCCCCCCCCCCCCCCCCCCCCCCCCCCTTCTCTCCCTTCTCCCCTTCCCCCGTCAACCACAACTAACCCTAGCCCGCCCCGACAGCAACCGCATGATCGACCCCGAACAGGGCGGCGGCTCGCTCCTCGACCAGGGTCCCTACCCGTCAGTCTGGGCCATGCTGGCGCTGCACCAGCACCCAGACAACAAGGACAAGGACCCCCAGGTTGTGTCGTCGTACCAGCGCATCTACACGCGCTCGGGCGTCGACGCCATGAGCCACTGGATTGTCGAGTGGAAGGACTTTGCAGACGCGCGCCTCCTCACGGACATGACCACGTCGGGGCTCAACGAGGCCACGGCGGTGATTAGCTGCGAGAATGCGGATCTTGTCATTGCTTGTGAGTGTCTGCGTGGGTGGGGATGGGGTGCGCGGGAGAGGGAAGGGGGCTCTGATGGCGTGGTGGGTGTGGCTGCTGGTGTGGGTTCGCTTCAATGTGGTAACGCCTGGCACATGCTTCACTGCGGGATCCTTCCCGTAACACGTGCACCACCTCTCTGTCTTCTGTCCATTCCTTCCCGGGGTGCTCGCCTCGAGCCCGTTGTCCCCCCTCGTCCATCCACTAACACTCAGACCCGCCCTGGAAGCCCGAATCCTTCTCGATCGTCCCGCACGCCGACTTTGAGCCCGGGTCCATCAAGGACAAGAGCACGCACGAGTACCCTGCCACCAAGGCCGGCGGCGGCATGCACTACGAGGCCGACGAGGTGGCGCGCTGCATCCGCGACGGGCGCCGCGAGAGCGAGCGCATGCCGCTCGCCGAGAGCCGGGTGACGCAGGGCTGGCTCGACGCGGTGCGTCTCCAGGGCAAGACGGTGCTCAAGGACCGCAAGGGGACGGCGGGCAAGTAGGGCGATTGGGTAGTGTGGTTGTGAGGACTTAGAGACGGGTGGTGGAGCAGTAATTGACTCCTTTGGATGCAGTTGAGCGTACTTGGCCGCTCTTTGGTCCATCCCCAGTTGGGCCAGCACCATTGTTGCGGGCAGACTTTAATGTCCATGCTTCACATTTCATCCATGCCTGCTCATACCTGCTCTACTTCTACACGTTGGCAAGGAGGACGGCGCTTGGCGTCAGTCCGTTGGCCTTGAGCGTCTTGGTCATCTCCTCGGGTGTGAACGTCTTGCTGTGGGTGTTAGTACGTGGCCGCCGTGTGGACTGTCCCTCGCCCTTCGGTGCTCGAAGCCTGTGCACTTCCCCTGCTCCCCCAATACTCTCATTTGTGGCACGAGAGGGAACAGCCGGGCCTCCTAAGAACTGCACTTGCTATAACGGGGCAATATACCCTCCGCAGCCGCCTCCCATCATACCTGTGAAGACAGTGCGGCCTTCAACATCCGCCAACACAACGCTACGTGCTTCATGGTGCCAGATGACTCACCGCGGGAAAGTCTGCGAAAACTTGACCGTGTCAATCGCATACGCCAGGTTCTGCGACGCGACAAACTCGGCAACGTCGACCAAGGTGTTGTCGCTGGGGAACGTCTTGACCAGCGGCGCTCCGCCGACGTGCATGCGGATCTGGAGACGCGTCTCGGGGTTGTCGGCACTCTTCCCCGCTGGGCGCGCAGCGGCAGCGGCAGTCAGGCCGGGTGCGGCCGAAGCGGGCGGTGGAGGAGGAGCTCCTTCACGAGCCGCCTTTTCGCGGGCCGCCTTTTCGGCGCGCTCGCGCTTGTCCGCCTCTATTTGGGCCTTGACCGCGGCATGGGCACGGGCGTCCTCGGCCTTCTCTGTGGGGTTAGCTGACATCGCTACGTCGTAGAGTCCGAAATCGAATGCCACGCATGTGGCCAACTCACCCCGCTTCTTCCTCTCGGCGTCCTTCTGCGCCTCCTTGATCTGCATGTCCTCCTTGATACGGCCGATGTCCTGGCCCGCCTTGCGGCGCAGAAGCTCGTTGGCGCGCTGGGCCTTCTCGTCCTCCTTGCCCTGCATCGCACGCTTCTCGGCAAGCTTCTGGCGGAGCTCGGCGAGCTTGGCCTTCTTCTCCTCCTCGGTCAAGGGTTTGATCTGTGCGTCAGCGGTGTCGACAAGCGAAAGTCGAATGATGGCAATGCGCCAAGTATTGATGCGGGTGAATGGTGACGGTGTGGACACAATGTCATGTACACGCCTTCATGTGCACGACCTGTTTCCCACCTCGGTTACATCCGTCCCGCCGCTATTGACACCGCGCTCGGGCTGCCACTCACCTCCTCCGTGCTCTCCTCAAAGTCCTGGTGGCCCGATTTCTCCGCATGGAAGCTTGCAGTTGCCTGTGAGCGGAAGACCTTGCCACACTCGGAGCACTTGATCGACCTCGCCTCGCCCACGTCGGCGGGCGCTCCGGGCTCGCCCTCGTCGGCCGCGTCGCTGGGTTCGGGGGCTTCGGGGATGGGCTTCTCGGCGTTCTCGAGGATGTGGTCCATGGCGGGCTGGAGACCGGCGTTCCGAGTCGCACGGAGTGCCCCTGGGAGTTTAGCTGGTGGACAGTGATATGGCTAGCAAAGGAGGGGGGAGGAAGGTCCGGGACGCATAGTGTCCCAGTAGGCAGAGCAAGTGATCGAGCAGGTGGATCATAAAGAAACAGGCGACTTACACTCAATGCGAGCTGGGTCGAAGCCCATGGAGATGAGCGTTTCCTTGTCCGACATTGTGCTAAAGAGGTGACAATGGAGAACAAGAGTGAAGATGAGGAGCAACACAGAAGGTCGTGACACCATCCCACACATCCCACTGACGCTGACGCACTGGCGCACTGGTGCAGTTGCAACCACGGACATTGCCCCGAACTCCGCACCTACCTTGTAACCATGTCCTGGAACCCAAGTCCTTGGAATCACTCGTCTTATGCGTCCTCGCCCTCACCCTTCGAGCCACATCGCATTATTCTCCTTTTCTTGATATCATCAACCTCTACTGTACGATCCCAACATAGGACCTGCACATCCGCCAATCTCCTCCCAACCCCGAGTATTCGGCACGTCTTCGCGATGCAGACACGCATTCCGGACATTCCTGGCAAACTCCTGGCGAACCCCGAGATCAGGCATCATCTCAACCAACATGTCGCATCGCTGTGTGGCCTGAACAATGACCGGTGAGCGGAATGCGCGCTGTGGGGTCCCGAGGGATGCCGGTGCTGACTAGAAACAGGTTCCCCGGGTCCCAACCCGTGTCGTTTACGACTGCGTCGCTGAAGCAGCTTGAGACTATGGAGTGAGTTCGTCGTGTCTTCAGTAGGGAACGTTGGTGTGTGCAGAAAGAGGCATCGTGGGTAGGAGCTTCGTAGGAGCTGTGGTGGTGACAGTGGAACGGGGTATACTGTAGTCGGATGGAAGACGACACTGGCCCAACAGACAACGACGCTGACACTTCAGCTTCTGGGTGTGCGAGAAGTCTGATGGCGTGCGCGTTCTCTTGTTTGTGGTTATGAATAGCATGGCTGGAAGACAGGAAGTTTGGCTTGTGAGTATTACATGGAACGCACGGACGTTTCTAGCCTTGCTGACGCCGCAGATCGACCGCAAACAGCGCTACTTCTATGTGGAACACCTGCACTTTACGCACTGGGAGAATGTGGATGCTCCGCTCACCGACACGATTCTTGACGGCGAGCTCGTCATTGATATTGACCCACGGACAGGCAAGGAGGCACTGCGGTTCTATGCGTTTGACTGCCTCGTCCTCAATGGCGAGAACATTATGAAGAAGCCGCTCGTCAAGCGCTTTGCGGTAAGTCTGCAACGATCGTTGCGCTTTTAATAACGCTCCAGCGCCTCCGCGAGTGGGTCGTTTCGCCCATGAAGAAGGCGTTCGAGCGCTTCCCAGAGTGGCGCCTAAACTTGCCGTTTGAGATTGTTGCCAAGCCCCAGGAACTCTCGTACCACATGTCCCAGGTCTTCGATGTCCATATCCCGCAGCTGCAGCACGGGCACGATGGCTTGATCTTTACATGTGCTGAGAGCGAGTATGTCCCAGGCACCGACGAGAAGATGTGAGTTGCCATGACTTCTGCCGTCTAACTCTCAGTCTCAAGTGGAAGCCGCCGAGCGAAAACTCGATCGACTTCCGTATCGAGCTCCGTTTCCCGCCGTCGGCGCATGACCCCAAAGAGCCCGACTATTTTGCCAAGCCCGTGTTCCTGCTCAACCAGTGGGCCGGCAACAGTTCGTACGAGTTCTTTGACGAGATGGAAGTCGACGACGACGAGTGGGAGCAGTGGGTACAAAACCAAAACCTATCGACTTTAGATGCTCACACCGCAGGATGAAGGAATCGGGGGAGCAATACGACGGCCGCATTGTAGAAGTCTGCTGGGACGGGGCAAGACAGGCGTGGCGCATGTTCCGTTTCCGCGACGACAAGCCCCACGGTAACCACAAGTCCATCGTGGGCAAGATTCTGCAGTCAATCGACGATGGTGTTGAAAAGTCGGACGTAAGTGAAGGTGGCAGAGTCGTATCGACATGGTGTTGACTCTTTAGATCCTCGCAGCGCAGGATGCCATCCGCGCGGCCTGGAAGCAGCGTGAAGCTCAACGGCCTGCCCAGGGGCCGCCACAGCAGCAGCGACGCCAGCGGCCAGGGGGTTACGGAAGAGGAGGAAGCCAGCAGGGGCAGCCAAAGGGGCGAGCTCCGCCTGGGCCAGCGCCCGGTGTCATGGTTGGCCTCAAGCGTTAGCTGAACTCGGGGGCTTTGGTGTTGTATGCATAATAGGAGTTTATAGATGCTCGCAGCGTGGAATGTTATCCGTACATCATGGAAGCAGCGTCAGGCTCTACCGTCGGGCCGCCCGTCACAGCACCAGCAGCGTCAGTTGTGACAACGGTCACAGCCATCCGGTTGCGAAGTTGCAGCCACAGTCTCCAGCTCGGCCAGACTCTGCGCTAGCTGAACAGCGAACAGCTTTGGTCCCACATGTTGTATGCATAACAGATGATCTACAACAAACTGTCCGAAACTGTCTGTCTCCGGGGATCGTGAGTGTAAGGCCGCTAGATGGGCGGCGATGGTGTTGGTGGTGGTCAGGGCGACCTATGGGGATGGCGAAAAGTGGAACGGGTACGGTTCGGCGCCCGTGAGGCGTGCAAACTCGTCGTCGCCAATGAGGGAGCGATACTCGTCGTGTGTAAGGATGGCGAGCCAGTCGGATGCGTATGGCGATTTTGGGGGTGCGTCTTCGACGACACAGTCGTCGACGGCAATCTCTGCCTGGACCTGGCGCATGATGGCGTCCTTGACCTCTGCGTCGGACGCTGCCTCTGGCAGGCCGATGAGGCGGCGGTCCATCTCGGTGACGCCGACAAAGGCGTAGCTCCGGTGGGATCTCGAGGCGACGTCCCATATGAAGCCCTTGAGAAAGCTCGACATGATTGTTTTGGGCGGTCTGGGTGTGTAGGGCGGAGGGACGGGCGCTGGCCAGCTTGGGTCGTCTTCGGGATGCTCTGAGAAGATCCACACGACGTCGACGCGCTCGAGGCAGTCAAAGTGGACCGCCGTCTCGGCGAGCAAGGGGTGTCGGGGGTCGTACCAGACATTGATGACTAGGCGCACAGTGCTCGAGCTCACGTCGCCAATGTAGACGCTGGGCGCTGCCCATCCGCCATTGTACGCGTTGAGATGCGCAATGTCCACGACCGTGTGTGCGACTGGCATGGCGTCCGAGGCCTCGATCCGGCGGTGAATCGGTACGCGCGCGAGGGCCATGACGAGGGGCTCAAACGACAGCGCCACGGCTCCACTGTACACGTCGAGCACGCCCGTGTGCCGCAACTTGCGCTGGAGCCACAGACACTCGTCGTACAGCGACAGCGACCCGCATTTGGCGTGCCGCGGCAGTCGGCGCGACGAGACGCTCAGCGTCTGCGGCCACATGAGAATGGCAGATCGCACAAACAGGTGTCGAAAGAGAATCGCGTCGATTCGGTCGCACAGCAGCCGCGACGACGCGCGCATCGCGAGCAGACCAGGCTGGTCGGCATGCCAGATGACCATGTCGAGGAGGTGCGGGTATGCACCGCAGTCGAGAGCCATGGCGAGCGAGACGAGCAAGACGGGCACGAGCGGGCGAGCGCGAACGAGGACAAGGCAGGCCAGAAGTGGGAGTTGTGGAGGATATGTCAAGCGCGAAGATGAGCGCGGGTAGGTGGTACGGTGGGCGGCATTATTGAAACGCGCGTGCACATGGAATCGCCGGCCTGCGACGGGATCACCGGCACTCTCTCTACCACTCTCTCCGGCTCTCCACCCTCTCTCCACCCTCTCTCCATTCCTCTCGCACCTCGCCGGATCGCCGGAAATAATTGACTACTGCCAGAATGGGCCCATGCTTCATGCCCGCATGGCCGCCGCCTGGCCTCGCGCCCGCCCCACATGGGCGCGTAGCAATACTGCTGCGGTATGGAGGCCGAAGGCCTCGAGCTTTGGAGTATTGTCAGCAAAAACCGAGCAGGCGGTTAATCCCCGGGTAAATCTCCACGTGCACCACGTGCACCACGTGAGTCTCATTGAAAAGAGATCGGCCTGTTTCATGAGCTCATTATTGAGATGATATTTTGCTTCCGTCCTTCCTGGATGACCGACCGGTGAGCGATGAACAAAGGACAAAATCAGTGAATGAGTACAGGAGTTGTCATTTCGGCTCCGACATTGATCGCCTGTTTGCATCTCTCCATTTTGCCACCCTACTCTCTACAACAAAAGCACCCAGATGCCACCAAAGAACAAGGGCAAGAAGGGAAAGAAGGGAGGCGACGACGACGACTTTTGGTACGTTGCACGCTCGCCGTCATGCAGCGCGGACAGCTGCTTGTCACGTCCTGACAGAAAAACTGACGTGCGCAGGGCCGAGAAGGAGAAGGCGTTTGAGGCCACCCTCGAGAGCTCTGGCCTCAACACTCCCGCAGGCAATGCCGGTGGAGGCGCGTTTGACGAGCTCGATGACGAGGAGGGTGGTGGCGGCCTGATGGTGAGTTCAGGCGCAGGCGCATCGGGAAACGGCCGTGCGTCGGACACATAGCTAATGCACGTAGGCCGCCATTGCTGCCGCCAAGAGCAAGAAGAAGGACAAGAAGAAGAAGGCCCAGGCTTTTACCTTTGATGACGACGAGGACGCAGAGTCCAAGGAGGCGCCACGCGCCAACATGGACGACGAGTGGCCCGAAGAGGACGTCAAACCCAAAAAGGGCAAGAAGGGAAAGAAGGGCAAGAAGGCCGTTCGGGAGGACGAGGACGATGACGACTTCCTCGAGAAGGCTGCTGCTGAGGCTGCTGCTGCAAAGGCCGCTGCTGAGGCCGAGGCTGCGGCCAAGAAGGCTGCCGACGAGGCCGCTGCTGCCGACGAGCCAGAGGAGGAGGAGGGAGGCGTCAAGATCCTTAGCAAGAAGGAAAAGGAGCGCCTGAAGAAGGAAAAGGAGAAGGTGAGTCGAATGGAACGGGCTTTGTCAGCTTGTGCTAACGGCAATAGGCAAAGAAGAAGGCACAGGCTGCCAAGAAGAAGGCTGCCGTTGCCGAGGACGAGCCCGCTGCTGCCTCGACACCAGAGCCCGAAGCCGCGCCTTCGCCTGCGGCCGCAGAGGATGAGGACGAGGGAGCGGGTGCTTCTGCTTCAAAGAACAAGAAGAAGAAGAAGAAGGCTGCTGCCAAGCCCGAGCCAGCGCCCGCGGCGCCAAAGAAGATTCCTGCGCACATTGCGGCGCTTCAGGCCGCCATGGCCGAGAAGAAGCGTCTCGAGGAGGAGGCGATTGCCAAGGCCGAGGCGGAGCGCAAGCGCATCGAGGAGGAAGAGGCGCGCATTGCCGAGGAGGAGCGCAAGGCTGAGGAGGCAAAGGAGGCCAAGCGCGAAAGGGAGCGTCAGAAGAGGGCACAGGCCAAGGCCGAGGGCCGTCTCCTCACCCCTGCGCAGAAGCGTGAGCGTGCCGCTGCCGAGGCTCGTAAGCAGGCGCTGCTTGCTTCGGGTGTCACTATTGCAGGTCTTCAGGGTGGCGACAAGCCCAAGCGTCCAGTGTACAACAAGAAGAAGGGCGGACAGCAAAAGCCGCCTTCCCAGTCGACGACCCCTGCCCGTGCTGCTTCGCCCGTCAAGGAGCAGCCCAAGGAGGTCAAGAAGGAGGAGCCCAAGAAGGAGGAGGCCAAGCCTGCACCCGCCGACGATGACGAGGACGACTGGGACAAGTCGGATGACGACGTCGCTGCCGCCACCGCTGGGGTCAAGGACCTCAAGGTTGACGACAAGAAGGAGTCGGACGACGACGACTGGGACAAGAGCGAGGATGACGAGCCTGCTCCCGCGCCCGCAAAGCCTGCCGCGGCTCCCAGCAAGCCCGCTGGCAAGGGTGCCAAGGCATCTGCTGCCCCCAGCAAGCCTTCTGCCAAGGCTCCTGCGCCGGCCAAGGCAGCGCCGGCCAACGGCAAGGCCCCTGTCGAGGAGGAGTCTGAGGAGGAGGACGAGTCTGAAGAGGACGACTCGGAGACCGACTCTGAAGACGACTCGGACGACGACGACTCGGATGACGACTCGTCCGAGGACGAGATTGAGATGGCCAAGGAGCGCGCGCGCAAGGCGATTGAGGCCCGCCGCAAGGCTGCCCAGGCTGCGCAGACCACGACCGACCTGCGTTCGCCCATTTGCTGTATTCTTGGCCACGTCGACACTGGTAAGACCAAGCTGCTCGACAAGATTCGCCAGACGTCGGTCCAGGAGGGCGAGGCGGGTGGTATCACGCAGCAGATTGGTGCCACCTTCTTCCCCAAGGAGGCGCTCGTCGAAAAGACGCAGGTGGTCAACAAGAAGGGCGAGGTGGATGTCAAGATTCCTGGTCTGCTCATCATCGACACCCCCGGTCACGAGTCGTTTACCAACCTGCGTTCGCGTGGTTCGTCGCTGTGTAACATTGCCATTCTCGTCATCGACATTACGCACGGTCTCGAGCCCCAGACGATCGAGTCGCTCAACCTTCTCAAGATGCGCAAGACGCCGTTCATTGTCGCGCTCAACAAGATTGACAAGCTCGACGCGACCGAGTGGAAGATCAACCCTGACGCTGGCTTCCGCGACACGCTCGAGAGCCAGTCCAAACGCATGCAGCGCATGTTCGAGGACCGTCTCCAGCACGTCAAGGGTCTGCTCATGGAGCAGGGTCTCAACTCGGAGGTCTACGACCGCAACACGCAGCCCGGCCGTGTCGTCTCGATTGTCCCCACCTCGGCCGTCACTGGCGAGGGTGTGCCCGACCTGCTTGCGCTCCTCGTCAAGCTCACCCAGGACCGCATGACTGGCTCGCTCATGTACCTTTCCGAGGCCGAGGCAACGATTCTCGAAGTCAAGGTCATCGAGGGTCACGGAACGACCATTGACATTGTCCTCGTCAACGGTGTCCTGCGCGAAGGCGACAAGATTGTGCTGTGTGGCATGAACGGACCCATTGTCACAAACGTTCGAGCACTGCTCACCCCGCAACCGATGCGCGAGCTGCGTATCAAGTCGGCCTATGTCCACCACAAGGAGGTCAAGGCCGCGCTCGGTGTCAAGATTTCCGCGCCGGGTCTCGAAAAGGCCATTGCCGGTGCCCGCATGTTTGTCGCCAAGAACGCCGACGAGGAAGAGTACTACAAGGACTTGGCCATGGACGACTTGACGTCGCTCGACAAGTTTATCCAAAAGACTGGCCGCGGTGTCTTTGTCCAGGCCTCGACCCTGGGTTCGCTCGAGGCGTTGCTCGTCTTCCTCAAGGACATGAACATTCCCGTCTTCGAGTTTGGTCTCGGCCCCGTCTACAAGAGTGCCGTCATCCGTGCCGGTCTCATGCTCGAACGTGCACCAGAATACGCGTGCATGTTGTGCTTTGACGTTCCAGTCACATTCGAGGCAGAGGAGCAGGCCAAGCGCGACGGTGTCAAGATTTTCTCTGGTGGGTTGAGGAAGTTGTATCAGGCGCTAACCCCGCAGCAATGATCATCTACCACCTGTTCGATGCGTTCAAGAAGCACATGGAGGAGGTCAAGGAGGCGCGGCAAAAGGAGGCGGCCCCCAACGCCGTCTGGCCCATCCGTCTCAAGATCATCAAGCCGTTTGCGTCCAAGGACCCAATCATTTTGGGTTGCGACATTATCGAGGGCGCGTCGGCACGCGTCGGCACACCTGTGGGCATCGTCCGCTACGACAAGGAAAAGGGCACGCGTGAAATCATCCCACTAGGCAAGATTACCGGTCTCGAAATCAACCACAAGTCCATGCAGCAGGTCAAGAAGAGCCAGGTCGGTGCCGGCGTCGCAGTCAAGATTGAACGTGCCGCGCACCAGGCCGCCCGTTCCTTTGGTCGACAGTGAGTACAGCGGAGAGGCACGACGTCTTGTTGCTAACCCATTTTTTCCAGCTTTGACGAGAAGGACGAGGTCGTGTCGCTCATTTCGCGCCAGTCGCTCGACGTGCTCAAGAGCACGTTCCGCGACAAGGTCGAGCTGTCCGATTGGGCAATCCTCAAGCAGATGAAGATCCAACAGGTAAGAAAAAACGTTTCCAGAACCCCCGAGCATTACTGACGTTGCAGGGCGTTGTGTAGATGGAGTTTGTGGTACATCTGGTGGTATCCACCTTGACGCGCAGGGCAAATGCATGGCTTGTATCGACAATAATGATCAGGTTGGAGATATTGCCGCTCAATACGCTGCACGCCTCCCACCATCCCCACCTTACAGACTAATCGGCACCTGGTCATCCCTACCGGATGTTGACAGTTAGCAACGAGTAACTGTCCTACAGTACCCTGAGCGGGCTTCAGCCGCATGTGACGACCTCGTAGGATGATCTCACAAACCAAGTCCCCCGACTGGAGCATTAATTATTACCGCAACTCATGCCGACGAGTCACGTTGGAGGACATGGGGACAAGCAGTCACATGGCAGCTACCTGTGTTGCGCCGTGTTGTGCAATGTTTCGATCTGACCTGACGTGACGGTCTTCATTCCACCAACACTAGTTCCACGCAGCACTACCGCAACCCATGCCAGCGCGACCCGTAACTACTTGTATGGGTGTTCAATGACTGTGCCCATTCAGTCCTGACAGTAGTCGGGCCCTCACAGCGGGGCGTGCACATGGTCCTCACCTTGACATGAGCAACCGCACGAAAGGAACGAGTTGTTGCCTACCTGCGTAGGCAAGCCACCTTCGATCATAGCCTGGCAGTGTTGTAATAGTGGCCAGGGGTAATGTGAAGACCCTCTTTTCACGCGTGTAAATCGCATAGCGGGACTGATCTCGCAAAACACTGGCTGCTTGTTCCCATGTCCCCTACAAGCACCTGTGTAACTCGGTCTCATCTCTGTCTGCAATTGTCGGGATGATTGGAAAGACACCGCACAAAGAGGAATACCAGGCTCATTCCAGCTATGCACACAACCTCACGCGCAAGCCACACAGACAAGAAAAAAACAAATGCAGATACCTACCACCCTACGCCTACTGAAAACTACTCGACTCTCCTATACCATCGACAGAGCACGCTGGAGGCCCGCGACCTCCATGACGCCGCCGACGAGGTGCAGACTGCCCGCTACCAGTACACGGCGCTCGCCGAGGCCGCGCACAATCTCAACCGCGTGCTGGATGCTGGGGACGGCATGGATGCTGCCCTCGTCGAAGCCGGGGACGAGGTTGAGCCACGCCTCGCGCAGTGCGTTCTGCGTCGCGAGGGCGGCGAGGTCGGCGGGATCGAGGGCGTGGGCGGTCAGGTCGCCCTTGAACCCGCCGTCGGTGTACGTGACGTTGGTGCAGAAGACGACCGTGTCGAATGCGCTGCCCAGCGCCTGGATCGTGGTCGCGTCCGTGTCCGCGCCCGCCTGCAGGAGGGCCGAGAGGAGCGTCTCGCCCTGCCGCCCGCCCGAGCAGTTGAAGATGAGCACGTTGGGCGCACCCCCCGCATCCCACCCCCACGCCCACTCGCCGCAGCTCTTGAGCGACTCCACCGTGTGCGCACCGTCCAGCAGCCACGTGAGCTGGCCGTCGGGCACCACTTGGCACCGGCCAGGCCACTTTGTCTCGGCCAGCGGCTGCACAAACGAGTCGGGAAGCACGGACGTGTCGCTGAACCCTGCCTGGGCGGACAGGAACTTCTTCGCGAGGCCCACAGCGAGCGAGGCATTGATCCGCTGGTGTGCGCCGTGCAGGCCCAGCTGCGTTTCGGGGATGATGGGGACGACTTCGAATGGTGCCTATGGGTCAGTTTGGGGTACAGAAAAGTGCGTTGGAAATGGGACAGGGGGAGCCCCGATAGTGTGGGCTGGAGATGGTCTCTGCGGTCGCAGGAGAACTGAAGGCTTTGACTCTGGTCATGGACTTTGGACGCGGGTCATAAACGCCCGTCACAACACCACTTGCCGTCGGAAGACCACTTTGTCCACGCCAGAGGTACGACGACCGCTCTCCCAGGTCGGCAATATCACCTCGCCCCTCACAAACACAGCTCTCGCTCCAAATTGAACCTCCCAAGCCACACCAACAGATACGGCCTCCACTCCCACGCTCGCTACTCACCCCAACCTTCTTCGCACAATCCTCGAGCACGTCCAGCCCCCCCTGATCCTGCGGCACAGAGAGCGCAGGCACGCCGGCCTTGTAAATTCCGCCCTTGTTGCGCGCAATCTGCTCGATCGTGTTGCCAAGGACGGCCGTGTGGTCGAGGCCGAGGGCGCTCACGCCCGTCACCACGGGGCGGGGCACAATGTTGGTCGAGTCGTAGGTGCCGCCAATGCCGACTTCGAGGATCGTCGCGTCGACACCCAGGCTCAGGAAGGCGTGGTACGCGAGCAGCGTCATGAGGCGGAAGTAGATTGGGAACTGGGGCGTGTGGTCTGTCAACGGCTGGGTGTTAGCGACGGACGTTCTTCCGGCCTGAACAAGCAACGTGAGGAGTAATGCAGCCAAGCTCTCAGGCTCGCTCGCGTACTTGACTCGGGACTCACCTTTGGGTCCGCCTCGAGACGCTCCCACACTTCAAAGAAGAAACGCGCAAAGTCGTCCTCCGAGAGGGGCTCGCCGTTGATGCGGATACGCTCGCGGACGGCGCACAGATGGGGTGAGGTGTAGAGGCCTGAATGTCAGCTCAGTGTCGCCTAAATGGGCCAGTGGAGTCGGGCAGTGTGTCCTCTTGAACATCTCAATGGTTCTGCACAAGCGAAACGGCGCTGCAGAGCTTGAATTGCCACAGCCGGTAGATCAACAAACGCACCAATCTTGCCCTTGATGTGCGTCCGGAGGATGCGCTCGGCAAACGCGCTCGTCGACCCTTTGCCCTTTGTGCCCGTAATGTGCACGACGTTGAGGCGGTTCAAGTCGTCCGGCTACAAGTCAGCATTGTCATCCCCGCTCGTGTCCGCCGAGGCCCACCTTGTATCCAATACGGCGGAGGTAGTCGACCATTTCAGGAATGGCCCAGTCATTGAGCCGGCCACCCGACTTGCGGATCGCCTCGATGACGGCGCTGTTCGACTGCGTCGAGTTTAAGCACTTGATGGCTTCCTGTCTGTCAGCGGGTGGGTAATGTTGGCGTGTGGTGCCCAGGTGGGGTTCAGGTCAGGGTGGGGCCACACGCGGGGTCGTGGGTGGTCACCAGCAGAGCGGATCAAATCGCATCGATAACTGCACACAGGGGTGAGACCCACGTACCGCATAAGTTCTTGAGCGCGCCATCCTTGCGAGTGTTGGGAGCATGGGGTCAATGCGAGAACGAGTGGCTGCTGCGCTTTATCTATCGCTCCGGTAGGTGGCGCAATGAGCCCCGACCTCAAAAGTCGTCAGAGTCTACCTGGTTCCAGATTCCAACTTTGTTTGCTCAAAAGCACGTGATCTCATTCTCGGCCACTTTCACTCTCCCAATCAGGCACGGGGTTGCACCAAATGTCGGCAACATGGACATCGCCAAGTTGACAACATACCCGTCACTCTTCCAAACGTCCAACCCATGCGGCGGCCCCTCTCGCGCCTGCTCGTGCTGGTGCGCACCCCCCTTCGCCCGCTTCCCATCCTCCGTGCGGGTGTGCGCTTCTCGAGCTCGGTCACTCCTCCAGCAACGACGGCAACGGCCACATCTTCATCTGCCGTGACAAGGTCATTCTTCACGCCGGCGCCGGGCGACACGAAGCCGTTCTTTGTGACCACGCCAATCTTCTACGTCAACGCTTGTGAGTAGTGCTCCTCCACGCTCCGAAAGGGGTTCACCAACGGTCTGCATCAGCGGTCGACCGGTCCCCAGGACGAAGACGGGTCGATCAAACTCGGCGCATGGACCGACGCCGTCCTGACCCCAACTAACCCCCAGCCCCGCACATTGGACACCTGCACACGGTCGTCCTCACCGATGTCCTGGCACGCTTCTCACGTCTCCGCCATCCAGACCGCGAAGTTGTCTTCTGCACAGGCACCGATGAGCATGGGCTCAAGATCCAGCAGGCGGCGGCAAAGGGCGGGATGAGCGAGAAGGAGTTTTGTGACGAGGTGTCGCAGAGGTTTAGGGTGAGTTGTGGCTGGGGTTTGTGGGTGTATGTTGCCTCTGGGTTATTGTGGACGGTCCTGAGTCGGTGCTGCAGAGGAAGGGAGAGGGGATGGGGAGACGAGTCGACCAAGAGGTTGACGAGGAGGCGAGGGCTGCAGGGACGAGATCGACGGCGATGTGAAAGATGGGACGTCAGATGGACCGAAGACGAGGCATGTGACGAAGCAGCAGATGATACACAAGCGGGGGCCAGATGCAACTAGAACAGCGCTGACAGCAGGACCTCGCCGACAAAGCCAACATTTCCTACACCGACTTTATCCGCACGTCCGAGGAGCGGCACTATGCAGCAGTCGAGGCGTTCTGGAAAAAGCTCGTGGCGAGCGGCGACGTGTACAAGGGCTCGCACTCGGGATGGTACTCTGTCTCTGACGAGTGCTTCTACGCTGAGAAGCAGGTGGATATGACCGATGGCAAGATGGTGGCCATCGAGACGGGCAACGAGGTGGTGTGGCAAGAGGAGGAGAATTGGAAGTTTCGCCTGGACAATTATGGGCCAGCGCTGAAAAAGTGGCTCGAGGATCCTGAGGGTGAGCATAACGACGGGCGCTGGTGTGGGGTGACGCGCGCGGCATCCACCAAGTGCCTACGAGCGTTTGCCCTACTGATACTGACAGGCCCAGCGGTCCAGCCAGACCAATACCACGCAGACATTTTGAGGCAGGCGGACAACCTGTCCGAACTGTCTATCTCTCGCCCATCTGCGCGCGTGCGGTGGGGTGTCCCCGTCCCCGGCGACGAGAGCCAGACGATCTACGTGTGGGTAGACGCACTGATCAACTACCTCACTGTCGCGGGCTACCCGGGCTCGCACGCTGCCTGGCCCGCCGACATGCACGTTGTAGGCAAGGACATTATTCGCTTCCACGCCCAGCACTGGCCTGCCTTGCTCGCGGCCGCGGGCGAGGCGCCTCCGCGCCGCGTCCTGGCGCACGCGCACTGGACGATGGGGCGGGCGAAGATGTCAAAGTCGCGGGGAAACGTCGCCGACCCCGTGGCCGCTATGGAGACGTACGGCACAGACGGCGTGCGGTGGTACCTGATGCGTACTGGGGGTGCGCTCCCGACCGACGCCGACTACTCCGAGACCGAACTCGCGTCCGCGTACGGGCGATTGCAGGACCAGATGGGCAACCTCGTCGGGCGCCTGGGCGGTGCGCGCGTCCTGGGGTCCGTAAAGTCGTGGGACTGGGGACGTCAGCGCAACCCGACGCTCGACACGGCACTCGCCGGCGTACGAGACCGCTACGAGGCGCACTTTGACGCCTTTGAACTGACCCGTGCGTGCGCCCTACTCCTCGACGTGCTCGCCGATGTCAACCGCGAGTTTTCTGCCGCCGCACCCTGGGCAAGCGAAGACGGCACCGCCGCAGTCGTGTACGCGTACCATGCGCTCCGGATCGCGGGCATCCTCGCCCAGCCCGTCATACCGTCCAAGGCACAAGAGCTCCTCGACCGCCTGGGTGTCCCCAGCCACGAACGCACGTGGGAGAGCGCACAGTGGGCCGGTCAGGCCGACGCCGGCGAGATTGTCGCGCGCCTCACCGAGGCGAGGGAAAAGTTCAAGGGCACGACGCTGTTCCCCCGCGTCGAGCTGGACAACGGAGAGGCAAAGGCGAATCCCAAGGGCAAGGGAGGGAACAAGGGGAACAAGAAGAAGAGCAACAAGTAGACAAACATCATAGCAACGCATGCACACTGCACATCTCAACCACTGCGCGATACTGGGCTCTAACTGGGGCAAGAACGTCTGTCCACGTTGGTTATCTGTTTGAGGATCTGGATGCCTGACAGCGCGTGTCTGTTCAAGCACACGCCGACTGGTCCCGCCCCTAATCGAGGACACACACCAGCTCTTGGGGCCGTAACCTATCTGCAGCCATATGTCTGTGCAGATGAACGCAGTCCTGTTCGCCACCCCTGGCCAGCCAATCGCGCTCAGCCCAGCGACACAACGTTCGGCAGACATTCTTTGCATTCTTCATACAAACCCAACCCACACACGCACGCCATCCAGCGGGTCGACAGCAGACAACGGCACACGTACGCGCGTCCCCGTCCGCGACGCGCCAAACGCTCGTGCGGTCGCGTAGTCGTATGGGGCAATGTCGCAAGGCTACTATCAAGAAACTGGCTATTAAGAGTCGTGAGACGGGCCAGCAGCTAGCTAAACCAAGCGGTTTGTTCTGGCGCCCGATACACCAGCAGAATGCTGGGCCGGAACGCACCGCCCATAAAGGGGCGGAGCGCGAAGGACGGGCGCGTTGAAAAGAAAGAAAAGAGAAAAGTTGGGACGGGGGCGAGTTTTTATCTACGCAGGGACGGGGGGTTGGGCGGGAGCAAATTATGGTCACGTGATAATTGTCCTGCCAGTTGCAGTGACGACGGTGAAGTGAGTTGAGTGATGAACGAGGAACAATGGATGCAACCACAAATATACCCACATCTACCCCCCAAAGGACACTGTATCGACACGATGGCACAGGTGGCACCCGCGCACAGCCTGACGGACGCGGACACGGCGGCCGACCTGCGCGATGTCTTTCGTGCGCTGTATGATGGCGAGGAATGGGCGTTTGGGGTGAGTTTGAGCTCTGGAACGGCGGCGAACGCGTCGGGAGATGTTGTCGCGGTGATGAGACCGTTGCGTCGCCTGTGATGATGTTGCCTGTGAGATCTTGCGGGGTCCTTATGGGTATGGCTGGCTACGAGGAGGGTCGCTTGCCTGGCGTTCAACCTCGACGAGCGCTCCATCTTTCACCCCTCATTGCCACTTGCCCAGGAGAGCAGGCACGTAAGCTCTCCGATCCTCTCAGACCTGAAACCCTGGGGCGTCTGTATTTTGGGAATATGTGATGTTGATGGATGGAGCTAAGGTCGATATCTCAGTCTCAGAATGAGCTATGAGATACCTGGGTGGGGAGGAGCATTGATCTGTTTGGATCGGGTGCGGGGTTGGGTCCAGGGCATTCCACTCAAGGCTCGAGTACCATCAGGAGTTAACGCCAGGACGACAGCGATAGCGAAGTCGACGCGGTCGAAGCCGATGTTGAGCTCCGCTACAATGCGGTGAGTCTGAAGAGTTGACTAGAGCAAGAGCAGGCGCTGACGATCGTCTTGCGTTGGATCTCTCCGCCGTGTCTGACTGTCTGCACTGTTCTTATTGTTCACCTGACCTCACTTAACGGCTCTCTCATCACGCATACTTCCCTCTCCAGACCCGCCTGCTTGCCGCGCTCGACCGCCTCCTCGTGCCCCCCACCAAGCGCCGTTTCTTCACCCCCACACCCGTGTCCCCCGCATATATCCCCTCAACGTCCCCGGTCCCCGCGCTCCCTCCAACATCGACATTCGAGCCCTTTTCCCCACTTCCACTCCTCGCGCGACTCCGGACGTTCCCGCCCTCATCTCTCCCGCCCGCGCTCGGCCCAGTTCCCTGCGCACTCGCCGGCTGGGTCTTTACGCCGGGGGGTACCCTGACGTGCGCGAGCGGCTGCGGCGCGCAGTGGGGACTCGACGGCCTCGACACGCTCCCTGCCCGCGTGCGTGACGGCGTCGTTGCACGACTCGCATCGACGCTCGGCACGCGTCATGCCCAAGGGTGCGCGTGGCGCGCAGCCGCGACACCACCTGAACTGGTCCTCGAGCTGCGCAGCCGTCTTCACCCGTTACTCGCCGTGAGCCTCGCGCCGCTCGCCGCCGCACTCCAGGGACGCTCGCTCGGTCCCGTCCGGCCCGAGTGGGCCGCGCCCGTCCCGCACGCCGAGGTGGAGCATCTCGCAGCCGCGCTGGATGGGTATGCCGCCGCCCGCGCCGCCCCGCTCGCTCTCGAGCCCCTTGCAGCGGCACTCGCGCTGTTTGGGTGGTACCCGCACGACCTCGCCGCGCCGGCAGACTTTGTCACCGACCTCGACCCGCAGAGACCAAACACACACACAGGGGCTACCCCTGCACACGCCCACAGCAAGACGGAAATTGTGCGCTGTCGTATCTGTCTCCGACGTGTGGGGCTGTGGGCGTTCCAGCCTGGCCGGGGGCGCGTGTTCGACCTCCACAGGGAACACTGCGTGTGGTGCCCGCTTGCCGACGACGGGTGGTGGGAGGCTTGTACCCTCCTCCGTCCGTCCGAGGCCGCTGTGGAGGCCGGGTGGGTCCTGGATGTGCATGTGCCGGAGAGCAAGCGACGGCGGCGCGCGTAGCGTGTGTGTGTGGGATGTGGGTGGGCGTAGTGTGGGTGTGCGCTGCATCACCGCCGTTGATTACTGAGGTGGTAAGAGAGAGAGAGCGGAGAATAGAAGTAGAGCTGGGACAGAGGAAGCGCCAGGAGTTATTGCTATCAGATACGAGAGAGTCATCGCGAGTAGCGCCAAAGCCATGTTGTATGCATGTACATGATCGAAGCAGGGTAGAGCCAAGACTCCGAGAGGTAGGTAGAGCTGAGAGCCCGAAGCCCGGGGTGGAGCGGAGACGAGGTCAGAGGTAGACATTGGACGATTTCGCCCGGGGCACAACGCCAGTACGTGCAGGCTCGACCTTGACCTCTGGCGCAGGAGTCGGTGTGGTGGCCTCGTTGACGACTGGGGTGTTAGCGGCGTGGCGTTGGCGAGTATGAAGCATGGCACAGGACGAGAGGCGCACAAGCTGGACAGCTAGCCAAGGCGGCATTGGCGAGCACGGCGCTACTATCCTAGGACAGAGAGGCGACCTGGGCCGACGTGACGGCGCATCTGTCGACGATTCTGTGGGATACCGGAGCAGGCGCTATGCATCCCAGTGCAAGCCACAGCACGGCACCACCACTCCAGTATGGACCACGCAAGACGGGGCCACTCAAGCACGCTGGAGCCGGAATAACGTGATACAGGCAGCACTGGTCGACTGCTCGCAGTGGCGAGCACGCGCTCCTCTAAGCCGCGGACAAGCCCGAGGACAATCCAGTGGACAAACCAGAGCACAAGCCAGAGCACAAGCCAGAGGAAGCCGCAGCAGGCGTGATCATCAAAGGTACACGAGAGGCAACTCGAAGGCGCGGCGGCCGCAGAGCCCGTAGCCCAACTGGAACGTCGGCGGCCAGAGGACGCGTCCTCCAATGCGCAGACAACCGCACCTCTGCAACACCTACCCTGCCCACACGCAAACTCACTCTTGGTCCACTCCTCGACTGCCCGATCTTCCCCGTCCTCCTCTGTCTTCACCAGCGCCTCCCCCTCCCCCTCCCCGGCGTCGTCTCCCTTACCAGCCCTGCGCCCGAGCAAGACCTGGAGCCACGACACGGGCTTGAGCTCGCCAAGCTCCTCGTCAAGGTGTGCCGTGAGTGCGGTGCGTTCGCGCAGCCCGACCATTTCGAGCTCGCGCCGAATCTCGGAGTCCTCAACCACCTCGCCCGCCTCGAAGCGCGCCTGCAACCCACGCAGGACGGATTCCTGTGCGTGCGCGCGCGCCAGCTCGGACTCGGCCGACTTGCGCAGACGCAGCAGGTGGACGGCCAGACTCGTGATTGCGCTCCAGTAGATGAGGAAGGGGATGAGGGGTTTCAGGCGCTGCGAGAGGGGCGGCACTTCGAGCGGGAACTCGGCGAACGCGTCGTAGTGGCCGCCGCCGTGGTGGCCCGGTCGGGTGTGAGGGTGGTGGGGTGGAGGGCGCGAGTGCGCGTATCGCGCGCGTGGTCGCGGGCAGGCGCGTGGTGGCGCACCACGCACGGCGCCGAGGTCGAGTCGGAGGCCGCGGCCGAGGCGAAGCATTGCGATGGTGGTGGGTCAGATGACAAGACAAGATACCAACCCGACCTGGCCACTCGGCACTCGGCAAATGGTGGTTCACCCAACATTTCGCCGCCACTGCTTGGCCCAACTTTTGCCTCCACTCCGTCTCCCATCATGTCCGCAGACGGCAAGCCCGGCCTCGCGTGCGCGTACGAGCGCGACGAGCTCGTCAAGTGTGTCCTCCGGACGGACTGGTGAGTGCTGTACGCGGGTAAGCGCGCGCTGTGCTTGTTCGGCGTCGGGGCGGAGTCGGCGGCGAATGGCGGCGGCGGGCCGTCGGATGACTATGGCCGGTACTCGGAACTCGGAACTGGAGGCTGGGACTCACCCAGCAATACCTGCACCGGCACCAGCACCGCCGCCGCCGACCTTACTACCTCGGCGTACTCGCACTAACCCCAGCGTGCTCAAGGAGAACAAGCTGCCCGCCGAGTGCATCAAGAACCACCAGCTCCCGCCACCGTGCCAGCACCTCCTCTCGAGCTTTGTCGACTGCAAGCGGGGTATTGTGAGTGTTGCTCGGGGTAGTCCGGGTCGGGGTTTGGCATACACTCCGCAGAAGATGCGTGCACGCCGACATGGACGTGTGCACTGTGCCGTGCTCGACGCCGACGCACGCCGACGCCGACCCCCGCGCAGCCGCGCCCATATCACCCCACCAGCTGACTAACACACAGCTCGACATGCGCCGCCGGTTCCGCGGAAACCACCTGACCGACGAAGCAAAGGGCCACCGGCAGTAGAGCTTAGATTGCATGTATTGTCACTACTCTGTACTGCGTGTCTTCTCGCTTGTTCACAATAGTCTGCGTCTGCTCGGAAGTCGGCGCCGGTGGTGGTGGTGGTGATGGTGATGGCGGTGGCATCTATCCTCGTCCAAATGACGACCTCCACCGACAAACTCCATGTTTCCATCTCACCATCCTCTCTCCCACAACACCTCAACCTACCGGACCACTCCCCACGACACAACTAGCGCTCCAGCCCGCACGACTCCACACTCCACGCTGCGCCATGTCCCTGGACCCGTTCGAGGCGCGCCTCGCGTTCCTCAAGCTCCTGCGCACCCTCAACGCGAGCCAGGCGAGCATTGCCAAAGTCGTGTCGTTTGCGGTCAAATACGGCGCCAAGTGCGGCGACGACCTGTGGGAGTGTATCGTCGAGGAGGTGGATAAGGTGCGTCTGGGTGTGTTGTGGGGCTCAGCTGCTATGGGCGATGGGGTGTTGTTGAAGCGTGGACTGGGAGGGTGGCGTTGGGAGGCGTTGAGCGCGCGATGGTCGTGGCGGCATTGTGGGGTGGTGTGCGTGCAAATCCTGAGGGAGACACGAGTCGGTGTTGAGGATGGTGTCGGGCTTCGATGGCAGCAGCGTACCCCGTCCGCGTGTACGGGTTGGTCTGCCTGCGTCCCATTGCCGGGGAGGCATGTCGAGAGACGCCGTTGGCGGCGCAGGCGTCCATGACAAGTGACACCGGCGCCATGATCAAGCCGTCGACATGCTATACGTCCCGCTCTATCGCTGCACTTTGCATCGTCGTGACACTGCAGCGAACGCGTGCCCATCCCCTTCTACAACCCCGGCCTCCCCTCGGTCCCCCCCCCCCCCCCCAACTCACCCCAAACACGTCTCTCCCACATACTGACGCACCCAGGCCTCGCTCAACGCGCGCATAAACATTCTCTACTTTCTCGACTCTCTGGCCGAAACGTCATCCACGCTCGGCCCGCCCGACGCACCCTACTTGTCCCTCATCGAGCGTGGGCTCGCGGGAATCGTGGCCGCGGTGGTGCCCGATACGCGCGAGGGCGTGCTCAACCTGCGATCTACGCGGGCGATTCTCGAGTCGTGGCGTGCGCGGCGTGTGGTTTCGCCGGGTGTCGTCGACTCTGTGCTGGCGAGTCTGGATGGGCGGGAGGAGCGCGTCAAGCGCACGTGCGAGGATAGCCACAAGGACAAGGACACACAAGAAGCCCAGGCCGGACGGAAGCGCCCGGCCTCGGCCGTGTCATTCACACGCAGCGAAGTCCTCCGCCGCATCGAAGAAGATCGCGAGCGCCAAAAACGCCTCCGGGAACGCATGTGGATCCTCCCCATCCCCGCCCTGCGAGCGAGCCCCGCGCCGAGCCCGAGTCCCTTCCCCCCCGCCTCGCCCGCGCGGGGTTCGCCAGCGTCCTCGTCCCAAGCAGCGGCTGCGACTGCGAGTGTGAGTTCAAAACTCATGCCGCCCCCGCCGGCGCCGGCGGTCGCCCCGCTCGATGTCGAGTTTGACCTCATGTGGGAGGGCACCAGTGACCTCGACGACGACGATGCAGAGCGGATGCGAGAGTGAGTACGGGAGAGTGGAGAGCTCTGGGGTGAACCTGATTGCTGATGGCAGAAATGCGCTGGCGGCCGCGATTGACGTGCCCTCATGACGACAAGGTCACTGCGATCTAGGCTGTGACCTCGACGAGCTCTTGGCTGCCGACGGCTTGGTCGCATCTCTACCTCACACAATCTCTCTCGCAGCCGGCGCGCAACCCCAACCCCAACCCGACTTCGCAGCCCTGCCGCCGGCGCGCTGCTCCCGTACACACTGATGCCCGCTTCAAACACACCCATCATTGCACACCCATACGACCTCAACCACACTCTTGCACCTGTTCCCCACTGTATCACCATGCATCCCATGTCTATGCTCTACACTGTCTTGGTACCGAGCAATCCCCTGAGGCCCGTCGCGAGCTCGGCCCGCGCACCGCCGACGCGCTTTGCAGTCTCCGAGATCGGCTCGTCATCAAGCACTCCCGCTGCGGCACTCGCTTTTGCACCTGCCTCTCCAGGCTGTTCTTTCAACGCACCAAGCACACTCTCGACTTTCCCCTCGAGACCCTCGCGTGCGCGCTTGATATCTGCCACGAGCGCGACGAGCCCCGCCGGCCGCTTTTTTCCTTTGACGGGCTTTGCGAGCTCGGCCGCACGCTTGCTTACAGCGTCAAGGACGCGCGCGAGGCGGCCCAGCG
Organism: Pascua sp. PH4015B; assembly: GCA_025502685.1. Lineage (NCBI taxonomy): Eukaryota > Fungi > Basidiomycota > Tremellomycetes > Trichosporonales > Trichosporonaceae > Pascua > Pascua sp. PH4015B. Next base: position 88,505 of record JAMFRD010000082.1, on the reverse strand, counting down.
CAAGGAGGGCGTCGGCACGCGCCCATGTCGTCTGCGCAGCGGTCGCTGCGGCCACGGATGCGTCGAAAAAGGTCGCATCCGAGGCCTCGGTGTCTGGTGCAGCCGCACGGTCGAGCGCGCGTGTGAGTGCCGAGACGTATGCGGCGTCCACTGCCCCCAGCCCGTCGACCGTCACAGGCGACACATCAGCCATGGCCGTTTCGCCACGCACATAGCGTGCGGCACGGACAGCCACGGCGCCAAGGGCACGGACGGTTGGCTCGTCTGTTGTAGGGTGCGGTGCGGTGGTGTGTGCGAGGCTGTCCACCATGAGCTCGTAGTTGCGGTTGTCGACCCATGGCGCGTCGGACGCGAGGGCGGCCGCGAGCGAGGCGATGGTGTCAGATGAGACGTCTGCACCGGTCATCAGAGACGCCCAGACGTCCTCGACCTCGAGGACACGCTGCGCAATCGACTGGTTAAGACACTTGAGCAGTGTGCGGATGCCGTGGATCTGGGAGGTTAGAATGGTCGGCTATAGCCAGGTCTCACCTTTGAGTACGACTCGCGCTCCAGGGCTTGCTTGACAAACTCGGGGAGCTGGGGTCAGCTGCTTGCTCACCCTGGTGTCTTGTCTCACGGGACAGCACAGTTTACTCACATCGCTGGCGCTCCGCGCATACATCAGCGTAGCCTTACCGGCGAGGTCGTCCCAGGTCTTGCGTGCTCCGCCAACGCGCGCCTCGAGGCCGCCGCCGCGCTCTGACACGACGTGCAGGAGATTGTCGAGCTGGATCTCGGAGAGGCCGAGCTTGTCAAGGTGCGGGACGTAGAGCGACGGTGCGCCGAGGAGACGGTACACGCGCACGAGGGTGAAGCGGGCAGAAAAGGATGAGGGCGACTTGTCGACAATGGCCTCGAGGCATGCGGCGGCGTGCACGAGGGGCGCGTCGTCTGCCGTCAGCATCAGTAGACTCGTCATGTGGCAGTTGGGTCTCTCGTCTGTTCGTGCCCTTCGTATTGATACACCAAGGCCGACTCGCACTCACCCTGTGGAGACTCGGCCCATACGGCGAGCAGCGCATCAACAGCAGCGAGACCCATGGGGTCCGCTGGCTGGACGTCCGTCTTTGGGAGGTTGGCGCCGTACACGAGACCCTCGGTATAGAGCTTCCAGTAGCGCGCCGCGTCGTCGAGTGTTGGCGCGCCGCCGAGACGGAGGAGGAGCCACTCGGCGACGGCCGCGGCGTTGAAGCTCTTTTCGTCCTCGTGTGGCTTGGCGACGTCGCGCGCACTCTCGACAATCGCGCGCAGGCGCTTGGCCATGGCGGCGTCCTCACCCACAACGCCGAGGAGTTCCGACGGCGTGGTCCACTTGCTTCCCGAGCGGGCGAGGTAGGCCTTGACTGCGGCTTCCCATGCGTCCTCGCCCATCCCGCGGCCCTGCTTACGCTCGGCGGCGTCGAGCTCGAGACGTGCGAGCGCCGGCGCACGCTCCTTGTCCCCAATCTCCTTTTCGAGGTCGGCAAAGACTGCATCGGCGTCCTTGGCACTGGCCCCATGTGCGACACACGTCAAGAGGTGGCGGTAGAACAGGTAGTTTACCTGCGCCTCGCGGTCGTCTCGCAGGAGCTGGATCGTCGCTGTGGCTTCGTCGCCCCACACATCCTGACCAGCGACACCGCGCTTGCCGAGAACCTTTGCTGCGTCCATCGCCGCGTTCCTCCGTGCGAGTGACCCCTTGCGCCCCTCGTCCCGCACCAGGCGCCACGCTTCCGTCACGTCGCCGGCGCCCAACGCAACCTCGAGGCGGAGCCACAGCTCGTCGGCGGTACGGACTTCCTTGCCCGTTGTGCGCAGCATGAGCTGCGCGGGGAACAGAGTCTTGGGTGGCGCGAGCGGGAAGGGGTCCGCGTCGCTCGGCGCAGGCGCGTTGGCAGCCCAGGACGAGTAGGCCGCGATACGCGCCCACTGGGGTGCCTTGGTCGCGTTGAACAGCTTGCGCGAGACCTGTCGTCAGCATTTGGACCCGCGCTCTGGGTTGTGCTTTCCGCTGGTTCTCCCCACACCCCGGTATACTCACCGCAGCCATGACGCCAGTGTCGCCCATTGCCGCGGCGGCGAGGAAGACCTGGTCGCCGAGCTCGATCACATCGGGGCGCGCGTCCCACAGGCCCTGGTAGAGCGCAAGCACGAGGTCGGCTGGAAGTTAGTCAGGTCGGACGTGGACTAGTGTGTCGCCATATGGTCGCTGGAACACACGCGGGCTTCATGGCATGAACACACGCCATCCAGCCAGCCTCGCCTGCCGAGCACTTGGAGTCACTGCCAGCTCCACCTTCACCGTTATCGTCTCCGCGCAACACCATACCCATCACCCCCATCCTCAGCCAGCCCCGATCTCCAGGTCCCCAAATAACACTCACGCCTCCGGATGTTCCGTAGCGTCATCGTGACCCACCACACGCTCCGGCCCGACAGCGGCGCCGTGCGCTTCACGTCCTCGTACACCTTGAGCACGGCGGGCGCGCCCAGCCGCTGCTTTTCCGCGAGCACCATGCGGAGGACCTGGGTGTGAGCGGGAGTGCGAGCATGAGGGTACGAGGGCGGGAGTGGCCGGCACATTGTGTGTGTAGGCGCGGTGGGAGGGGAAGGCGATCGTAGAGACTGGATGGCGATGACGACGAGCTAGGAGGACCAGGTCGAGAGCTACACCATCCCGAATGAGAGGGGAGCAGACCCCCATCTGTTGCACTTCCGTCGTGAAGACCCAGGTACCGAAGAGCCAGCCTCTACACCGTCCCCACCTTCCCCGCTTCCCTCACGCTCCCATGACACACAACTCGACCACGTACCAACGCAGGCTGCGACCTGGGGTGCTTCTTGAGCCAGCGCTCCACAGCCGCATGAGCAGGCTTGATGCGTCCGTACTGTATGTCATCTGCTGTCAGCGGCGGCGGGACGGGGCAGCGCGCGATTGTGCCCTGTATGTGTGGTTGTCGCGGAGAGAAGGTCGATGACATTCGCTGCCATCCACCAAGCGGCAGGCAGCAAGCAGCAAGCAGCGAGCACAGACACGCACCGTATACGGACTGGAGCTTGCGCTCCTCGGCGGCCCAGTCGACTTGTCTGGACATGATGCCGAGGACGAGACGGTGAGGTGATGGGAGATGGGTATCTGGGAGATGTGAAGATGTCGAGACTAGGACTGAGATTGATGGTCAGGAACGAACCGAGTTCCATTCCATTCCGCTGCGTCACGTCAGTCATGTCCGACCTGGCGACCTGGCTCAAGCTGCGAGCTACAAGCTCATCAGCAACGACGTCACCGACCATGTCGCGTCAAACACATCCTGAAAGGTTGTTTACTCACCGACTTCTGTGACGGCTGATATACGCGAGCCTTGTACCATAGCATCATGCACCCACAAGTTGCGAGGCAGAGATAGCATGGCCCTCACCTTGCTCGCTGCAGGATACAAAAAGTGTGGACGAGTTAGGAATCGAACCAAAGACCTCGTCAATTAGACAAACACTGTTAAAGTAATGCTAATGACGCGCTCTACCAACTGAGCTACACGCCCGACCACGATATTGACAAACTTCCCACCTTCTTGTTCCTCCATTTCGAGTGTACGTCCCCCACTTCCTATCTTCCACGGTGCTGCCAACTGCATGCTGTAGCACTCTTCGCCTCAACAAGCACGACTCTCAGAACAATGCTCCTCACGTAGGTGCCAATGGTATGTTGTATACATGAATATGTGGGGTCTTGCCCCTACAGAACTAGACACCCTTGTCTTGGTGCTTATAATGTTGCAGTCTCAGACTAGACTCACCCCCGACACCCGGTGTGGAGGACTAATTTCCATATGCTCGCTCACACTCGAGCGCTCCCTGTTCGCTCTTCTCCCTTTCGCTCTCCGTCCGCTCCGCTCCTTCCCTAACCCTCTCTTCCACCTCGCTCAACCGTCTCTGCATCAACTAGTCGCCAGCTGGACCTTTACGCTGGAACGGAGCTTTTTCAGGTCCTCGTCGCGGAGCTTGACCTCGTCGCACGCGCGCATAAACGTCTCGGGCAGCAGGAGACTGTCTTGTGGCAGGTGGACCAGGTAGTTTAGCACGGCGTCACGCGTTGGTGGGAGGCCAAGGAGGCGATCGCGCGAGAGACCCAGAATGGCGAGTGACGCGATCATGAGGAACCGTGGGCCTGGGCGTCAGTACGAGGGACATTGGGAGTGTTTGAGCCGCGGTCATGCGTTTTACTCACCCTCAGTGATGACTGCGTCAAACACGCGCAGTGCGGTCGGCCAAGGCAAGTGCCGGAGGAACATACTCATCCACCATGGACGCAGGTAGTCGTGCGCTGTGAGGTCAGCATGGCCGTTCGTGTGACACACTCGAGACACGTACGCGCAATATCGGCCTGGCGGAACAGAGACCCCAACTTGGGCTCGCTCCCTTGCACGATGCTTGCGAAGACATGCAGGTCGACGCGGAACGCAAACTTGTCCTTGACATAGTATGTCTTGAGGACGCCCTTGAACAAGCCGGCCATGAGCCAGAACGCGTCCTCGACGACCGCGTGAACGAGGAGCGCACCGGCAATCAGCGCCAGTTCCGAGTGGTAGCCGTTTGGCGCAAAGTTCATGTACGCCTTGAGGAGCGTGCGCAGATCCGCTTGGCCCGTCCCACCCCTGCGGGCAAAGGTCGCGTGATCCGTGTACACCGTCTGCACGTCGTGATCGAGCTGCTCGTCATACGGGGCTGAATCGTTTGAGAGGAGACGTGGGAAGAGACCCTCGACCCTGCCCGAGACGCCATTCGACATGAGCCAACCCCAAACGCGGCCCCGTAGACTGGCGGGGACACCTTGCTCGATGACCAGACGCCGCACACGTTTGTTCGGCGACTGGCCCAACGCCAGAGGGGTCTGGATGATCGACAGCTTATTGTCAGCATTTATTCTTCCACCGTATGCAAGCAGTCATACGCACCCATTTCTGCTCGACGGAGCGAACATCACCTGCGGTCTGGCGACGCGTCTGGAAAATGGCAGGCGTGGGCGACTTGTCCTTGATAAAGCCCCACTCGTCCACTTCGAGAGGCACGTCGGGCAAGTCATCCTTGATGCTTTCGTGCCCATCGATGCTGAGCGAGACCTTTGGCGCAGACCCAGAGATCTTGGAGGGCGGGTGGACAATCTCAAACTCCATGCCATCCTCGTTGATCGTCGGGTCGGCGAAATCACGATGCGACACTGGCGGGCGGAACTGCTTGATGCGACCAGTAGAGACGGAGCGCGAAGGCGGCGTCGGTGTAAACGGCGTGACAGAGCCCTGCCGCGCTCCTGCAGACAAGGGCAGCGACTCGGTCGTGCCGCTCATGTTGCCCATGCCCATGTGCCGAATCGACATGGTGCTGTCAAGCGACGACCGACCACGACGCGACCCGGACGACGAGTGGGAGCTCTGCGACCCCGGGGAACGCATAAACATGAATGGCAGGCGATCACGCCGCGGGCCGTTGGGACCAGCAGACATGGGACCAACGGATCCGGGAGTGGGCGACGGCGACGCATTGGGTGGCGGCGAAGGGCGGAACGGCACAGGAGGAACGTGCTCTTGCTTGGACCCCATCCCAACAACCTTTGCAATGGTGGCCGAGAACGAGCGCGAGCGTGCGCGGTGGGACATTGTCGACCCACCAGCACTGTTCCCCGGCGTCGAGCCAGATGTCGAAAAGGGCGACTGTGACGGCAACGTGCTCGACGCGCTCCGCTGAGTTTGCAGCCTTGGCGGTGTGGGCTTTTGCGACACTGACGCTTGCGTGGCTGGCGCAGAATGAGACTGCTGCGATGGGTTCCTCGACGGCGTCTGCGGGGTGTGAGAGGATGAAGAGGTCGCCTGCTTGGGCATCTGCCACTGGCTTTGTGTCGATGTATGCACGCGCGGCTGCGGGCGAGGCTGCGAGCGAGCCGGTGAGCGGGGCTTTACAGGCGGCGGTGAAGTGGCCGTTTGGGGTGGCTGCGGCTGCGATGCCAGACCGGGGAACCGCCGCTCGCTGCTCAGCGATGGCCGGGGTTGAGCATGTGTGTAAGTCGGGGTTGACGCTCCCGAGGAATTCGTGGAAGCCTGCGTGGCCGAGGATTGTTGTTGTGCCTGCCATGGTGCCGTCACAAAGTTGGCAGCCTTGGGCGTCGCACTGGCGTGACCGACATCGCTATGTTCTGGCGTCTCGGCGTAGGGCAGTTGTGAATGCGAGTCGTCGCTGGCAGGCGGCGCAGTGAAGACGCGCGGGCGCGGCGCGTCACTCGTGCTGCGACGGGGAGGACGTGGCACGTCACTAGTGCTTCGACGGGGAGGACGATGCGCGTCAAAGCCCGGAGACCCATCCGTCACTTTGGGTGGCGAAGGCACGCCAGAGCTGACAATGGGAGGACTCTTTCGGCTCGAGCCACCATTGACACTGCCCTGGTGTCGTGGCAGTGGGCGCGGTGGTGGGGCACCGGTGGCAACAACCGGCGAAGGCGTGGATGCTGAGCGTCGTCCAGACACAATATTAGACGCAGCGCTAGACGCGGGGTGTTGATGCCGTGGTGCACTAGGGGTCGAGGGTGACCCGGAGATGGCGGGCGACGACGCGTGACCGCGTTCAGGCACCTGCGGCGGCAGGTCGACGACATGGACGCGTACCCCGCCGGACCTGGAAAAGCCTCCGCCAGTAGTGGGCCGATTCGCTGCCGACGGGCTGCTGCCCGCGCTGTTGTTGCTCGCGTTGCCATTTTGGCCAACGGTGGGAGACGCGTTCGAGTCGCTGTTGTTGAACGGACGGAACGAGATGGGCACCGGACCCCTTGAACCTGACAAATCGGCGTCCAACCGGCCAACCAGATAACGGTGACGCGACGCGTCAAAGTGGTGCCCGTCTGCTGATCCAGAGGTTGAGCTGGTAGCGAGTTGGTGCTGCCCGTGCCCGTCAGCGCTGGCTGGGGACATGGGTTTTGACGAGAGTGACGCCTGTCGTGTTGGAGGCGCTGCAATGGGTGGAGTGGAGATGGGTGGTGTTGCAGGTTGAGTTGAAGGAATGCGGGACGGGGTGGCGCTGGAGGGGGAAGAGGAGGGTGCCAGCTGTGACGCAATCGGTATAGCCGGTAAGGGTTTGGCCCGTTTTGGCGGCGTAAATGTGGCAGGCGTGGTCCGAGTTGGAGATGCAGCAGACTTTTGGTTTTCAACAACAGTCTGGATAGGGGACGACGAGTGAGCATGCGCCGGCGCAGTCACCATCTGGGAGGGAAGAAGAACGCGGGGCGGAATCTGCGGGTCGGGTGAAGGGGGGAACGGCGAACTGCTCAAGCTATTGGAACCGTTGTGCAATGGACGCGATGGTAATGGGCGTGGCGACGCCTGACCAGTCATCGAGGTCTGGGTCGTGGTAGTGGTGGAGGGGAGAGACGGAGTACTGGGTTGCGACGACGACGACGGTCGGGGCTCATGCCATGGCATGGGAGGCGTCTCGGGAATGATGGCGGGCGAGTGGCCGAGCGCATAGAACCCGTTGCGGAGCGTCGTCTTGGTAGTGTACCGCGACTCCATGGAAAAGCTAGATTCGACCGAATGCGGCGATTCGGGCATCACAGACACGGCGGGGGACGATAGACCGGGCGACAGGGGCTTGCCGTCAGACGAACGACGTGTCGCGTCGATCTGGAGCGGCGCAGAGAGGGCGTTGGGGGAGGCGTCTGGGAATGTGTGGCGTGCAATCTCTGTTGGAAAGGTCATCGACGGCACCGTCTGTGGCGTGTTGAGGACCGTACCCTCCTCGGATGGGTGCGAGTCGCGGCGTACATCTGGTGTTTGTCGACCAACAGACTCGGGAAAGGAGGAGGGCGACTCGTTGCGGCGCAGAGGCCCCAGCGTGTTGTCGTATCCCTGTGCGGTGGCGCCCATCTTGCCGTTGTTGTCGTTGTCGAGCGGCGTGAGCGGTGGCGGCACCGATCGGCTCCTGTCTGAAACATCACTCGGGCAATCAACGGTCGCGGGGCGCCTATCGCTCACAGACTCGCCCTCGGACTGGCGACGGCCATTCAAGCTGGGCGGGCTTGGGGGGCGGGGGCTTGGAAAGTGCGGAGTCATGGGTGACATGAGATTCTCACGCGACTTGAGCCCATCGCCCCCAAACGTGTCCAGACTCATTGGTGTGAGGGGAATGGGACTGCCGGCGGGCACCGATGCGTCGGAATCGTTGGTGTCGGTGCGACTGAGTGAGAGGGCGGGAGGGGCAAAGCGGCGAGGCGGGCGAACGGGTGCTGGCGCCTCGAGTGTGGGTGTGATCCTCATCGGCCTCTCCTCCTCCTCATCTTCGTCGCTCTCGGCCCCCTCCGCGAGACCGTCCATGATGACAGAGTCGTCGGGGGTCGTGTCAGAGTACTGGCTCGTTTCCACAGCCATGGACTGGCGTTTGGGTGGAACTGTGACGGCGGGCACCGTCGCGTAGCCCCCGACAACGCGGTTCGAAATGGAGCGCACAGCGTCGTGGGCTCCGACACCATGGACGACAGACGCAGATGGTGCGTCAACAGCAGGCACGCTCGTCAAGCTGCCGGCGTCCAAGATTGTGTTGCTCGGGCCCGTCCTATCCAGCGCCAGGGTCGTCGCACGCAGTGGTTCGACAGGCCTGGAAGACGTGTGGACACCGAGGGCAGAGAGGCTGAGGGTGGCTGCAAAGGAAGGGGTGGGGGTCTGGAGGAGACCAAGACCTGTTCCGGCGCTGGGACCATCCTCACTTGAGCCACTGGTCTTGAACCCTGCCTCTTTGGGGGTGCCAAGGACCAGCTCGCCAATGCGAGAGCCACTCGAGTAAGCGGACGAGTCCGAGTTGGTCCGTGAGCGGTTGATGGCGCTGGGGATGGCGTTGGCGTGACCCGCCGCGTGACTGGTGGCGTTGGTGTGGTGATGGGTCGCCCCATAGTCGTAGTCGCTCGCGGGGCTTTCGTGCTTTGCGGCCATCCTGAGTGCAGAAAAGGTTTGGTCAATGTCGAGGCGTGGGGAAGGTATGCTGTCGTCGTCGAGAATGGAGACGGGATAAGGAGAATGGGCAATGTAAGGCGAGTCGAGGTCGTACGACGACGCTGTCGATGTGCGATAGTCGGGAGTGATCCGCGCAGCCGCCTGCGTATCAATCACCATACGCGACGACGACGTGTATGGCAATGGTGGTGGTGCACTGGCGATTCGGGAGCTGTGCGTCGTCGTGTCTGCTCCTGCTCCTGCACCAAGAGGTGCGCAGAGAGTCGGGGACACGGACGCCATGTCGGGTGGAGTGTTGGGTTCAGAACGCGAACGGTCTGGCGAGCTGGGTGTAGATGAACTGGACGCGAGTGCGCCAGTCAAGGCGACGTTTGATCGCTTGACCCACCCCACGTCGCCTTCACAGTACGCGAGCAGGTCGGGTCCAGTGTCGCGAAGGATCACCAACGTGTCGCCCTCCATGTACATGAGCTGGTCGGGGCCCTCTGCAATGCAGTCGTAGAGGCTGTGAGGTGAGCCTGAGCCTTGGTTGCCAGCACCAGGGCTGCGACGAGACGGCGACATGTCCGATCCAGAGCCATGGCCAAAGCCAGAGCCAGAACCACCATGGGACAAGTCCATGGTGGAGGAGGACGACGACGACGACATGACGAGCAAGGCGACGCGTTGTAGAAAAAAAAAGATGGGTGGCGACGACGACGACGCCGAGCAAAATGATGGACAGAACAGATAAAGGCAAAGCTTAGTCACTCTGCAACAACACACGACCACAAACTCACGCCTTTGCGCTGCCGAGTCCTCCGCGTGCGGCGAGTTCGAAGAGCTCTGGGACCTCCCTCTGGAGGATGCGGCTCATCGATCCGTAAACAGGGTGACTTTGGGTCCAAACGGGGGCGCGACAAGCGGGAACGAGACGTTGGTTGAGGGGATGCTGTCAACACCTGCCACCCGAGTATTGGGAGAGGGAGACGGGATGAGCGAGTTTGTGAGAACAAAGTTGTGTTTCAAGAACGGTAACGTATGCCATTCGAGACGCAGCGGAGGCATTGAGGTGGTGCAGGCAGGCAGGCGTCTCTGCCTTTGCGCGCGCGCCGCCTGTTGCTCATTCTGACTGCCTGTCCGTCTGGTGGGTTACTACTCGCCCTGTTGGCCTGGTGCATCTCGCCAGACGCTCTGCAACCTCTCCGACTATTGACCACCCGATGGCCATTCGACGCCGCATGCCGCGCGCCCGCAGTGCTCCGACATGATGGGATAGGGTGTGGTGGCCGCGGCGCCTCCCTGTGCGGTTGGCTGCATGGCTGCATGGCTGGCTTGTACCTGCGCGGTCTACGGGCCAGCGGCCGCCCAGCGGGGCAGTGGGTGTGTCGGCATGTGGCTTGTGCGTTCCTTTGTTCCTTCTTGTCACCCAGGTCTCGTCTCTCTTTGCCTCGCTCCCTCCGACGTCCGACGCGCTCCAGGTCCCACTGTGCTGCTCCACGGCCTGGACGACTGACCGACCTTCGCATCTCCGCTCTCTCTCTCTTTCTTCCCCCTTCTCGAGCCCCTGCCCCTTAGTTTGTCTCGGCCCGTTTGACCTGTGACTTGGTTGTTTATTTAAGCTCTGTTGCCACCTAACATGTCGAAAAATCCATCTTGTGCCCTAGAGGTCCCCCTCTGCCCCAACCCACTATGCTCTAACCCCTGTTTCGAATGCCGCAACCTTGACGCTAACCAGCGCCGTGCCGGGGCCTGCCCCGTCCCTCGCCCTTGATCTTCCGCCCCATCTTTGGTACTTGCACGCGTCGTGTGCGTCGCTTTAAAATCGAGAAAGTGGAGTACGACGACAAGGACAAGAAAGCGGGGGGTGGGCTATGGCCCAGCCAAGGGGACGATTGGATCCTGTTCTGATCTGTTGTCCAGTCGCGTCCCACCGCCTACAGCTTGCACATCCTTTTTAAGACCCTGAGTTACCCCTTACTCTAGACCCTGGAACCATTTCGTGTCAGGTGTGGGCTACACTGGCAGGGCATAAGAGCAGAGGGTTACAGAACAAAGAGGCGGTGCGGGGATTGCCAGGGGTTTGTGTGTCACAGGTTTGGCTCACTGTTCCTCATTCAGGAACAGAACACGTTTGGATGACAAGCTATTCAAAACGCACACTCTTTTTGTAATCCCAGGGTTTGGATCTTTCATTTGAATGTCTGATTGTGGAATATCAGATAGAGTTCACTTGCATTACCACCTTCTTGACCTCCTCGTCTCCTACCCTTTGGCAGTCGCGGCCCGATGCCCGTTGCGCGTCGCGTCTCGTAATCTTCAACCCCTTCCATTCAGGTGGTGGGACCGATATTATGCTCCCGTGTGCCAAAGTTGTGGTGGTGGGTCGCCTCGTATTCCCTGGCGTACGTGCAGAGCGACCTACAATGACAACGCGCGGAATGGAGCTCCATCCGCGGCCATCTTGTGCCGTGACATGTTGCGTAAGTGGAGAACCGACGAGTGAATGGAGCCTTGAAACCTTAGGACCGATGCTTGTTCACCTACTCCATATGGGAAAGAACACTCGCCATATCCTGTCATCTTTCAGTCATCACAGCCCCCTACAACCGACTAATTTTTTTCCTCCGAACAACTAGATGTGCATGGAATCTCTGCAGTTTCTTCTCTCGGCCGTGGCTCGCCCCTCGCCGCAGATGTTCCCTTCACGACAGGATCTCGGGTGCCATCGAGGCACCCAAATTTCTTTGCGGCTATCCGCCGACCCATTTGGGCCGCCGGAAATCGAAACCGTTTTCTGCTGGATTGCTCGGGGGTGATAGAAAACGGGGTGTCGGCCAACATGAGCTGGCAGCCACATGGCCACCCCCAGAACTGACAACGACACCGACGTCAGCCTTACCATTTGCAGCCGCGTGGTCGTAACCATGCGTGGTCGATACCACATGCCACCAAAGGCACAGGCCGCTCCAAGCACTCTGGTGTATCCGCGTGCATGTATGCTGCACAAGCTGCTTACGCCCACATGCCCCAGTTGGTGGCGTCGCCCCCACCGGTCCTCTCCGCCAGCAACTGCTTGGTCAGAGAGAGTGCGCCACACAGCGGCGCCGGCGGCGCGGGCCGCACAATCCATGGGACCGCGGGGCTGAAGGAACCGTGGTTGGTCCTGAAAAGCCGCTGACTGGAACCTGGAATTCCAAGTGAAGGTGCCTTGCGAGTCATGGTGCTCCAGGTGCCGACCCATGCCGTGCCGCAACCTACCACCAGCCAAGGAACCCGCTCACGTCGTCTCTCGTCCTCTTGTGTCGTGAACGAGGAACAGATAGGTGATCGTGGATCGTGGTTTGCGACGCCACCGATGGCTGGCACCTGGTGCTGTTGACATCGGCACACTCGTGTTGAGAAGCTTTTGCAGGTCTCACAGCGCCTCGGTTTCGCAACATGACACTTGAACCACTTGCCAAAATCACACCTGTGGCGTTGCCAGTTGTCGCGCAGTTTTATCGGTGTACAGATGCAGACGACCCGGCCTGTGCGATGGGGCGGTAAATGGTGGCCAGTTGGAATCCTCTTGCACTTGACCCACAGCCAATGACTTGCTGGAACACCAAGCCACACACCAGGTCGCGCAAGCCACACCCAGCCATGCAAGCCACAGAGAAGAGAGACTGCGCGGTGCTCGCCCGCGCGAGCACGCACTGAACACCCCCCAAGCAACCGTTGCGAGATGGGGATGCTGCGCCGTCAAACCAGGAGCGCCGACGCCACCGGACCCTCCGTGATGGTGAGTAACCATAAAACCCCATGCATACGCCGAGCAAGCGCCGAGATCCAGTTGGCCCGTTCGCAGGTACTCCGAATGCCGCCGCCCAACGCAAACTGACAAACGCCACCTGGATAAACCTGGACAAACCTGGGCACACCTGGGCTAAACGAGGCAGACCACCAACCGCAGGCCGCACAACCGACAAATGTAACGGTGTCTAACGTGTCCGCTGCAGTTGGCTAGGGTAATGCCAGCAGCGATGAACAGCGACAAATCCGCGACTCGCTCCGAACTTTATAGACCACGCGTGCGTTTCTGACGCGAGTCTGACCAAGCGGCGTAGGGGTGACAAAAGCGACTCTGCGCTCACAAAAAAAAAAAAAAAAAAAAACTTTGCCTCTCCAACGCCGTGCCGGGCGCCACATCGCGGCCCATCTCGGACAGGCACCAGCGAGTCCGCACACTGCGCGCCGCCCAGAATCGCCAGACTGAGCGATGGCGGCGCACATTGCATGCGCTTGGTCGCGGAGCGTGCGAGCGCCACGACGCCTCGTGCGGGTGGCGGGTGGCAGGTGAGTGGAATGTGTGTGGCGAAGGACAGAACCTTCTCGAGGCAGATGCAGAGGACTCACAGCGGGTACCAGAGGGCATTAGAGGGTACAGTACGCTGCGGGTACTACACGGCGTGCACGAGTCCAAGGTGGGCACCGTGCGCAAAGTGAGGTACGGGGTTGTGGGCGGCGGGCATCAATGGGGCCCACACATGAGGCTCCATTGGGCAGGTGTGCAGCGTGCGGAGCGCTGGGACCTCTGGGCACCTCGATCCCTCGATCTTTGGGTATGTTCTGGGCATGGCTTTGCGCGCTGGTCACGGCTGCGGTGTGGTAGGCGCCATTATTGCAGCGCACCAGCATCTGGGTTCTCCGGTCTCCGGTCTGCGGAGGGGGCCTGTAAACGCCACCCAAGGGAGGAGAAAACGGCCACCGTCCGCAACCGACGCGCCACAGCAGATCCGGCTCGACCCGGACGCGCCTGAGCTTTTTTCCCCTTGGACCTTTGACCGCTGACCGGGGATGCACACTGAGCAGCAAGTCTGCCACCTCACACCCACCCTGCAGCCACAAGCCAGAATACCTGGCGGTCCATGTTGGACGGCGTATTGTTGCTGTTTTGTGTCTGTTTCTCCTTGCGCATGCACACGAACAGCCAATCCTGGCCGTCTTGGCATTTGCAGGAATCCCTTGCCTTGGCTGAACCAGTGCGCCAAATACCTCGTGCGTCTGGCGTTTGGCATCCCAGGCATGCAGAAAAGGCCAGCTGGCAGGCAATAGGGTCCTGACAACCTGGTGTCCCAAGCGTCCGAGTCCCCATCCGAGTCCTGGCGTCCGCCATCATCAACACCGGCCACACCCATACTGCCCGGTATCCTGGGTGCCGCTTTTTTTTCTGCATCAGACACGAGACAATCCTATCGCCTCCCATGGGCAGTCGTCTCAGGATGGGTCAGGAGCGTCGACCACCCTGTGCTCATCGACTGGTCGGCCCATCGCGCACTGTCCTCGCACATAAGAAGCAGTGTCAAGGGCCCCGGCTTTGCTCTCCCCCTGTTCATTCTCGTGCTCACTCTCTCCCTCAACCTGCTCTGACGGCTGCGTCCGCGTCTGCGCCTGCATCTGCTTGTCCCCCCCACTCGTGTCTCTGACACACTCTACAAGCAGCAGCACCACCGAAAGAAACTCGACACTTCGTTTACTTTCGCTACCTCCCCGCTTTGCCTGTCTCGTTGTCCCCCCCGCGACATCGACCTCGCAAACTCCTGGCAACATCGTTTTGCTCCACTCGTCGGACTCTCCCACTCCGACCACCTTTGAACACTCGTAACCCTCGACACTACTGCGCTGGCCCGTAGACCGAGGCCCTCATATCACCCCTCTCGGCCCCTCATCCCGCATCCCTCCGCCCCTCTCCCCCCTCCCGTCCCCGCCACCTCAGCTCTCCTCTCCCAGCCGATTTTCCCACCTCGACGCTCATTTATAAACCACACTCGACCACACTCGAACCTCCCCTTTCTGAGCACCCGACCCGTTCGCCACCATGGGTTACTACATCCACCACTACGAATATACGCCCCAGGAGCAAGCAGCTGCCGAGACAGTGCTTCACGGATGGACTCCTGGAAAGTCGTTGACGCCAATTCTTGCTGGGTGAGTTGCAGCCGCTTATTGAGCTGTACCCGGTGGTCAACCATGGATGCAACAGTTTGCATACGCGGGGTGATCGGCAAGGGCAAATCAACACTGGCGGCGTGGTGGCAATCCAACCGAATGAGGACAGCAACCGCGCCCAGGGCTCTAGACGCGACCCATCCATGCCCACTCGCAGGGCCACAAGGCCACCCCACACCCAGACCGTTTCCGCAGCAGCCAACGATCTGCAGACGCTGACCCCCTAGCCTCATCGTCGACTGTGTCCTCGGCGGTGTCCTGCTGTCGCAACTGTACAACTGGTCAACGCAGTGCCGCAAGTCGGAGCGGCCACTGATCCAGTTTGCCGTGGTGCGTGTATATCCGAACAGCGTGATTGCTGTGACTGGTGATTGACAGCCAGATCTTTTCCAGTTTCGTCGGTCTTGTCGTCTTCATCCTGTAAGTTTGGCACCCCGGGTACGGCCGAGTAGAGCGAGCGAGGCGGAGAGTTTCGTGGTCATAGTAGTGCCACAGGTCGTGCGAGAGCAAGCATCAGCTGGCGACTTTGGCCGCTTTGCCTCTGTACTGCCCGATTCCGCCCTCTGCAGCCTCAGACCTCAGACCTCTGCTCCCAGATCTCAGACGTCTGCCCGCTCAGCTCCAAGCTCCCAAGCCACCGTCTGCACGTCCCGGCTAACACCCACAGTACGGTCGCATGGTGCCTCCACGTGTTCACCTTCAACTATGGACAATGGGCGCCATTAGTAAACTTCAAATGTGTGTATGCTTGCCGCCCTCGCACGAGACGCGCTTCTAACATGTCACAGGGCTTTCATGGTACCCGGTCCTGGACGCGCTCATGACTGTCACTGTGCAGTGCTTCTACACGGAGCGTGCGTTCAAGATCCTCGGTAGGAAGAAGTGGCTGTACGCCGTCGCGCTCCCCCCCATGTACGTGTTTTTGACCCTGCCACCGTCACGACGCGACTCGTGCATCGACGCTTACACGTATCAGGGTCGTCTCGCTCGTCGGTGGATTTGGTACCGTCATCTGCGGCATGCTCTGGAATGAGATTAGCATCCACTACAAGATCTTCATCTGGCTCTGGGTAAGTCGAGACGTGGCCGCCAAAACGGAGATGCCACCCAACATCGGCGGGCGTCTTCCACACGACCCGCCTGCTGTGACCCTAAAGCTAACAATTACAGCTCTGCGGCACCGCGCTCGTCGACGTGCTCATCTGTGCCGTCGTGCTCTGGGGACTCCTGCGCTCGCGCTCCGAATGGGAGCAGACCGACAAGATGGTCCGCCGGCTGATCCGTGTCGCGTGCGAGTCGCAGCTTCCGCCGACTATTATTGCGCTCGCCAACCTGATCGACTTTGCCGTCCAGGGTGCGACCTACTATGGTGTCTTCTTTGAGTGAGTTAAACGTGGGGGGAGGGGTGTGTGTGTGTTTGCGTCACTGGTGTGGTACCGAGGGATCGCCGTGGTGGCAGATCAAACCCGAGCTAGCCCGCGCATCCACACGTGCCACACACACAAATAACACCACCACCGCCACATGCACCATGGACCACTTTGCTGACATCCAGGATGATCACGGGCAAGGTCTACGTCGTCGGCATGGTGTACGTGCTCAACACGCGCTTCAACATGCAGTCGGCCGTCGACGACCTGCAGAACCCCGCCTTCCGGGTAAGTCCAGTCACCTTTACCCCTAGGCCGTCCTAACACGCAGCCCAACACATACTCGATGTCGGCGGGCCCCCAGAAGCGCTCCCGCGCCCTCGGCCCGGCAACCATCCACGTCCAGACCGAGACGTACGTCGAGACGCACCAGATCAACCCGGCCTTTATGGGGTCCAAGATCGAGCCCAAGATCCGCGAGGCGCGCGAGCCCTCAGAGTCGGGCGAGACCGACTTCTCGGGCGGAGACCTCGACCACGTCAACCAGTCCGAGGTCGGTCTCAACTCTGCATACATGGAGCGTGTCGCCGCGGCGCGCAAGAAGAAGAACGACCATACGCTTGCGTCGTTTGCTGCGTTTGGTTAAGCGTCGAGTGTGGGCGTGGGTGGGGAAGGAAGGGGTGGGGCTGGGGGGGTGGTCAGGAGAGGGGAAGGAAGGAGGGAGGGGGAGGAAGAAGGGAGAGGGGAGGGAGCGGACGAGGTGGGGATGGTCTTGGCGGGGGTGCGGGGGGCGGATGTGGCAGCGGATGGCATGTGGCAACGTCTGGCCCTTTGGCAATTGGACTCGCAGCAGTGGCAGTGGTCGTGGCCGCCGCCATCGCAGAGCGCGTCCACGCCAGCAACGGATACACGACGCACTGCAAGTACGACCGTGGCACCGACCAAACCAACACTGCGCCAACACGAACCCGCGTCTGTGTCTTCGGCTCGACCATGCCCAGCCGCAGCGCCAAGCCCCGCACGGGCTCGCTTCGGCCGGCGCCAAGCCTCACGGTCCTCGGTCCTCGATACGTTCCCCGCGCGTCTCGGTTGCCCACCCGCCACTGCCACTGTCCGTTCCGCGGCCCTACCGCCACACCGCCACATGCCACTGGCCATCCCTATCCAAGTCTCCATCTCCATCCTCATTCCTGTCCTCGTCCTCTGTCCTCGTCCTCATTCTCGATCTCACTCCTCTCCACCCAAACCCCAACCCCAACCCTACCTCCACCCAAACCCCAACCCCAACCCTACCCCCACCCACCCCACCCCACCCTACCCCACGCCCAACGCCACCCCCAACCAACCCCGACGCCCAACCCCGAACACCCTCCCCCTCTGCTCCTCAATCTTGGTCTCCACCGAAGCCTATACTCCCCGCGGTCTCTACAGTACACTCGCACACTTGTACACTTGTTTCCAGTATGTCAACTCGTATACCCCCCAACCCCAACCCCTACCGCGCACGCACAACCCAAAGTCGTAGTAGCTACAAGAACAACGTGTCGCGTAAAACGAAACATATACCAAAATGCCAGTCGCCTGTGGGCGGGCGGCTGGTCCGCCATGGATGTTATGAACTACAGGCGACGCACTGGTTGGCCAGCAAGGACAGCAGGTTGAATGACTTTGAGACGGCGACTCGCTGCTGTCAGTGTACTGTCGCCCCAAGTAGCCCCCCGTCAAACTATTGTGGGATCTATCAATCTATCCGCGAGTGTCGTGAACATCGCAGTGACAGCCGCCACTGAAACGTTTGTCTCCAAGGTGGTCGTGAATCCCGACGCTGGCCACGTTCTGGCGGTTGCCAGCTCATACTTCCATACAAGGCAGCCGTTCGCATCGTAGACTGTCTCCGAGGGCCTCAGGTTGCACCTTCTCTCGCGCCCCACGAGCGGGTTGGTGTACTTGCTCGCCAAACGCTATCATGGCCCCAAATAGCGCCACGGCGAGGCTGACCAGTGTGAGCTATCTTTCATTGACCACAACGATTGAAGATTCAGCATTGCTCAGTCCCGCACGAAACGACGATCACGTTGTTCAGAGCCGTTTCAACTAGCCGCGCATCCGAACAACCTGCACGCAGACTGTCTGAAGGCCCAGCACACCTCGTCGCGCCTGGGCAACGCTCGCCGACACTCGTGTCCAATGTCCGTTCATACAGCTACATATCGCCATGTGTTGTCTAGTTATAATGTCCAGAGCTCACACGTCTGCTATGCTTCAATTCGCTCTCGTGTGCGCGGGCCACGTAGGGACCAAGAGATGGTCGAGGCATAGGCGTTGGGGTTTGGTATTCGCGCAATCTCGTCGCGCCTCTTCTCTACTCGTCATTGCTATGGGGGATCTGTGTCGAGACCCGGCGGCAACTGGCGAGGTTGTCTACCGCTGGGCTCAACGATACTGTCGTCCGTACCCGTCGTGGGCATCGGGGCCGCCGGGACCGGCACCGTTGTTGCCGTACCCGCCATTGCCATAATCGGGTCCATTGTAGTCCTTCGGGTCGACCCAGTTGCTGCCTTGACCGCCACCGCCTTGGCCTCCCTGGTGCGAGTACGGGTCGCGGTACATTTGCTGCATGGGCAGCTCTTCGTCCGACCCCGGCTGCCCTGTGCCGAGAGGCGTGTATGTGTCCTGGCGAGCAGCACGAGGACGCGAAATAGCAGCCGCGGCCGCAATGGGCATCTTCCTGCTCTTGTTCTTGCGTCCGCCGCAGCAGCCACAGATGCAGCGTCCCACCGACCAAAGAATCGCGAGGACCTGGGGTGTGAGCGTCGGCACGTAACAGCAACAATACAGAGCGACTTACAATCAAACCAGCGGCAATGGTCACGGGGATACCAATCTGCAGGTTCTGGGTGTACCAGCCGGCCAGCGTGTCCTGCCAGCTGCCCGCTTTGCATGTCGAGTTGTAGCAGCGTCCGCCGTACCCACAGGGCGAGCCGTCGATGAGTGGTGTTTGCAGGACCGTGCACAAGTTGCTGGCGCGTCAGTAAAATATAAATATTGTCGACGCCAAAGGCACAACGTACGCAACATCAGGGTCCTTGCACGTCACGACACAGCTCCTTTCATTACGGTTGCCGCACGCCTGGGTGAGGTTGCCAGAGCTGACACTCTTGCATTGCTCTGCTCGTCAGCAAAAGCACGCCGAAACAACAACTCACGGCTCAGCGAAGTGCAGTGTCCGCTCGCGCACGAAAGGCCATTTCCGCACTTTGTACCATCCTTGGCAGTCTTGTCGTCGGGGCACTTTGCATCGGAACCGCTGCAGGTTTCCTCAAAGTCACAAGTAGGGTCAATGGCCGCACGACACACAGTGCCAGCCTTGGCGATCTGGCATGAATCGGTGCAGCACTTGGAGTTGGCAGGCTCGCACACTGCGCCTTCCCTAAACTTGCAAGCTGCAGTGTCAGCATTGACCTGGATGCCTTGTGGGTACGGTAGCACCTACTCTCGGGGTCACAGCAGTTCGACTCGCTACCGGCTCCCGGGTCGCACTCCTCGCCGTCTTCGACAATGCCGTCTGCGCTAGTCAGCATCACTGGTCACAGGTGCAAGCCGCCAGTCAACAACTTACTGCCACACTGTTTGAGGCCAATGGTCTTCTTGCCTCCGGGGTCTTCGAGGCATGAGGGGTTGTTGGCGCCGAGCCATGTACCTGTATGTGCGTCAGCTAACATGCCCCACAGCAATTATATACACGCACAGACGTTGCCCTTTGTACATCCAGAAAACGTCTTTTCCGTACTGGCTGTCGTTGGGTTCATAATGTACTTGCTGCCGGCATCGCAAGACGATTTGGTGTACGGGCAGCAGGGACTAGGTGGGATGGTTTTGGTCGTCGATCCCGGCTGGATGCAATCGTCCGCACACTCGTAGAGTCAGCGAGTCTGATCTAGTGCCACGAATCAAAAACTCACGTCATGGATCGCTCCAAACCCGTGGCCAATCTCGTGCGCAATGAGAGCCCACTCGTTTGTTGCAGCAGTCGACACACCAGTGCCCGAGGTATACTGACCCTCTGGATTCTGCGTCGTGTCTGACTTGCAAAGCACTCCCAGCCACGCGACGCCGACCTCGGTACCCGTGCTGCAGTCCTGGAGACAATGTCAGCACTGCCAGTTTCACCATGAGACCAGGCGCCCAAGTCCACTCACAGACATCAAGTGCCACAGACCGACGTCGTCCTCGCCCTTGTCTCCACGCCACTTGCTAAACATGCTCAGACGGTCGTCGAGCGTGATCGAGTCGGAGCAGTTGACATTCCACGGTTCGTCGGTGGGCGATGTCGATGGGCAGGCGCCACTCTTGACAATAAGCTCAATGATGCCAAGATTGACGTTGAAGGTCTGGCGGAACAGTGCTCCCAAGCTGTTCCAGTCGTTGAGCACCTGCTCTCGCGCAGCATCCTCGGTGACGTATTTGGCAACATAGTTGCAATCAATCGCCACTCCCATGTAGAGAATCTTTGAGTCTGTAGGGCAGCCCTTTGTCGAGTTGATGCTGTCAATGTAGTTCGAGTCGCCCGTCATGCCGCCCATGTCGTTGCGTCCAAACAGGTGGCGGCGCGCCATGTCGTACGGATCGCTGGGCGCAGGCGTCTCCTCGTCATCGTGACTGTAGACAACCATGTTGTTTCCCAGAGAGGCCACATTGGCATCGCGGTCCGACTTGACCACCTCGTAGTGCTGGCGCGTGAGGACATTGTAAGTGACGCCGTCTACAGTGAAGACGCCTTCCCATTCGACGTCGTTGTCACCGACATTGTGGACCATGACGCGCGCGGAACCGATAACCGAGTTGGGGTTGCGCCCCAACCCAGCCATCTCCTCGTGCCATGCGCGCGTCGTCCACGACGGGCGGAGCACGTCGCCAGTGTACAGGCGGTAGTCCTCGGCGCGCAGAGGCTCTGTGCGGCTGGTCCCAGCAAGGTCGTCCTGGTACGTGACCTTTGCTTGCGGGTGGAAGAGGTACTCTGTAGGGTGGAGCAGGAAGCTGAGCTCGTAGGGGAAGAGAGAAGGGAGGGAAGCGGTGAGGAGCAGCGTGTCATCGTGACGGAGCGACGCCGGCGCGGGGGCTGCTCGCGAACGGACCGACAGCCCGGGGGCCGTCCCGCGTGGGAGGATACGCAATGCTGAGCGGGCCGAATGGTGTACCCTCTTGACTGGTGGGGGGTGGGGCGAGCGTGCTGCCAATGTCAGCTCCGGAAGAGGGTGTAAGCAAGGCGCCAAAACAAGCCCGTGCCCGCGCTCGTCGCACGCCGAGGGCCCGTTGCCGACCCGCGTCGTACTCACCTGCTACAAGATCACAGAGACCGAGGAGCGCAATGGCTGCGCATAGCAGCGCGACACACGAGCGCGGGAGCAACATGGCAGCTCTCGGCGTCGTGATCGATTGTCGAGTGGAGAAGGAAAAAGGAACGACGACGTGAACGTCGTGGAGGTGTGCCAACAAAGGTGTAGCTGGTGCAGGGTGCGAGGTTGTGGGCCGGGTCTGGCTAGTCTAGAAATGATCGCAGTCTAGCGCCAGCCGATGCACGTTCAACAAGCCGGTGCGTCCGCGTGTGCCGATGCCGGCTGATTCAAATAGACCACGCTAACTGGCAAGGTTGTGTGTGCCAGTGGGCCAACAATGGAAGAGCCGAACAAGTCTGGTAGTGGCCTTGGGTCGTCGTCGCCGCGAATGCCTGTATAACCGGGTCCAGACTGGGCAATGTTTACAGTGGCGCTCACAGTGGCGCTGTGCTGTCGAGTACAACGAGCCGTGGAGCGTGACAACTGGTGGGTACAGTGCACGAGACGATGCGAGTTGTGTTGTATTGTAGAAAGAGGAACAAGGTTTGTAGGTTTGACAAGACGACGAATGAAGAAAGTGGTGGTGGAGACGAGGAAGATGGATGCTGGATCGATATGACCGTGTGTGATGTCCAGGGGTGGGTGGGATGGGATGGCTGCAGCGCTGCAGGGTGGTTGCTGTGCTACAGGCGGCGGTGGTGGTGGTTCTGAGTGAGCAAGGGACTGCGGAATTGAGCTGCGGATGGAGCGCCTAGCTGTCTTGGCTCGCTCAGTCATTACATTTTGCATGCATGCACAGGTGCACAGGTGCACAGCCTGCCTGCCGTTTGGCTCGTGGCTCATGGCTGATGGTGCTCCCGGGCGTTTTGATTGTTGAATCATGCTGTAGATTTGGGTATCGCCCCGTTGGCTTGGCACGCATCGGCGGCGCAGTCTCTCCTAGTACGTAGGTAGGCCGTACGCGGTACCAAAAGCCAAAGCTGTGCTGTGCTGGATAGCTGGAGGCGCCTACGCAGGCACGCGTACAACTGCAAGCCTTTGGCTCACTCCCCTTCCCCTTGCCCCGCCCGCACTCTCCTCCCCTGGTGCCTTGCCTCGCGTCGTCTGCCCCTCAAAACCCAGAACCCAAGAGGCGAGGCGTCTCACAAATCAACGTCATCTTGCCAGTCGTGTTCAATACCAACGCTTGGATCCACATCCACATTGCATTCGTACAGGTCTTGTTGTTGATGCACAAACATGCAAACATGAATGATGCATCCGACATGATCACCGCACCGTCCCATTGACCCGGTATCGAGCCCATCGCCCCATCTTGCTGTTAGTAGTGGTAATAGTGCCTGCTGGCCCCCGCCCTTGGGTTCCCGGAGATCGAGACCTTTATGATATGAAGCGTGTGTGACACGCACCCCAGGCACAGTGCGATCATGTGAATGATGCCGCGCATGCATGCATGCCGCGCAGATCGGCACCCAGCTCCGGCACCGCAACACCGCAACCCACGAGTGCTCTTTATCCTGGCCATGCTGGCCATGTTCATGCAACATGCGGATGCAACAACTCGGTGAAGATGGCTGCAAGGGAACAACACGCAACATTCACGACCCAAACGCCGGGACCGTCCATGCAAGCGTTCGCTAGTCCGCTCGGTGTTGTGCTCGTACCGTAGCACAGGGTGGGGAGGGGCAAGGCCGGTAGAGGCACCACAGGGTGAAACGTTTGGGCCGCTATTCCGCAGGCACAGAAGGGGAATTTCAACAGCCGAGGGTTACCGCTTGTCCATGCCAACGCCTAGTCCGTAAAGCGTGTCATTTGGTGGGCTTCGAAACGACTTTTGACAAAGCCATCGGTTCCATGCCAATCTCCTAGCCGGTCCAGTCCAACTTGTTTATTCTTGGACTTTCCGATAATGGGACAACCACTGGCATCGTTTGAGAGATTGTGGGCTGCAGGCTGCCTGTGCTCTTTCCAGCATGCGTTACGAAGGCGGCAAGGACACTTCGTTTGTTCGACGTGTCCTACGGTAGCCCGCTGGATTTAACAACTAGTCCTGTTCCGTGGTCCGACTTGGTTCCAGTGGTACGACGGACTCACGTCAACGTGGTGCAGAGCGCATATCTGCGGTAAACCTGGGGTTTAACAACCGCACACAGCCAGCTTGCGATCATCTTTCTTATCTCATCCCCAAAGCTCGCTTGGCATGGGAATGCCCTAACGATGCTCGAATCAGCTCCTGTGGGATGTCCAAGACGCTGAAGTACCAACCATCACGTAGTCGGCCTTGGCATGTAGCTGCATTTGGTATCAATGCTGCTGGCAAGAGCAATGTCATCATTGTGAGATGACGGATGGAAGTCGGGACAGTAGCGAGGCTGTGTGGCGAGCGGATGCTCTGGTCGGACGCCAACCGCTGTGTCTGCAATATCAAGGGGTCTGCTGTACGGTAGGTCCTCGAAGGTTACCCCCGTGGAATACTTGGGGCGTCCACTGGGTTAGATCTGTCTACCTTATGTTGTTACCGTGGCTCGTACTCCACACTTCCCTTGCCCCCCTATGCTCCCTGCTACTTGGAGAGTGGATATCTACTTGCCAGAGTATTTCTCGGAATAACAATTACAGATTGCTTCAAAAGCCCAGATGCCATGCCTAACCAAGAACACAGACCAAAGGGCTCATAAGCACATGTGGTCGTTGCACGCTTGGCCAGTGCAGACTGGACAACTCCGAAAGCGCTCTGTCAGGGAGGCATAATTGCAGGCAATGCCGAAAAGTTAGACCCGAAAGAGCAAAGCTCAAGGTGTCACTGCTCTCAGTCGTGTCTACCTCTCGATAACGAGGACCTGTGCTGCAGCGCCCAGACTACATCGCCACCGGCGCATTATTCGGCAGCCAGGTCACACGGCCACTTGTTACAAGTTGAGACCGGGACATTAAATTTTGCAGCTCCGCCAATATCAGCCTGCTGATTGATCAGTAGAGTCCCTGGAGTGTGCGAGGAGATAGCATCCCTCGTGCGAGCGCGCTCGAGCCTCTGCTGTCAGTGCGGCAAGAGGTCACAGTGGCCGAGCCAGAGCGTCAGAAGCAACAAGAAAGCAGTGCACGATAGTCAAAGCCTGGCCCAACGAGAGCATTCAGTTTGGTAAGCTGCGACTCTTCGTTTGTCACGGCTTCTTGGCAGACAGGGGCAGCGAGAGGAGTGAAGATGAAGCTGGAGGAGTATAAAGGGTCCGAGTGTTCACATTGACACGGACAGCACGACGCCAAGTCCGACCCCGAGGCCGCACACGAGTCCTGTGCCGAGCCGAGCCGAGTCCCATGCCAAGTCAAACTGGAGGATATTGTGAGAAGCATACCATACACGATGGGCCCGATGGTGACAAGTGGTGTGCGGCGTCGGTCACCGATTTGCTCCGGACTGCGTGAGGGCGTCAGCTCGCGGTACACTATTTCGAGCGCGTGGTAACATGGAGCGGCCCATCAAAGTACCCGAGCTCCCTATCTTTCTGCGTTTCTGATTGCAAGTGGGTCATGCACGTCACGTCCCGGCGGCCGCCTGTCGACATGCTATTCGTCGAGCGATATGACGAGGTCGCGGCTCGCCCACCCATGGTCGCATACCTTGCACAGTCACTGCCGGTGCTCCGCTGCATCGGTGCGACCGCGTGCCGTGCATACGCGTGTGCACTCGATGCAGGACTGGGTCGAAAGGGTCGGAGAGTGGCGGTGGCTTTGACCGCGGTGGTGGCGTCGGGCGCGTCCTGTATTTTCCTCCGAACCGGTGCAGACTTTGAGTCATGCGTCCAAATTGGTCGTCGCATTGTGCGTGTAGGGTGAGTCGTGCATGCGTTTCGCGCACCCTTGCTGCGTGTATGCGTGTCCAGAGCATGTTGCTGTGTTGCGTACGCGTTGCAGTGCGACGCGCACCGTGACGCCAGGCAGGGGCGCGACGCGCGACGGTGCAGATCCAGTCAATCCATGTTGTCTCACCACTGGCAAACACAAGTCAACCCACTTGCAACTCTGATCATCATCATCATCAAACCTCGAATTGTTCTGCTCCTCGTCGTCCCACCACTCCTGTTTCCACCTTTGCTCTTCTCTCCCTGCTTCCTTCCCCCTACCTCTGTCTCAGTTGACCACACCCACCCGAGACTTGGACGTCCGATACCCAACATTACCTGTTCCATTCCTCCAGGACCCTGCCCCACCTTGTGCAGCCCCTGCTCGTCCGACCCCGAATGGCCCCGACATTACAGACTCAACTCTAGTGCACTCGTTGAACTTTGCACCAACCGCGTCACACATAATCAAGCCAGTCCGAGCGCGGACAGTGACAAAAGGCCGGCATACGTGCGTCGCCGGACGGGCTTTGCGAAGGAAGGACATTACCAAAGCGCACGCCGCCAAGGAGAGTGACCTTCGTCCTCGCCCGCCCGCACTCGCACACTTTGTCGCACGAGACGTGCCAGGCGGAGCAAGGCGCGACCACGAGACCGGGCGAAACCCCCATACGTGCGACTTGAGCCCCGGCGGGCCCAGCTTCCAGATCTCCCAGTGGCCGCTGCATGGACTGCAAGCTCCTCCCTACCCTGTGCGCCGCTGCGCCACTGACTCGCACTTGACAGTGTCCTGCTTGCTGCTTGCTGTCGAATCGCGTCAACGCCACTCGCGCATACTCGCGTGCGGCCGGGTGAAGCCTTTAACATGCGCAATAAACGCCGGGCACAATGCATCATCTCCCCACCCGTCTTCCACTCTTCCACCACCATGCTCGACCTCGACGTCGACCTCGATGCTGCCACTGCCGCGAGAGAGTTCCAGGCTGGCACCCTCGGCGAGCCAGGAAGACACCACCGTCCAGACCACTCAGAGTCGTCTACACCATTCTCGGCGCCCTCGGGGTCTCGAAGGAGGCCGTCCCCAGCTTCCATTGCGGGCTCTACTATTTCTCGAGCGTCCACTTCGGCTTTGATGTATCAACATCAAGGAGGCAATAGCACTATGCCAGTGCCCACGCCGGCCTACTCCATGAAAGCCTCCAAGGCAACTTCGGTACACTCAGCTTTCGGCCTCTTACCCAACGAACGTTCCGAGGACGACGAACAAAGCCCTACTTCATTGCCACCACCTCCCCGTCGCCCGCGGGTAGAACGAGGAGAGCAGGTAGAGCAAACCCAGTCGCCCAAGAGCACTGCCCAAGAGTTGAGTGAACCCCGAGCCTTCGACCCTGCCGCCTTGGCCGCACTGAACGGTGTCCCGCGCCTTGTAAGTCTGTCCTGTTGCCCGAAACTTTGCCCGCCGCCACTTGGACCCAAGAGCCCACTGACATCCAGGCTCCGTTACAGCTCCCCACACGACCAACATTCTCGTCCCGCAGTTCTCCCCGCACACCCAAGGCGCACCGGCCGGCGACGCTGAAGCTCACAACCTCGACATCGCCTCCTGTGCCTGGCCGACGCCGGCGATCGACCGCCGCTTTTCATACCCCCACCGCGTCGCCGCGTCCGTACAAGGTCGCAGGTGAGGTTGGGGTTGACCGCGCCCTGGACAGTCTGATGCACTCGCTCCGCATCGCGGCGAGCGGCACCCAAAGTCCCGGACTGCCCACGGCCGCTAGTCAAGAGCCCCAGAGCCGATGGAGCAGCTCCACCAGCTCGACAGAGGACGCCGAGGTTCGGGAGGAGATAAGGCGCGGGAGCATCGCCTCTATCAATTCTTGGCTCTCGGGGGTTGAGAGCAACGCGACTGTGGCGCCACACGCCCGTTCACGTTCTGGCTCGGCCTCGAGTGTCCGAAGCCTCAAGAGCTTCCGGTCCACAAAGTCGACGGCATCGACCAGGTCGATAAAGTCGGGCAAGGTGGGGCGGACCAAGCATAAACAAATCGAGGAATGGCTCGGCATGGACGATGACATGCCCCCACTGCCCACCTCGCGCTCTGCTACACCGTCCACACCCGGGGGTCGGAGTATCGTCAAGGTCAAGGGTCTGTTTAAACGCCTTACCCCGAGCATCCGCCAAAGGTGAGTACCAGAGTTAGTCCCAGCACCCATTTGCTCCGTATCCATCCGGTTACTGAAAGGGTTTCATAAAGCATACCCCACTCGTTCACGCTAACATCCAGGAGCTCGGAGCCACCATCGCCAGACCCATGGACCAACGATCTGCCCGATGAGCACCACACAACCGCGGGCGACTTGTCGCGCACGGCTTCACGCAGTACCCATTTCTCAACGCCCAGCAAAAAGCTGTCAACTGCCACACTGCGGACACTTGGCCGCCGTTCCTCCCGCCCCTCGACTCCATTTGGATCGATAAGCACGACGGCCAGCGCGAGACGGCCTCCACTGCCTCTTCACGCAGCCGAGCGTGCCAGGAGCGAGAGGGGTTCTGAACCGACATCGGGCTACACGACGCCGCGTCACCAGTTTTCACTATCACCATCACTGGCCGCCGCTTCACAGGTTGCAACCGCCGACGTGCCTCCGCTCCCCGGAGCCCCACGTAGCCTCGGGACTGCCAGTGGCGCAGGCTCTCGTCCCGCCTCGCCGCCCCCTCCCAGTGCGCACGGAAGTCCCAAGTCAACCCCCACGACATGGTCGCGTGGAAGCAAGCTGGCGAGTGGTGCCCTCGTGGTTCCCTCAGACATGCATGGTGGAGAGGGCTGCATCCCGACTCATACTGTGGAGCGTGCACGCCCACCACTACCAATGGTATTTGGTCATGGCCACAGCCGCTCCGTCAGTCCGGCACCGTCTCACTACCGCTACGAAAGTGTTCGCGGCCCCTCGCGGGGCCCATCACCCCACAGTTCACGCCCTACGTCGCCCCAGCCGGATAAGGGCAAGACGCGTGCTCGGCGTGAGCGCAGCCCTCTCCGCCGACTGAGCAACACTTCGATCAGCCGGCCCACTCTTATCTCCACAACGTGTGCTGCCCTCATGGACAGGTTCCCAGGTCCCTCTCAGCTGTCGGGCAACAACGCTCACTCGCTCGAGACCAACAGCAACATGTCCGACGGCGAGTATGTCTTTGTTGCGTCGCCGCTTCGTCGGCCCCTCGAGGTCCACGACGAAGAGCATCTTATGGACGCGTCCCCCATCCCCAAGTCGAGGATTCCACCACCCGCTTCCACTGCCGAGGACGTACCGACTCTCCCGAACCACCCCTTCAGCCCGTGCCCGTCGAGCACATCCATGGCGCCCGAAACTCACACCGATGACTGGCACCCAATTCCCAAGTCGCACTCTTTCTCGGGCTCTATGCTTACGGTCGAGGCGGCAGCCAGCTCGTTCTTTTCCGAGGAGGAGGACGAGTACGAGGCTGTCATCACTTTCGGGACACCACAAAAGACGCGGCGGATCTCGCTCGGGTCGCGATCGCAGTCGTTTGTGCCTGACCTCATTGAAACGCTGCCGTCTCCAACGAGCTACAACCCTTGCTACAACCCGTTACGACGGTCCAGCACCACGCCCGACTTTACCGAGGCGCTCAAGGCCAAGCACCCAGAGTTTTGGCAGACGGACCGGTCTTCGGGCTTAGCCACAACCGCCAGCTTGTTCTCTGACACGGACATGCCCCACACTCCTGAATCTCCCAATGACACAGTCATGCGTGGGCGCGCCGTTCGCGCTGCTGCCGTAGCGGCCGCCACGGACCCCGCACTCAAGCCTCGTCGTCTCCTCCAACTTTTACCGCGCCACCACTCGCGTCACCGCAGTGCAGTGCTAGAGAAGAGGGAGTCCAAGTTGCTCCCGATCACGTCCCCGGGGTCTCGGTCCATGTTCAAGATGCCCCTCCCACCCGCCGACTCTGGGGTTACGGTTCCAATCACCAACGGCATCAGCGACCCAATCATCCCTTCGGGCATTAGCGACCCCATAATTCCTTCGGGAATCAGTGACCCAATCATCCCTGCGGCCACACCACTGGGGTCCCCCACGCGTTCGGTGTTTGGCTTTGGGCAAACCGCCCCTGAGCGTCTCCCCGCCCATCTTTCGCGTTCGAGCGAATCGTACGCTGTCCTTCCCCGTGTGGAAAGCTCGGACACGCTCGATTCAGTCTCGTCCGAGGCAGCCGCCGCGTGGCCCCCCTGGCAGTGGGACGGGAGCAAGGGTCTGCAGGACATGGTCGACGGGAATGGGAGCACAGTGTACATGGCGAGGGACCGGAACGCGAGCGTCCACACATTTGGCGGCGCAAGTGACCACGACCACCACTCGCGTCCGAGTGTGAGCAGCTCGCTCAGCCGCGAGTCGGACAGTGCCGAGCTCGATGCGGCGCTGCAGGAGCTCGACTTTTCTCGTCCGCGCGGCGCAGAGGACGGCGACGCGACGTTCCTGGCTGCAAGGCCAGAGTCGCTCGAACTTGAGGGGCGTTAAAGCGCCTGAGAGTAGTGCGTGGTGGAATAGAAGGGGTGTGGAGAAAGCGATGGGGGAGGTTGGCAATAATGTGTATGCGGTGAAGAAACCAGCAGAAGCGAAACAAGCGAAACCGACAAAACGACTCCACGCCACGACAAGACGAATGCGAACAAACTCGTTGAAGCAAAACACCACAGCCTTTGACAGAACAATAGAGGGCGAATGCGAGCGACTAGCGAGGCTGCGTTAGAAAGTGGTTGTGAATAATTGTAGCCAAATGTATGTGACTTGTCGTTGAAGGTGAGGACATCAAGCGGGTAGCAAGCACTCGGCAATCGCACTCCACTGGGCTGTAAGGAAGAGCGTCAAATGCCACATTGACATTGTCTCACCCACGTGCTTTTACGTCAGCATTTGGGATCAGAAAGTTGAATCGATTGCGTGCAGGGAAAAGTCGGCCGAGTAGGGTGGAGGGGAACGAGTTGCCGACAGCCACCACAGGTAGGAGAGAGCTAGGTAAAGAGCAACAAGGTGTTGGCCATTTGACATCTGTCACTACTCTTATCCACCATGTCGGGCACATCACAAACGCGGTACTTTTCCACTCGCGGCGGCAGCGAGACGCTCTCGTTTGACGAGGTGAGCAGCGAGAGGGAGAGGGCCTACACGACACGTCGCCTGTAGTCGACAACTCGTTGCTCGACAAACGTGCTAACCCGCAGGCGGTGCTGACTGGTCTCGCGCCAAACGGGGGCCTGTACATTCCGACCGAGATCCCGACTCTCCCGTCCGACTGGCAGACCAAGTGGGCCGACCTGTCGTTCCCGGAGCTGTCGCATGCGATCCTGTCGCTGTTTATCCCTGCCGACTCGATCCCGTCCGCGGACCTCAAGGACATTATCGACCGTAGCTACGCGACGTTCCGGACCGAGGTGGTGACGCCGCTGCGGCAGACGGGGGAGGACGAGTACGTGCTCGAGCTGTGGCACGGGCCGACGTGGGCGTTCAAGGACGTTGCGCTGCAGTTTGTCGGCAATGTGTTTGCGTACCTGCTCGAGCGCCGGAATGCCGCCGCGAGCGCGAGCTCTGGCGCCAAGGAGGAGTTGACGGTGCTGGGCGCGACGTCGGGCGACACTGGCTCGGCGGCAATCTACGGCCTCCGGTCCAAGCCCAATATTACCATCTTTATTCTGTACCCCGATGGCCGCGTGAGCCCCATCCAGCAGGCGCAGATGGCGACTGTGCCCGACGCAAACGTCTACTGCGTCGCCGTCGAGGACTCGGACTTTGACACGTGCCAGGACATTGTCAAGACGTGCTTTGCCGACAAGGCCTTCAACGCCGCCCACCGCCTCGGCGCCGTCAACTCGATCAACTGGGCGCGTATCCTCGCGCAGATTGTCTACTATTTCCAGGCCTACTTCCTCCTCCCCGCAGACAAGCGCGACAAGGTCCAGTTCGTGGTCCCCACGGGCAACTTTGGCGACATTCTCGCCGGCTGGTACGCCAAACGCCTCGGTCTGCCCTCCCGCCAGCTCGTCGTCGCCACAAACGAAAACGACATTCTCGCACGCTTCTTCGCCACGGGCCGCTACGAGCGTGACGACAGCTCCGCAGACGTGGCGGTAAAGGCTACCTTCTCCCCAGCCATGGACATTCTCCTCTCGTCAAACTTTGAGCGTCTCCTCTGGTACCTCGCACACGACACCCAGGACGCAGACACGCAGGCAAAGGCCCCAGAGGAACGCCGCGCGGCCGCGCAGGCTACCCTCAACGCATGGATGGACGACCTCAAGAAGAACGGCCGCGCCGATATGGGCCAGGCCGTCAAGGAGCTCGCCGGCAAGGAGTTTTGGGCGGAGCGGGTTTCCGATGACGAGGTGAGCACGGGCACGAGCACGAACACGCGAGCGCAGCGAGCGTGCCAGAGCGTGGGAAACGAGGAGAGAGCGTGCGGGGGAAAACGACGGGAGAGAGCGGGCGAGGGGTGAAAGGGAGCGGCGGGCGAGGCAATTGAACGAGAGCAGCGCGAGCGGACGAGGTTGTTGAACGCGAGCAGAGCCAGCGTCGGATGTTGTGGGTGAGACGCAGGGGAGTGAGCGTGGACAGTCTTCAGTCGTGCCGAAGTATTGGAGACCGTTGCGTGAGGCTGCCTGAGCGTGCGCCGCGCCGGCGAATCCCACTGGCGTTGGCGAGTGTTGGGGAGATAGAGACCTACTGCGAGCCTCGGAGCGAAAGTGGCCATGCTCGAGTGGCACCAGCCGCAAGCCGCTCCTGCCTGCGCGTGCGCTCTACACGATCCAACTCCGAGCTCTCCGTGGCCATTCACGCCATTTGCGCCTCGTGCTGCCATCCCCTTGTCTATCCCCTTTCTCGCTCCTCATCCTCCCCCCTGCCCCCCCGGAACCCCACAAACCTCCTCCCCCCGTCCAACCCCCCCCCCCCCCCCCACAACCACTAACAACCAGACCCTCGCCGAGATCCGCAAGTACTACCAACTTCCCGCGCCCTACGGCCCGTACGTCGTGGACCCGCACACGGCCGTGGGCCTCGCGACGCAGGAACGCTCTGCCCAAAAGCCGTCTGCGCGCGACTCGACATGGGTGACGCTCTCGACCGCGCACCCGGCCAAGTTTAGCGAGGCCGTCGACCTCGCACTGACAAAGGACGCGTTCCCAGACTTTGACTTCCGCAAGGACGTGCTCCCGGACGCACTTGCGGCGCTCGAGAACCTGCCCAAGCGCGTGTACAAGGTCAGGGGCGCCGAGGGGGTGCGGGAGCTTATTGAGAAGGTTAAGCGCGGGGAGAAGGTCGAGGCGTCGGCTTAGATACGTGGTTATGCATGGGTAGATTCGGGCGGGGGCAACTGGCACGGTGTGGTTGGCGGGGTGGTGTTGGTACTGGACGGGTTGGGGTGGTCTGTCGAGCGTCCTCACTGACAACGGGCGGCATGCAACTATCGTAGCCTACGCCTCGACTGCTCTCGCGTTTGTGCTGCAGGGCCGCATCTGTAGCAGCGTGCCAGACAGACAACTGGGTGTCATGGGCAGCCTACGCGACGCCAGATACACTCTTCGCTGGCCACAACACGGGCACCGCTATTGACGAGTCGCTCCCGCCGCATCGCACATGACGAGGCCCTATCTGCAGCCATCGACATAAACCGTCAAAAGGCGCAGGGATGCCGAGGCATGCGGTGGTTCATGCTGCTGCGATGCCTGTCAAATTGTCAAAAGCTGGTTGCTCCCTCGCACCCTGTCCTCGCCTTTAGGTTGCAGCTTGTGTCGTTGCCCCTCGTGTTTCTCGTATCTGCAGCTGCAGCGGCGCTCAGATGGACACGGTTCACGCCAGGCGAGCTCGGCAATCGCTGTGGGCGAGGTAGGTCAGGGCACGGGGTAGTCAGTGGGCAGTTCGGGGTTAGTGCGGCTGGGCGAGTCGATATAGGCATGACGTTGGGCGCCTTGGCATCCCATCTCCCAGGCAAGATGCAACATGCACCGTTGTTGTGTAGATGCTCTTGTCAGTGTCGCCGCTCATAATCAGATGAGTGTTCTAGTGTGCGTCACAATGCTGCTACATGCATCCTGTTGCATATAGTTTTGTGCTCTGCTGCTGCTGCTGCTGCTGCTTCTTCCTACCTCCGGGCGTGTTGCTACGCTTACTGGTCGGTCCAGGTGGGCTTGCGCTTCTCGGCAAAGGCGGACATGCCCTCCTTCTGGTCCTTGGTGGCGAAGAGGGCCTGGAAGAGGCGGCGCTCGAGGCGGAGACCCTGCTCGAGGGGGAGCTCGAGGGCGGCGTTGACGGCCTCCTTGCCGGCCTGGGACGCGACGACCGAGTAGGACGCAATGGTCTCGGCGACCTTGACGGCCTCCTCGACGACCGAGGCGCCCTCGGGGACGACGCGCGACGCCAGGCCCCACTCGCCAGCCTCGGTACCCGAGATCCAGCGGTTGGTGAGGACAAGGTCCATGGCGCGGTTCTTGCCAATCAGGTTGGTCAGGCGCTGCGAGCCGCCGCCGCCGGGGATAATGC
Organism: Pascua sp. PH4015B; assembly: GCA_025502685.1. Lineage (NCBI taxonomy): Eukaryota > Fungi > Basidiomycota > Tremellomycetes > Trichosporonales > Trichosporonaceae > Pascua > Pascua sp. PH4015B. Next base: position 54,427 of record JAMFRD010000082.1, on the reverse strand, counting down.
CGAGCGTAATCTCGGGCTGGCCAAACTTGGACTTGGGCGTGCAGAGCAGAATGTCCGCCATCATCGCGAGCTCACAGCCACCGCCGAGCTGGGGCGTGAGCAGTCTGTGCTGGTCTAAAGTCCTGTGTACTCACAGCAAAGCCCGAGACGGCACCGACAATAGGCTTGCGGATGCTGGCGACCTTGGCCCAGGTGCCGAGGAAGTTGTTCTTGTAGGCGTCGGCGACTGCATGTGAGCTTGGGCACGGGCTTGGGCACGGCTGGTGATGACAAAGGTAACGTTGGCGCCTGGACACCATCGCGGCATGTGGACGCGGTATGCAGCCAGCCTAGCGGCTGGCTGCTGGCTCGGCTAAATTACCCACGCACGTCGTCACGTCACATACCACGCCCCAATCAGAACCACGCCTCCACCGGGCCCCAGCACCCATACTCACACTCCTTGTCCTTCATCTCCTTGATGTCGGCGCCGGCCGCAAAGACCTTGTCACCGCCCGTGAGGACAATGGCGCGGACCGACGGGTCGTTGTCGGCCTTGTCCATCTCGGCGTTGAGCTCCTCAAAGAGCGGCGACGACAGGGCGTTGAGCGCCTTGGGGCGGTTGAGGGTGAGAATGGCAACGTTGCCCGCGCCGTTGCGGCTGGCGAGGACCATGGGCTCGGACTGAGTCGACATGGCGCGCACATAGCTGCGCAGGGCAGTGCGGGCGGCGAGCGTGGGGCGGAGGGTAATGAACATGGTGGGTCCTCTTTTGGTGGGTGCGTGTAGGGGAGAGTGGTGTGAGAAGGAGACGACGGGCAAAGAGTTTGGATGGAAACGTGGCTGGCTTATATCAGATGGTGGACATGCTCCGTCCGACCCAGAACCATGGAGTAGTGCAGTCCCTGGTGCGTCTCGTCTCGCCTGTGGACGCTCCAGCCTAAACTTAGGCGAGGACATTGGGGGTGGGTGGGTGGGTCGCGGGTCGCATTTCGCCGGCAATTCGATGCCGGGTTCCGTCATGGGCCGTTCAAGACCCGAAGCCGCAAGCCACGCCCATCATGGCCCATCACGTCCTCACCCACGTGTCAGATTGCTTCCGTCAGATCGGCCCATGTGTCTCGATTGCTTCCGCCAGCGGGGACATTATCTCGTGCCACAACACGTGGCATTCACGGAGTTAGCCACGCGAGGATCGCTGTCGAGGCGTCGGATTTCGAGTTGGCGGTTTGAAAGGTCGATGCATTGCATGCGCTGCACGAGGCATGCGAGGATGCGAGCGAGGAACAAAGATGAGAGAGATGGATACACAACGGTCATTACCTTGTCAGCACAAAACAGCACTGCAACACACCAACAATAGTGCTTGCACCTCCCTCTCCCCGCTCGACTGCAACACACACAGCGAGCACACCCGTCCGACCTCTGCGGCGCGGTTCGAGTCGATTTTAGACGTCTGATCCCCCCTCCCCCTCCCCTTGCCACCCGAGCACAAAACGCGTCACAACTCGTCCTTGTCGTTTCCTCATCCCGACTATCCACCATGCCCCGCTTCTACGAGAACAAGTACCCCGAGGTGCGGCCAAGACTTGATACTCTGCTCGGCCAATGCTCACGCTCAGGTGGACCAACTGGTCATGGTCCAGGTCCAGTCCATCGAGGACATGGGTGCCTATGTCAAGCTCGTGCGTATCCAAACCAAACCATACCACGCCCGAGTCCTTGACTGCACGCGGGACTTGTGTCCTTGTCTGTGCGCACCGGCACGCCGCTGACCCCACACAGCTCGAGTACGACGGCATCGAGGGCATGATCCTGCTCTCTGAGCTGTCTCGGCGACGTATCCGTTCGGTGCAGAAGCTCATCCGTGTTGGACGCAACGAGGTCGTCGTCGTGATGCGTGTGGACCCCAACAAGGGTGCGTGGTGGCAACTAGCGGCATTGGCGTGTGTTGCCTTTGTGTGATTGAGGCCTTTTGTCGTCGACTCGACCGAGGCAACACATATGAGCCACGTCTGCGCCAATCTCATCGTGAAGGCCACAACTGACCCTCAGGATACATTGACCTGTCGAAGCGTAGGGTGAACGCCGAGGAGGTTGTCAAGTGCGAGGAGCAGTACGAAAAGGGCCGTGCGGTCGACTCGATCCTCACGCAGGTGGCCAAGCGGCGCAATGTGTCTACCGAGTCTCTGTACGAGCAGATTGCATGGCCTCTGCACCGCAAGTACGGACACTCGTACGAGGCGTTCAAGCTGTCGATTACGGAGCCGGATGCGATTCTGGGCCCACTCGGCCTGGACGCCGACACGCTCACCGAGCTGCGCCACACGATTGCGCGCCGCCTGACGCCCAAGCCCGTCAAGGTCCGCGCCGACATTGAGGTCAAGTGCTTTGCGTACGAGGGCATTGAGGCGATCCGTCGTGCCCTCAAGGCCGGCGAGGCTCTCAGCACCGAAGAGGTCCCCATCAAGGTCCGCCTCGTCGCTCCCCCCCTCTACGTCATGTCCACCACCAGCACCGACAAGGCCGCCGCCATTGAGACGATGGAAAAGGCCGTCGACGCAATCACCGCCGCTATCGAAAAGGAAAAGGGCGACTGCGTCGTCAAGATGGCCCCCAAAGTCGTCTCCGAGACCGAGGACGCAGAGCTCAAGGCCCTCATGGAGCAGTTCGAAAAGGCAAACATGGACGTGGCCGGCGACGACGACTCGGACGAGGAGGACGACTAGGCGTCGCCCGCGGGGCTTGCGTGCGTACGCGGCGCGAGGTCGGGTCGAGTCGGTCGGGTCGCGTCTCGAACGCTGCATTAGGGGTCTTTTCTCAAACATCAGCCCGACGGGCGCCGGGACGAGCACGGCGATCAGCATAGAGATGCATACGCTCGAACACATATGTGGGCGCTGGATCACGGATGAGGGTGGGAAGCACGGATGGGCGTGTGTACACACTGGAGTAGAGCTGGGGGCAGAAGCTTTATCGGTGCATGCTTGAGCGGCGATGAGATGGGGAGGGCGCGACAGCGGTGCGAACGCTTGAGCAGAGATCGGTGTCTACTGATACACGCGCAGAGATTGTCCATGCGGTCAGAGAGAGATGGGGTGGAATATCTCGAACTCAAGTTGCTACGCGTGATACTTGGCCTAGAACAGTGTTCGTGGGCGCATATGGGGGTAGTCGGTGTATTTACGGGCCGTTAAATGTGTGCAGGGGAGGATGGGCCTTGCTGATGGCTGTGAAGACGCAGGTTTGGTTGTCAGTCCAGACCACAGTACCCAGGCGCAAGTTTGGTTGTACCGGGTCTCGTTCCTGGGGGGGGGGGCGCAAAGCCCTCCCATGGTCCCCGCCCCTCCTCAGCCGCACCTCAACTGTTCTCGCGCCAAACAGCTGTAGGTACGTTTCATTGCCGTCCACTATAATGCAAGTATAGGTATAAACCTTCTATGAATCTACGTAGTATGCACAACAGCCATCGTCCCAAACGCCTCCTCTCCAAGGTATCCCTAGCCATTCGTCGTCGAAGGCGTCGAAACGAGCTCATCCGCAGCGGGTCCTTCCACGCTCCACAGGTATACCACGAGTCAACCAACGGCAGGTATGGCAAGTCCCGCTGTCAAACCCATCACCATCACCCCCACTCCACACCCCCTACTCCCAGCCCCAGAACCCCTCCCACGTATTCGGCAGATCCCCTCCCCTGCGGTTTGTCCACTTCTTCCGTGCCAGCCAGCGCCAGTACCGGATGAGGAGGACGACGCCGCACGCAATGAGAAAGATGATGGCGACAATGATGCCAAACAGGTTGAACGGCGCGTACACGCAGTCGTCACTCTCGGTGGGATCGCAGTCGTGGAGCGTGTGCCACTCGCGGTGGCCGTTGACAGGCATGTGGACGTTCATGGAGAACAAGCCTGGATGTTAGTGGTGCGCAACAACACCGAGTAGACATGGGTAGAATACAGGCATCTCAAGCGACCTCACCCCCAACTCACCAAGGACCCACTGCATGGGCAGGATGCCAATGGTCACGGTCGACAGTGCGAGAATCATGATATCCGTGCCGCCGCGGGACAGCGCACCCGACACGTTCAGATACGACAGGTACGCAGGCTGGCAGTGTGCGAGAATGTATTCGTAGTGGTAGAGCGACGTCTGGAGGAGGAGGATATGGTCGTGCACGTCCGAGAGGTACGCCTCGACGTCTGAATCGGACCGGTTCTCGGACGCCCGCTTGAGCAGGCTCAGCACGACACCCTGCTTGCCAACGAGCAGACGCGAGAGGCCCGTCACGAGACGGCGCATGTTCGTGATGCTGCGCAGCATGGTCGAGCGGTCAAACACTTCGGCGTCGCCCTTGTCGTGGTGCGCGGGCCGCGCCGATGTGGTCGGCAGGAAGAAAAGCTTGAGGTAGAGTAGCGGCCGCGGGAGGTCGAACGTCGACGCCGTGCCCTTCTTGGTGGCTTTCTTGAGCTTGACTGTGGCCACATCTAAGGCGTTCTTGGCCGTGGCCGCAGCCGCTGTCGCTGCTGGGCTCGCACCGGTGGTAGTCTTGGGGCGCAGCCGCCGGCGCAGGGTGGAGAATGGCCCTGATTCCTCCTCTTCCTCCTTCTCCTTCTCCTTCTCCCCGTCCACCAGCTTTTCCTCGGCATCGAGCCACTCGTGGTTGGTCGAATCGCTGTATGGCGTATCCGACGGCGCTGGGCTCGTCCCATTGAGTGGATCACGCTCGCGTGTGCGAGGGTCTCTCGTTGGATCGATCGTGAGCGAGTCCATGTCGTCAACGGCGCCGTCCACGTATCCGGCAAGCGGGAAAAACGCGTCGACAATCGAGTCGAGGAGACCGTGCATGATCCAGTCGGAAGTCGGGACGAGCAACTCGGTGGGTGACAAGACTCGATCGCGTACGCGCGTCGTGTGCTTGCTCACATCGTCGTAGTGGAACTATCGTCAGCAAAAGCGCGCTTGCCTCATCGGTACTCACGCTCACGATACCGTCGGCAAACACGACGAGGTAGAGGTTGATTCCACCCACACCGACACCCTCGAGACCCTCCTGACCGGGGTTGTCTTCGACAATCTCGACCTTTTCGCCCGTCTTGGACGCGTTACGCCCCGTCTGCCGGCCAAATCCCCAGCCTCTGCTCGTCCGCTCCTTTGTCGGCACCTCGACGCTGACCACGGCGTTGGCCGCAATCTCGGCCCCGGGCGGGGACGTCGCGCTCCCGGGCGTGTACTTGAAGTATTGTTCATCAAGCGCTCGCACGACGACAAAGTAGTACCCGAGCGTATCGTAGACGTCAAGCTTTTCGCGGGGGTCCTGGTGCAGTACATCCTCGAGCGTGAGCGGGTGGAGGCCGAGCAGTTCGCCAATGTCGCGCAGGTCCTTCCACGTGGGGCATGATACGTCGAGCCACCATGCCGGACGCGGGGTGGGACGTGGTGGCGACTGCGGCAGTGTGGGCTCGGTGGGGATCCCATCGTCGCCAGATGTGGCCGGGGTCAAGCTCGTAAGTGAGTTGAGGCTGCTGCCAAAACTCCCTCCCGTCTTGAGACCCTGGAGGTCGGACGCAGACTTTGGCTTGGCGGTGAGGCCGAGCAGATCCGAAGCCGATTTGGGGCGCACAAACGAGTGCTCGCCACGCAGTGCATCAACGCGCGAGTGGGTTTGCGCACGTGAAATCACGGGGCGCGGAATAGGTGGTGGCGCAAAGCGGCTCTGTTGGCGCGAGCGGCCAGGCGCCGAGCCGCCGCGGCGCACAGGAACGTCGGGACCAGCACCGCCGCCCTTGCCATGGTGATGGTGGTGATGGTGCGAGTGCGCCCTGCGTCCCACGTTGCCTGGCGTCTCAACGCCGACGCCCGCCGCAATACGTGCCTTTCGCAACGCCTCGAGGACTGGTGCGAGGACCGGAGTCGATACAACCCGCGCAACAGACGTATCCTCGCCAGGTGGTGCGCCTGGACGTGGCGGGAGGACGATGCCAGGGCCCTCGTCTCCCACGTCGGCGGGCGGGACGAGAAGAGTAAACTCGCGCCGACGGGGCACGTACACGCGTCGAGGCCGTTCAGGGGAGCTGCCATCCGTGTTCCTCGAGACGGAGCGGTTCAATGCGCGGCCGATGCGGCCGGCAATACCGTCTTCCGACGACGAGGATGACGACGACGACGACACTGTGCTGGTCGCCGTTGTTCCGCTCGAGTGCGAGCCGCGGCGCACGCCAATCGCATGGCCAAAACGCTGGACGACGGCCATCGTCGCGCGCGCTCCGTGCTCGATTCCACTCCCCCACGACCACGAGCTGCCGCTGCTCCCCGACGACGATGCGTCGGTGATTGCCTCGTCATTGTCGTCTCCGTCTGGCACTCTCAGCGCGTCCGTCGTTGGGTCCGACACCGCGCCGCGGTACAGGTTTCCGTCGTCGGTCGTCCACCCCAGCCGGCTGTGGCCTGGCAGGATGGGCTGGCCGCTCAGCGAACCCAGCCCTCCCATTGAAGCCACAGTGACCGGTGCACGGCGGCGCCGGCCTCGCAGCTGCGCCGGTGTAAGGAGCTCGGCGAATTCGGGCTGGTCGGCGGGCGGCGGCAGTGGTTGGGCCATGTTGGGTACCGGGGTCGACGGCGTCGTCGCGAGGCGCGGGCTAATCTTGCTCGGTCCCAGCCCCGGACTTGCCTTTGAGCTAGACTTTGTAACGCTCGGTGCACGCGTCCGGCCCCTTCGCTTTACAGATGCTGCACGCGAACCTGCTCCCGCTCCTCCTCCTGCACCCGTCCCAGCCGGTGTGCCTGTACTGGAGGCGCCGCTAGGGCCGGGTGTCGACGCGGCGGTCGCCAAGATACCGGGGGAAGGCGGCTCTGCAAAACGCGGTGATAGTGCAGGCGGCGAGCGCGTAGCTGCCTCTGCCTCTGTAGAGACCAAAGACAGAGGTGCGGCGCGCTTGGCCGGCATTGGAGTCGGCGTGCTTGGTGTTGTGGACGCCATTGCCGCCGACGAGGCGGTATCGGGCCGACCGCCCCCAGGACCAGGCGACGGAGCGGCCGTCCGAGATGCGCTCATGGCTGGCGGATGGGCAGGTGGTAGAGACCCGACTCGTCACGGGGGCTCTGCATCGGTGTCCGGCGATGGCATGGATAGGCCAGAAGCGGTTGCGATACCGGCAGCCAGGGCGAAGAAGTCGTTGAGTAGTCGCTTGTAAAACAGGTGAAGAGTTGTTGGAAAGGGAGAGGATGTTGTAGTTTGGGGTTCTGAAAATAGGATATCCTCGGTGGATCGGTGGAACGAGAGGGCACGTGGGTGGCAAAACACAGCCACCATTGGCCAATTGACGGCGTCGCATCGCAGGCACGACAATACTCTATTCTGTGTATCGTCCCCGTTCCGCGGGTCATGTGGTCCATCGATCATTGTCTACATCGTAATAGCGCTGGTGCAACATGCGCAGGTCTCATGACTCTGCTAGTTGCAGTGCAGAATGGGGACGTCGCACGAGCTAGAACGCCAAAGGGTCTGCGCTTGCCCAACTCCACCTCGGTTGGCCTGTAGCCTGGGGTATCTGCCGGCATGCCGCTAAATTGCAGGCTCTAGGCCTTCTGGCGATCTGGTAGCCGGTAATGCGTTCAAGTGGCCAACACCAAGTATGAGTAGTTCGAGTGTGGCGTGTGGCAGATCGTCTCTCAGACTATTGCAAGAGGTGCACTTATCATCACATGGGCAACATGAGCACCAATTACAACTGGCCTGGACAAGCCACTGCGAAATGATAACCCCATTGCATTTGTCCCTCCTTCAAGTCCATGGCGTCATTGCTCATGGCCTGCTCAAGGGGCGTTGTCTCACATAGCTACACAGAGTCAGAACAAAACACAGAGGCATGAGCAAACGTACCCATCTGAAGGAGCCACCCGCCATCAATGACGAGTGTGTTGCCCGTCATGTACTGGTTCTGTAGAGTGAGCAATTGTGGCAGGTGAAGCAAAGTCCCATATGGTGCGTGACACTGACCGTAATGATACCAATCATACACTGGGCATAGTCCAGCGCATTACCAACGCGCTTGAAAGGGATGCCGTACTTGTCGCGCCAGTGGTCGTTGGGTGCCCAGCCAAACTGCTCAAAGTCTGATGTCGACATGCCCTGCAGCACGTTAGCTTGTGCAGTAGCGCTGGCTCGGTCAAGTAATGTAGCCATTCAGGAGCCAGATGTGCGTGTATCTGGTCGTTTCTCACCGAGGGGAAGTATCCGGGGCAGATAGCATTGACACGGATGCCCAAGCCGCGGCGCGCAAACTCTGTCGCCATCATGTCCGACAGGTGGGTCAGTCCGCCCTTGCTCGAGTTGTAGCTAAACTGTCCCGCCTGCGAGGTTCGCGTGAGGCCGCTGACACTCGAAATGTTCACGACGCAGCCGGGTTCAGCGTGTCCGCCAACTTCCTTGGCTGCGGCGAGGAGAGGGAGGAACGCCATGGTCGTAAAGTAGACCGAGGACACGTTGATGCTGTATGTGTTGTTCCTGTGGCTTCAGTAGCGTACCCTAACTCGCGTGCAACATACCACGTCTCGAACGACTCGGCCTCCCATGCCGCCTTGGAGATACCCTCGGCGGTCTGGGGCGCGCTTCCCAGGTCGACGTCGCTCAGGTATACACCGTGGTCTGGGGTTAGACATACAGGGAAGGAAGCGAAACGAGCACGATCAATCAGGCAAGATATGTGTCGCTCTACTGTGGCACCTTCTGTGAAAGCAACACTCACTGTTGACGAGAATGTTGACAAACTTCTCCTTCTCCTCTACGGCCTTGCGGAACGCTACGTCGTCAGTAGTGAAGATCTGCAAGCCTTCCGCTAGCCACGTTTGCTCGATTGCAGCTGGGACATACCCGTAATCCCTTCTTTACCGTTCAAGTCGGCCTGGATAGGAATGATACGCCCCTCGCCCTTGGTCGGCTGAAACTTGGCCGCCTCAAGGAGAGGTTCGAGACGCCTGCCAGAGATGTACACGCGACACCCATTCTCGGCGAGTGCAGTCGCCGTAACAAGTCCCAGCCCAGTTCCGGCGCCCGTGACTGTTGTCAGTGATAAGATCCCCACGACGTGACAGTAAGAGTCATCACGAGCCTCCTGTTTTGGAGAGGAGGGGGGTTACGCACCGATCGCGACGCGCCCAGAGACGTCGTACAGCTTGGATACCTGGAAGGCCTCGGGCTTAACAGACTGCGTGAGGATGCATGCGTGCGCGTTGGGCGGCATGGTGAGGTGATGAAGGTCGGTTGCGGTCGAGGGTTCGAAGTAGGTGCAACTGTAGCCTAGGTGAGGTGCTTGGGTGTGAGGGAGCAAGAGATACCGATGAGAGCAGCGAGAGTTCTGACAGAAAGACAGAGAGAGATGAGTAAGTATATAGACGGAGAGAATGAGAAAGATGAGTATGTGGGCAGTGACACGCGCTGTTGGCCATGCTTTATCAGCCTGGTTGTTGTCCCCCTCGTTCCCCGTGGGGTACGTGGCCCTGGCGTGATGATTGGCGGTGTCCACGCCCTCTTCCATCCTCCCATCTCTGAATCCCGACTCATTCTTGTTCTCCAAGTGCTCAAGTGACAAGGAAATGCACCAAACGATGCGTGGGTGGACACTACGGTACGTCTAGCCAACTTCTGACCTGGTGACTTATTTCTCTCATGAAACAGTCCAACTTGTGGTCCAAATCTACCTTCGCTTCTTCGGGTTTCAGCCCGTCATAAGAACTTCAGGTCTTCATAGCAGAAATGGTCCAAGGAATGCAAAAGAGTGCATCGAGACCACGCTGCACGCTTCAGGTCTCTATTGTTACTACCTAAAACCTCTAAACCAGCAAGAGAGACGAGAGGGTTGCCTCGGCATTGACAACGTCGAGGGCCTGCTGGACCTCGAGCTTGCGGCGTGCCTCACGGAGCCAGTCCTCTGCGAGCTTGCGGGGCCATCCACGGAGGCTGTTGACCTCGCGGGTGGCGGCGTCGAGGTCCTTTTCACCGAGCGCGTACTCGGCGCGGGCGAGGACGGCGCCGACGTCGTTGCCGTCGACGAGGCCGGCCTTGGGGCGGAACAGGAGCTTGGAGAGAACCTGCGACGCGACGTGGGACGCAACAGTCGCGTCTTCGGGCGCGGGGACGAGGGACGCCTCGTGGATGCGGGGCGCGACCGAGTTGGTGAACCAGGACGAGAGCGCAGTAAAGCTCTTGACACCGGTCTGGGGGATACCCGACGCCTCGAGCTGCTTGAGCGTCGCGTTGACGACGGCGTCGTCGGCAACGCCAGCATCGCCAGGCTTTGCGAGCGCCTGGAGCACACGGAGCTCGTCGTCAAACGCAACGTCGCCGTTGTCGGCCTTGGTCTGGACGGCGCGGAGCGCAGACCAGATCTTGTGCAGGCGGACATTGTCGTCGAGGGCGGCAGAGTTGTCAAGCGTGATGCGCTCGAGCTGCTTGAGCGACGTCGTGAGCGAGTCGAGCTTGGCAAGACGGCCACCACGCTCAGTCTCAACCTGCGACTTGATCGAACGCAGCCACCGGCGCTGCAGCTCGATACCCTGCGACACGACCTCCTCGCGCAGACTGGGCGTGTCAGCGGACAACTCCTTTAACGCGCGCGCTTCGACTCACCGAGCCTCAATGCCCTGGCGCTGACCCTCGAGCTCGGCGTCGAGGACCTGGCGCCAGCCGTCGATCATCTTCTGGCGCTCGGCCTCCCACGACTCCTTCAGGCCAGCCTCGTCCTTCTGCCACTCGGCCTTCTTCTCGTCGAGCTTGGCCTCAAACGCGGCCGTCTGCTCGGCGACCGTCTTCTCCAGGCGCTGCTTCTCGGCCTTCTTGATCTCGTCAAGGCGCGAGTTGAGCGACTGGAGGTCCTTCTCAGCGCGGTTGAGAATGTTGGACGCCTCGGCACTCGGGCCGCCCTTGGCCGACGAGAGCGAGTTGGTGAGCGAGTCGATCGTCGACGCGAGCTGCGAAATAATGGGCTCCTGCGCGGCAAACTCCTTGACTTGGGGCACGAGGAGCGGGAGCTTCTCAGCCTCGGCGGGGACCTTGGGCTTGGGAGGAGGAGGCACGTAGAAGCCGGGGGGAGGCTCAAAGCCGAGGGGCACCGCCTCGGGGTAGACCGTCTTGCCCTCAAAGCTGGGCTTCTCGGGGACGACAGTCTCGGGGCGGAGCTGGCGCGGACGCTGCGTGTCGACGTAGGGGTTGGCACCCGCACGGGCACCCGTGTCGATGGTCTCCTGAACCTGGTCTGCGGCCTTGGCGGCCTTGTCCGCAACAGCGTCGGCCGCGTCCGAGGTGGCCTTGACAACGGCGTCCTTGGCCTCGACCGTCTTGTCCTTGGCCGCGATAGCCGTGTCCTTGGCGTCACTCGCGAGCGAGGCCGCCTTGTGCTTTGCGTCATGGGCGAGCACGCCAGCCTGCTTTGCGATCTCGTCCGCCTTGACCGAGGCCTGGCGCTGCAACTCCTGCGTCTTGGACGCGGCAGCGTCCTTGGCGTCGCTGGCCTTGCGGACAGCCTCGTCAGCCTTGGCCCGGGCCGCTGCCGCCAGCTCGGACGCCTTGGCCTCGGCAGCCTTCTTTGCGTCCGAAAGCTTGGCCGAAAGGTCGTCTCCGCTGCTGCTCAAGCGCGCAATCGCCTTGGTCACGGTGCCGGGCCCAAAGTGCTCCCAGTCGTTCTCGTCGGCATAGTCGGCAAGCGCCTCTCCACCGGGGAGCTGGGAAAAGAACTCGCGGTACTGCTCAGACTTCGTCGAAATGTAGCCCGACACAGGGTAGAAGACGAGCACGCCAATAGTCGTGTACACGAGGAAACGGCGGAAGAGGCCGCGCTTTGCTGGTCCTGGCGGGATCGTGCCAGCCGCAGCACCGGCAGCAGCGGGAGGGGGAGGCGGGGGAGGGAGTGTAGTGTTGCGCACCGGCGACGTCGTGGTCAGGAGCTGGTGGGCAGTGAGCACGAGACCGACTATACAGCAAGAGAAATGGTGGGGGACACACGTACACGTCGCTGGGCGAGCGCCCGAGGAGCCCTTGCTGGGGCGAGCCTGATGGGGGCGTACATTTTGGACGCGAAAGAGAGGGGGGAGAGAGATGATATCCGAGACGCGAGAGATCGACGACAAGGCTCGTTTGTCGTCGCCGAGGCACCCTGGGATCGCGAGAGCGGCTGCAATCACGGACCGCACGAACGGGCAGCCAGGCGGCAGCCACTGAGCGACCGCGCCACAGAGAGCAGGCACCTGCACCTGGCTTCCTGGCTGCTGGCTGGTAGCCTGGCTGGCCTGGCTCTGGCTTGCCCTGCTGCCTGCTGCCTGGCTGTACTGTAGGGAGCGACTGGCTGGGGGACGGCGGAACTTCCGCACCCGCGGAGTTATCGGGATTACCCCTGGGTGTCAGGCCATTGGCCGCCATGTGGCAGGTGGGCGGACGCGTTGGGATGACGCAGGGCGCGCAGGGCGAGGGGAATTCTTCAAGGTGGAGGCCGACCAGGTTTGCTTTTTCAACAACGCTCAACTATCCACCACCATGGCCCAGACTCAGACTCCAGCTCCCTTCTCCACAAGTGGCCTCGGCTACACCTCCACAACCACCACACCCCCATCAGCAGCCCCACCAGCACCCAAGACGAAGGGCGCCAATGACCTTGAGATCCGACTCGAGTTTGGGTGAGCTAAGAACTCGGGCAACTTCAGCTAACAGCAGTGGCGGCCTGCACCTCATCTTCTCCCAACAGCCAAAGCACACCATTTTCATTCCACGCACGATTCCAAACACGGACAAGCCTGCCGACATCCGCTACCTCATTGCGTGGATGAAGGACAACCTCGTCAGCGAGCGGAGCGAGATGTTCATCGACGGCGAGGGAGTGTGAGTAGCGCAGGCGTGGCCCGAGACAAAGCTAATTCCAGGCGCCCTGGTATCCTAGTTCTCATCAACGACGCCGACTGGGAGCTCGAGGACGAGCTGGACTATGTCCTCAAGGACAGGGATGAAGTAGTCTTCATCTCCACGCTTCACGGTGGATAAATGTTGGCCCGTGATTCTTGGACACCACCGCAAGTGCACGCCTACGACTCCTGACGTGCCGAGGACGACCAGTGCGTATCATCTCTGCACCATTGCACCGTTCCTCTCGTCTCCTCCGCTCTAAATGATGATATCTATAACTCAGCTCACCTCGAACACAAATTGTGTTGTGAGAAGAAATTTCATATCCAACTTTTCCTGACTTCCACTCTCTTCTCTCTTTCTCTCCTTCTGCATCTGGCCTCGAGCGCAGGCTAACGTGCAGGTCGTTCGTCACCCTTCTACTTTCAATGATCCAGGACTGTGCATACACACAGCATGTGCTTTGGGAATGCGGCCATGAGTTCCAGCGGGGTGGCCCTGGTATGCGCACCATTTACATTGTAGACGCGCGCAGACTTCAATCCGTGTAATAATCGATCGCACGTACAGTACGTTGTATATATTCATGACAGCCACATAAAGATGGTGCAGTCGGAGAGCATTGAAAGGAATGTTGTACTTTGATGCGATATTCGAGGAGAGAGAGCAACGTTGCACTCGATAAATCATTGGAGCAGGCAGGACAGCAAGAGGCGAGCGGGCCTCGTATTGATGGCAGGTATTCAGCAATGTACGTGGTATAATCCACGTAGTCAGAACTACACTAAGTACGTTCGAGGAGGTAGTCTCAGCAGATTTGCTTCTATTATCTGGACAATGCGTGTTTGCCGCAATATCTACCGCGGCAATCATGAGCGAATCGTTATGGCTGGCATCAGCGTCCGCCTGCGTGTCAGCAGCGCACGACGCTCACTCTTTGGCAGTTCTTACCTTTTCTGAAGCAACATACTGTGCCGCCAGCATCTGGTTTTTGTACATGAGCTTGTCGCGCTCCTGGACGTCAGCGTGCAATTTATCATGATGTAGAGTATTCTTTCACTCACACACTTGATGCTCTGGCTGTAACTGACGTGTGTAGCCAAGTAACAGCTACACAACTCATGTGCGTGTGATCGCGACACTTGAACCTCTCCTTTACCAGGTGGCTATTTCTAATGCGTCAATAATTATCTCAGCATGCAACGAAGTGAATAATACTCTAGCAGCTCTGAGGGGCACTAACTATGTTCTTGGCAGTGAGGATGTGCTGATGGAATGCAACAGTTGATGCTGGGTGGCTGCTTCGTTTCAAGCACGGTTCTCTTGTCTCTGCTTCTGTAGTTATTATTATTATTACTGTATCAACGTATCAGTGCACACGCCAAAGTCGACTTGTGGATGGATCAACCACTGAGTTGTAATAAACCGAGCGCAAAAGGTTGGGGTTTCAAGTGACCAACAACAGAGTGGTAGCTGGGTAGTCCAGTTGCTTTGCCAACACGCTTGTTTCTAACAGTACCCACGTTGCTCCAACATGGATGAAAGTGGGGGTGACGAATACACGTGTTGTAAAAAAGTGAAGTAGAGAGTAACATAGATAGCTGAGGTAGGGGCGCTCGACCCTACTTAGACACTGATGGTGCTCCATGTGGAACCGGTCGAATTCGTGTTACGGTACTCCGCTGTGCAAACACAGCTCGTGACATGCCAACTCGTCGCCAGTAGCGGCGTGGACACATGCTCAATTTTCGCACGTTCATTTACAGCCCCATTTTCGATGACCCGCTGCCACTGCCTTCACCTCGAGCTCGCTGCTGCTCAGCCCACCGCGGGTTGTACAACGGAGGGAGCATGCTGGCGTCTTCGGCATCCTCGGCGTGAGTCGGGCGGGAAGTTGAAACATGGTCTTGGGCGGGGACGTTGGGGGCGGCAGCAATGTTGGCACTGTGAGTGGCAGCGGTGCGGATCGCCTCTGCTGTTGCCAGCTGGGCCTTGGCCTGGGAGGTGGTTCGCATATTGTCGCTAATAGGGGGTGTAGGTACCCCTACAGCATTCGACGTGGGGAGACTGGCACTTGCTCCTCCTGCCGACTGAGAGACCGTAGTCATCCTCGGACTTTGCGTGAGCGTTTGTTGGCAAAGGCAACTTACGAGACGGTGGTATCAAGTTGAGACCCCTCACCGCTGCTCTTGCTCATGAACGCAGCCGCGCCATGATAATTGGCGTGGTCTTCATGGCCTGTGGGGATAAACGGGGTCGGTTGGGGCGCCTCCTCATCGATGTCGAACAAGTGAGAGGCATGGTCCGAGTCCTTCTTCCTGCGGCGATTGCGGCGGATGAGGAAGAAGATCCCAACCGCAATGATGATCGCCCCAACAATGCTTCCGATTATAGCACCTGCAAGTGCTCCGTTTTCTTCTGCCTCGCTGGACCGGGGCTTGATGGCACGGGCCGTGGTCGTGACAATGCCGTTTCGGATAGTGGTAGGGGAACCAAGCGATTGATAAACGACGCACGTGGTGCCGGCGACCAGCAGCAGGATGGTGGCCCACATCTTTGCCAGGAATGGTATGTTGGTGTGTCGTTGATGGACAATAGAACTGAAGAATCAATGAAGAATGTGGTGTTGGTGGTACAGTCTTTGCCACTACGCTAATGTATGTATGTGCATGCATGCTGGTGCAGAAATGCGCTCCAAGCTGTGCAAGCGCCGCCCGAGCCCAAGCCTGTTGCTCTTGATTGCCTCCTTCATCCACGTTTCTTTCTCCTCTCCCCGAGGCCGAAGGGTTGGGTAGCTTCACCCTCCCCAGTGGGCGATTCAAAAGGCGGGGGGGTTGAGAGCCGAGGGAAGTCTCGCGAGATCTACGTGTTAGATCGCTTGATGGGCCAGGGCAACCACGCACAGTTGAGGTGCGGGATAAATCATGCGCGGGCCATGTGGTGGGTGCTCTGAAAACAGGGAATTTTGACCAAAATCTCATCTGCAATGGCTTCGTTCGGGGTGGCATGGTGCGTAGAACATTGCTACCTTTATGAGGGCCATTGTACTGCAGTCTCTTCTCCGCCATACACCATGGGCCTGGCAGCCCACTGGCCACTGGCCAGAGTCAACGGAGCAGAATGCCCTAAATTTGGGAGCAACATGTCTTTGGCGGCGGTGCAAACCACCAGCTGACCAGGATTCCAGTCAGCAATTCCACCAACAAGGCTGATGGCGGGATACATTATTGATTGCCCTGCCATGTGGCGCCACTTCAGCCAAGATAACGTGAATCAGTCTGGCAAAGCCTGGAACTCCAGGAACATGAATACCCGCTGCCGCGCGGCCAGATCTGTCTTGCTTCAATTCTCACGGGGTGGCTTTCTTGGCAACTGTTGCCCAAGTTACATGTAGCGGTCAGCTTGAAGCCGATCTTCAGTGCTCCACGGGAGCGAAGTGGGGAGGACTATCTACGCGTTGGGTAGAGCATTTGGCATGCGTTTGGCCTCTGAGCATCTGAACGACTCTTCAGTGACGAAAAGGCTCGTGAGAGGCGCACGGCAGGGCGACGCACAGAGCTGCAGGACAAGATCAACTCGATCCGGTTTGAGAAATTCCCTCGAGCACCAGAATTCGAGCACCTCACCGGCGAGGTATGTGCTCACTTTGCCCAAGCTCGCTAGAATGCCGGGGCTGATGAGACCCAGTGCAGCAACCTGAACGTACAGAAGTGAACTGCGAACGAGAGGCAAACGTATGAGCAAAGCACAATTGGTTGTTTACCAACGGCTGATAAACCCCGCAATTATAGCAAGAGGATGGTGCAGTATTTCTGTTCGACCCACTCTGGTCAGCGACGACAGGCGGATAGCGGTTCAACGTCCCAGTGTCAGAATTTGGCATTGTTTCGAGGTACTGTACCACAAGGATAATATCTGGGGCTTGGAGCTCAGCGCCGAAGGGAGCTGAGGACAGACGGAGGCGAGCATAAGCAGGCACAAGGTTTGGCAAAAGCTTTGGGTTCGGGGGTTGCGGGGATCCACGACCTTGTTGATAAAGGTGCAGCATATATGAGAAGAGAAACAACTCAACTCTGTTGCAGCATTCCGCGGCCATGTCACCGGGCTATAAACTCAATACGGCGTATGTGACTATTTGGGGATGCCAAGCATATCCCCAAGACAACGGTAACCAAGACGCAGTGCATATATAAAGGACGAAGGTAGGACTTTTGGAGCACTCGAACGCCCACTATGAAGCTCTCCATCGTTACTTTCATCGCGCTCGCGACCGCAGCAGCGGCCGCGCCCATTGCCGTCGTCGACTCGTCCCCCCACGGACTCGCCCCCCGTGACGCCGCCCCCGACACCAACGTCGACACCCCACACATCCTCGAGAAGCGAAACAAGGTCAAAAGGTGCATGGGGTGGGCGTGCTGGGGCGGCGGGGGGGAGGGAGGGGACCCCCGCGAGCCTAGCGGTGAGCCGGGTCCGTCCCCTGTCCCGCCTCGGTGAGTCACCAGGAAACGTTGTCAGACAATGCTTACTTCTGTTAAATGTTGGGAAGCTGGGACGCTGGGACAAACACCATGACGAGGCCGGAGCGACCGAAAAGACGATGGTGAACAAGATGCCCGAGAGAGTTAGCAGGAAGAATAAGAGATATATGCAGTGTTGAGTTTGCCAACAACGCTTAACAGTGGCTGCCAGTGCAAGTGAAAGGGCATCCGTGCGACGCCAGGGAGAACCTGTCGCCATCGGTCGGCATCAGGCGTCGGGTAATGTCATTGCGTTCCCATAGTGAGAACGGAAATTATACTTTGTTCGCCGTCTGGTGACCTCCCACTTGGCACTACGTATCGACTAGCTGTGGGGATCGTCTGGGATTACAGCACGTTTGCAAGGAGAGCACAAGTCTGGCCAGAAGTGAATACGCACCACTGCATACCTACAGCGGTTTAGAGCCAATCATTACTTGCTGTAGAATCTATGAGTGGGCCTGTAACTCCACCCCTAAGCTGTCTAGGGCCGGCGACACGGGCTGCTTGCGGTTCTCGCATTCAGCGCTCGCCGCGGCCGCAACAAATTCATCCACCTCCCTACGGCTCGTGAGGCGCACAAACCGGATATGGCCGTACGCGGGATCACGCATGGCATCGAGAATACTCCCGCGAGTGGTGTCCCAATTCTTCCAAGCGAACGCGAGCACGCTCGTCTCTGGATCGGTGGAGAGGATGTTCCCCCAGCTCTCCATATTGCCGTTCCAGAGCTGCTGGCGCGTAATGACGCGGCGGAGGGTGCGGATGAGCAGCTGCAGCATGGTCTGCCACTTTGGCAGGTCGATCCAGATGACGGTATCGACTCCCGTGCCCTGCGTCCACAGCATGGGACGGACCTTTCGGTAGTTGCCGTCGATGACCCAGCCCGACGCATTGTCCGCCATAAAGCCCTTGACGGCGGCACAGAACTGGTCCGCGGGCAGCGGCTGCCACCCGGGCTGGTGGAAGACGCCGTCAACCTCCAGGTGGGGCAGGTCGAGCACGCGCGCGAGGTTGGCAGCGAGTGTCGACTTTCCCGAGCCCGAGACGCCGACAATGTTGACGCGCTGCATCGTGGATGCGGGTGTTTTGTGCTGCTCCCTCGCGCGCGCTGCCCGTGCCGCCCCACTGTCGACCTGTACTATGTCAGCAAGGTGTACGCCCTTGAGCTTCGCGTCATGTCAGATGCACCAATTCAGAAATTGACGACTCGTCGCAGCTGGAGTCGTGGTCTGGACGATGAGACGACAAAGAGAGCAGATAGGTGACGGATCATCCCGTGGTGATGAATCCTGGATGGGGAAATCACCACTAGGACCACGTGGGGCTAAAGGGCTAAATCATAGTTGTAATTGGAGTGGGCTTACTTAATCCCGATACCCTCGCCGATCTTTCCGCCGTCGGTCTCCCCAGAACCGCTCAGGACCAGCTGTCAAGAATATGAAGGCGGGGTACATTTTCAATGAATGGTTGTGGTGGAGTGGTTAACAGGTACGTGATCGTTCTGTGATACCTACTAACTACTCACTACTCACCCACCTAACCCCGCGTGTTCGGTTCCCTTGAAAGCCCCTTCTTTGTCTAGGGTGATTGTGGTCGGACAAAAGAACCGCGGCAGCTGCCTGGCAAATATTTCCCTCCTGTCCGCGGACGTTAAAACAAATAATCTTTTTGCATTTCCTAGGCGTTCAGAGCGTTCTGCACAGAGTAATGCACAGAGCGAGGGCAGCTTTGATCGTGCAACGCAGCGACGTCACACTGTGGCCAGAGTGCCGCCTGCCAGCCAGAGTCGACCTCCACCGCCACCGACCAAAGCCACTTGAAACCTGAAATCGCCCTCTGCTGCTTGTGTTATTGCTCCATCCCCCGACGCACCACCATGTTCAAGAAGGCGCTCGCGCACCAGTCCAACGCGACGCCGCTGCGCTCGTCGGCGCGCCGACAGCTCGTCTCGTCCGTGTTTTCGCAGTACCCCGCGCTACAGGAGAGTGTCAGCGAGGCCTCTGGCTCTGGGTCGGGCGCGGACGCCAGCGCCACGGGTCTGACCGAGAAGGAGCTTGGGCGGCGACTTGTCCCCGACGGCGTGCGGAGTGCTGCGATCGAGACGAGCGGGGGTATCGAGGGTGTGAGTTGCTACCTGGGGTGAGAGTGAGGGAGGCTGACGGCAGACGATGTATCTGAGCCCCGATGGCGACGCGCTGTGGATGACGTTTGGGCGCGGGTCCAAGGAGATGATCCCAACCTGTGAGCACCCGCTGGTTTCCTCCTTGCCACGTTTGGATTCCGACTGACGCCAGTGTCCCTGCTTGCACAGGAGGTCCCACCCTTCCTCCCCGTGCTGCAGCTGCACCACCCGCTCCCGCCGCCGCTCTTCTCTGGCGCGCCACTCTTCCTCCCCGCCGTGCGGCACATGGGCACCCCGTGGCGTCTCCCGGACGTGGCTGAAGGCGAGCTCGTTGCCCTTGCTGCAGACACAGCGGGGGACGGCAACGTGAGCTATGTCGGTGTGGGACGCGTCGTCGCGCGAGGTGGGCTGCGCGAAGCACTTGAACGCTTGCAGCGCCACCGCGCAGAGGGCGTCGAGCGTGACGAGGGCAAGTTTGTCGACATTATGTGTATCATCGACGACCAGTGAGTTTAGCACAGCGAGAGTTCCAACTGACATCAGCTTGTGGGAGTTGGGATCCAAGCCTGAACTGAAGAGTTTCCACCTCCCCGAGCCGAGGAAGCCTCTTGTGGCTCCGCCTACACGTGAGGTGCCTGCACAGACGCCGGACGTCGCGGCCGCTACCGAGGGTGTGGAGGCGCTGAACGTGTCCGAGGCTCCCGAGACTGTTGATTCGGGCCCCCTCAGCCCCGGGGAGGTATCAACGCTCCTCTCCGCTGCCCTCCTCCAGGCACTGTCCAGCCTCTCGCCCTCATCTTTCCCCCTCCCATCGTCCCAGCTGTACTCGGCACACGTCCTTCCATCTCGCCCCGCATACATTCCCGCTGCCCGGCGAGACGACGTGATCATTGCGCGCAGCGAGTGGAAAAAGCTCGCAAAGTGGATGAAGGAGACGAGCAAGGACGGCCTCCTCAAGATCAAGGAGAGTAAAGGCGAAGTCGTCGTCACTGGCTTTGACCCCAAGCACCCTGCACTGCAGGCGCACGCTCCATTCCTCACCTTGGCCGAGGAGGAGAGCCGGGCGGCCAAGCGCGCCGCGCGTGAGGCCGCAGCTGCTCCGGAGCCTGGGACGGTGCAGAACAAGCGCGGCGGGCGGGAAATTGCAATCGAGGAGCTGTGGCGGCCGGCCGGTTCCGCCATTGCGTTCTGGGAGGCATGTGGCATTGAGTGGGTACATGTCACCATGATCTCTTTCTGACCCAGCAGGAAAAGCTCGCTCAACCCGGCCAACGCATTCAAGCCCGCATTCGACGCCTACATTACCAAACACGGCCTCATCGAGGGCCGCGACCACCGCGTCGTCAGGCTCGACGCCCTCCTCGCGCCGGCGGTCACAAAGGCATCGCCCGGCGACCGCATCCCGCGCGACGAGGCCCTCCGCCGCCTCCGTGCAAACGTCACGTGGTCCGTCTCCATCGGCGGTGTCGTCAAGTGAGTCCAGCTGACCTGACTCCGCCGACCCAGCTGGCTGACTCTACCAGAAAGGGCACACTCAACCCGATCCAAATGGCAGTCAAGACCCGCCAGGGCCGCAAGCAGGTCACGCTCGTCTCGGGCCTCGAGACGTTTGGCATTGACATTGACGAGTTTGCCGACGAGCTCCGCCGTCTGTGCGCCGGCTCGGCCAGCATCCAGCCCCTCACGGGCGCGTCGCCAAAGCTCAACCTCAAAGAGGTGCTCGTGCAGGGATCCCAGACCAAGCTTGTCACAGAGGCGCTCGTTGCGCGCGGCGTGCCCAAGCGCTGGATCAAGGAGGGCGATGGCAAGAGGAAGTGAGCAAGAGTAGAACCAGCTTGGCCGCGAGAGAGTAGCCACTGGGACAACCACACATCGTAGACATACACCACGCTGTACATCAGGACATGGTATCCATTACATTGTTCCGTCTACCGCCTCCATTACATTATTCCGCTAGTGCCGGTGGAAGAGGCGCCCAAACACGCCGCGCTTCTTGACCTTACCTCCTGACGGAGGCGTTTGCGGATGGCCCGCCGTGATCGCCGCGCCGGTGGTTTCGGGGTTGATGGCGCCCTTGGGCGACTTGACGCCCGAGATGACCTTGAACGTCTTCTCGGGTGTGGTGCTGGCCTCCACCTGTCCGTTCTGGTCATCTTCTCCCGCCATGGCAGCAGGCTGAGACACTGCGCCGTCTCCCCCGTCTCCCGTCCCCACCTTGTCCTTGATTATATCCTCATCCTTTCTCACACCCTCCTTCTCAGAACCCTCCTCCACACGCGCCTGTGCACGCCTCTCACTCTCCTCGTGGCCCTTCTTCAACAGCTCCTCCGTCTTTGCGCGCTTGGCCTCCTTCCTCCGCTCCCGCCCAGCCTTGTGTTCCGCCTTCGCCTGGGCAGCGAGGCTCTTGGCGCGCTCCCGGTCCCGCGGCGACGACGCAAACATGGACGCCATGATGACCCACAGCGAGAGCGAGTGGAGCTCGGACGGGTCCGACTCCATCCGGTCCGCCAGTAGGGCCAGTTTACGTCCCTCGGGCTAGCTGTCAGCTCCTGTAAATGGATGTGTGAGCTCACCAGATCGCGCCGGGAGACGATGGCACTGGGCGGCGGCGCCTCGTCGTTGAGCGCCCACTCCCACGCCCAGCTCCCGTCGACCGTGTCCGCGTGCGGGAACGAGGGTGTCTCCTCGCTCGTGTCCGAGCTGTCGCCGCCGTCGCCCTCGGCCTCGCTGTCGCTCGGCGACTCGAGCCTTTCCTGGGTATACTGGCGTGCCACTCTCTGCGCCGGCGTCTCAAACCTCTGCGACGGAGGCTCGAGATGCCGGGACGCGGCCTTGGCTCGTCGACGCTCAGATTTGGACGCCACAGAGCTCGCGGCAGAGTCCGTCGTCTTGGACTGCTTGGCCACAGCGGACATTTGCGTCTCCCAGCGCTGGATGATGCGCTTCTGGTCCTTTTCACGCGACTCTTTGAGGTTGCGCCGCCTGTGCCGAATGACCTTCTTCCGCGCACGGCGGAACTTGTGGTTCCACTTTGCACCACCTTCGACGTACCGCATCGCCGGCCCTTCTTTGATCATGCCGATTTCCGAAGCCGGCATCCTCATGGCCGCCAGCTCGGACGCGGGCTCGAGAGGGCGTAGTTTGCCGCCCAACGAGACTCGCTCGCGAATCATGTGGTCCTCGAAGGGCTGGAGTCAGCTATAGCGAACACCGTCAAGAACGCTGCACTCACGTTTGGACCGCGGTATATACCAAAGTAACCGGCCTCCCCCGGCTTCGCCTTCTCTTTGTGTTCACCGCGCTCGCCGTCCTTGCCTCCCGCCACACTGCTCTGCGTCGACCCGCGGTTCCCACACTTGCCCGCAATCGTAGTGTTTTGCGTCGACTCACGGTTGCCAAAGATTTTGGTTTGGCGCTTCGTCGGCGTCTGCGGGCTCATCTCCACCGGCGACGCGACCAAGTCCCGAGTCTGCACCGGCGACGATGGCTTGCTGTCTGAATCCCGCTCCCGCTCGCTAGCTGATTTGAACATCGCCGACCACCTGCGACGGGGCTTGCCGCTTGGCGGTTCACGCGCCTTCTCGAGCTCAGGCCCCGTGGAAATAGTGATCCTCGGAGGACCGTCATTGAGTGTTGTGTCTGGAGAGCGAGATTCGATTTCTGGTGAGCTGGGGTTTGTTCGCCCACTGAAGATACCCGAAAGCCGACTCTTCCTCTTCTGCTGCCTCTCAGGACCGCTATTCGTAGTCGAATGCTCGGCGTGCTCGTGGGATGGGGCCGGTTGCTCAACGTTCACGTCATCCTGGCTGTCTTCATGCCTGCTGAAGACCGTTTGATGGTGTTCGACATCCTCGTTAATGTCAACCTGGGTAATCTTGACAGGCTGGCGGGTAACCGGGTCGTTGTCCACCACAAGCAGGCGCTCGGATTTGGGTGCGTCCGAGTCAGACTGGGATCCAGAGCGTTCCTGAATGACAGCTGCTTCCCGACGATTGGTATCCTCGTCAGACCCTGGGAATGAGCTCATTCCCAGGGCCATCTCCATCACGCGCCCCTCGTCGGCGATTGGCGTGGTGAGGCGCGGCGCATTCTCAACAACGAAGATCTCGCCTTGTGGCTCGTCATCCGAATCAGACGGCACCATGTATTCGCCTTCTACTCGTGTTGCGTGGTCCAGCGAGATGGGAGTCGCCAGAGGCACTCGCGCAGGTGGACGATCAATGGAAGATGTTGAAGGCGAGCCATCGCTGTTGTCCTTTTGAGAATTAGTAGTCGATGTCTTGCCCGACGCTGATGTTGTCTCGTCTTGGATATGGGACGCCTTGACGATCTCCGCACTCTCGACAACTTTCGTGTCTTCCATAACGTCGACGTCCAGGTGCCCGACCGTTGCCGAGCCGTTACCGTCTGCGGCGACTACTTCCTCCAGCTTCTGGTTGACATTGTCCATCGAAGATGGTTTCTCGGCCAGGAAGGAGGCCATTTCAGTCAAAGGAGTATAGTAAGGGGTAGTGTCCGGTGAAGGGTCTGATCCTCGTCGGGGCATGGCAGCGCTGTCCAAAGAAGTGCTCCCTAGGTCGAGGTTCGAGTCACGCTTCGGCGTAACGTAGCGACAAAACGTCGCCATGGCGCGGAAGGCGCCACGTGAGGGCCGCGTCATGGAGAACAGAGGCAGGTCGTGTCCGACACCTGAGACCGTTAGCATAACAGCTCTTGAATGAGAGGCGATACTTACCATCGTACACTTGCAGGTGAACATTCGTGGGCTGATACCTATCCTCAACGCCCTGGAGGGAAGGCAAGAGCTGCTTCACATCGTCGGCGATCGGGTGTTGTTCCGGGTGCGCGGCTTTATGAGCGCTGGGGGTGTGAGCGAGGGGGTATGGTGTGCTTGGCGTACCAATAAATGACTTCGTCACGCAGCACTTCGTTGTTGCCCGCCAGGATATAGAGGGGCGGCAATCCGCCGAGATACCCTAGTACTGGCGAAATAAACGGATGACGAAGCTGTGCATTTGTAGCGTAGAGCTGGATCTGCGTGTCGATGACAACGCGCTGACCTCCAACGTTGACGTGAAGCGGTGCAGCGGCTTGGGCGAGGGTGCCCACTCTACGCGGGGTCCCTTCGTCCTTCTGTTTGAGAGAAGCGAACACCTCGGACGGGTTCGCCATGTCAGTTGGCCCATCCGACGCATTGGACTTGGCCTCAACTTCGGTACGCTTCTTGAAGAAGGGCTTGAACTTGGTCCACACATGCGGATCAGACGTGTAGATCGTCGTGTCGGTGTTTGTGGAGGGGCTGCCTTCTACCAGTGCTGAGTCGGGGATTTCCTCGTCGGTGAGGGACTGGTCGTTCCCTGGGGTCTGGTGGCGTAGATGATGAAGCGCCGTCCTAACCTTTTTCTGAATGCGGGACTGCACATCCTCCGTTAAGTCTGCTGGTGGCGGTGGCCACAATGACGATGGTTTCTTCTGGTCAGTACTGGTAGCGGATTGCGTGAACGGCGACGTACGTGGATAAAACTGTAACGAGGAACGACATCCTAGGATGTTAGATACCGACGTACGAGTAGAACCTACTGTCTCAGTGTTCTCCAGGATACTCGGAAAGCTATGTGTTAAGTCGGACCACTGTGATGTTAACGCGGATCACCTCTATCAACATACCGGACTGATAAGGACCGCTCCAGCAGGCAGATCAAGACCAGGAGTGTCGCGCAGGATCTGAAGCAGCGCCCATACGAGTGCACCGCCTGCGGAGTCGCCCGCAAGGATAATGTTCTTTGGATCGACAGGGCGGTGTGGTGCATCGGGTGGAGGATTGACGAGATACATCCAAGCCGCCAAACAGTCCTGGATAGCACACGGGAATGGATACTGTGGTGCCTCTGGGGACAGTGTGAGTGCGGTTCAGCAGAGCACACTTCCTACTCACTTCTGTAGTTGACGGCAAAGCATCGCCCTTTCATTTTCCTTGCGAGGCGCCAGATGACATATCTGTGGGTGTTGATGGATCCCCAATAATAACTGCAGAGTTAGCCAGCGGTAAGGTATTGAGTCGATACGGACGCTCCGCCGTGGACTGAACATGTCAGCTTTGTCAAGACTCAAAATCTCACTGAAGAGCATGCATCGCATCTGGTCCATCTCCGGAGTGACTGTTGTCAGCAAGAAGCCCGCAGCCACCAACTAACATCCTGCATCGCCATCATCAGTCTTGTTGGTCTTGTCGGTCTTGTCCGACGGGCGGCGGTCCTGGTGGGGTTCGTTTGTCGTCTCTTTGACCTCCTGCTCCTTCATCCTTTGGTTCTGGGCCACCCTCTCTTCCTGTACTGCCAGCCGGTAGTCGTTGTTTTTGATCGCTATCCACTCGGCCTCAACGCCTTTGCCGGCACGTACCTGCCACCACTTTGTCCCCCCAGCAATTTTATACGCCATGTCCTCACCGCCAAATGCCTCTACGAGCTTTGTGGCTGCCTGGGTAAGGGACGATTGAGGTATACGGAGCCTGTGTACTGCCACCCATGGTGGTGCGGGCGTACGTGTGACCGAGAAGCTCTGCAATGACGCCACTGGATGTCTGTGGGTCAGGTCTGAGCGAATGGTACGATGCTTCTCAGACGCACTGGGTTGCTATGTCCATGAATTCCTTGAATCAGTGCTGTCAGCGAGGAAACGTACTTTGGCGATTGTGAAGGCTTGTCAGTCAGCTCGAGTCATCCGCAAGCCAGCAACGTGTAGTACGCACCTTCGTCGTACATGAGGTCCACACGGGCGGTATCCTGCCCATGTCTGTCTTTACGCTCCTTCCTCGGGGTTAGGTAGTGCTTGACAAGCGTCTCTACCATGACCGGGCCAGCTAAACGTCTGTAAGCTACGTGGAGGGGGAGGGACTCCGAGTGCCGTAATGCTCACTCGCGGCCACGACTTGAGGGGTGAGGAAGTCGGGCATGTTGAACGCTGTGACAAGGGCAACGATGGACGAGATAACGATCGCGAAATGGGTAAGGCTGAGAGGGTGCAAAGCCAAGCAAGTCACCGAATGGTATGGAGCAACATGGTGATGAATGTGCGAGCGATGAAGAAGAGAGGGAATGCAAAAGCCCACCGAGCTCGGTGAACGATTTGTGTACGAGAGGTTTGTCGCCGACGTCGACCTAGGGGCCCGCCCTCTGCGCACTGCACCACCACCAGCTGCGCCTGTGTGCGCTCTGCAGCTCTGTATTCATTGCCGTCGGCCTCTTCCCCTTCCGCCTCAATGACGTCGTCATTTGTTTTCTGGAGACCCCACAAAATTGCCACGTGGAAATCTGACCCCCAACTTCCCGCTGACGCGCGCGACTTGTCAGCCTCGATCAACCGCCTGCCCACTGCTGCTGTCCAGGTAATGTTGATATCCTGTTCACTCCAGTCTCATCCTTTGTCATCCTTTCTTCAACACTTCTCACCATGGCCAAGTCATACGACCTCGCATTCACGCTTCATGGACATTCGTCCGATGTGCGCAACATCACCGTCCCCAACGCAGATGTCCCCCTCCTCCTTTCGGCTTCCCGCGACGGCTCGGCCATTGTCTGGGGTCCTTCGTCGAGTGGCAAGGACTGGGATGCCAAGTTACGCGTCGAAGAGCTTGAAAGGCGTTTTGTTAGCTGCGTGACCATGGTCCGCTGGCAAGGTGAAGGTGAGTTACAGCTGATGTGCCTTAAGACGACTGTAGCTGACTCTCCAGCTTACGTCTTGATCGGGTCTGCCTCTGGCATGCTCTCGTCGTACCTTCTTCCTTCCCTTACGTCGCAACCGCCCGCTATCGATGCGCCTACTCAGCAGCCCTTCCACACACTCATCGAACACCGCCAGAACCTCTGCTGCATCGACGCTAGCAACGGCGGCCTCATCGCGTCGGGAAGTTGGGACAAGACCGCCATCATCTGGAAGGACTTTAAGAAGGCAGTCCACATCGAGACGCATTCCCAGGCTGTCTGGGCCATTCGATTCGTTGGCGAAGATCGTGTGCTCACGGGTGAGCAGATGAGTGTCTCTGAGGACGCTGCTGACATCACAGCCTCCGCCGACAAGACGATCACACTACACGCCATCGACGTTGCCAATGGAAAAACCCACCCTCTGCAGACTTACACTGGCCATACCGACTGTGTTCGTGGCCTCAGCCTCCGGCCCGATGGGAAAGGATTCTGGAGCTGCGGGAACGACGGCCTCGTCAACATCTACTCGTTTGACAAGCCAGAGCCTGTCAACTCGCTCTCTGGCCACACTTCGTTCGTCTATTCTGTGGCCGCCTTCCCCGACGGGTCGGGTGCTGTCAGCTCGGGAGAGGATGGCACGCTTCGCGTGTGGTCTGGTGGGTACATGAACCTAGAAACATCAATTAACACATTCAGACACAGGCCTTGTTCAGACCATTGCGCACCCTTCGCTGTCCCTGTGGTCTGCGGCCGTCGCTCCCGTACCATCCCAAAAGGGCTTTTACGTCGCGTCGGCGTCTGCGGACTCGACTATCAGGTTCTTTACCCAGATCGACGAGCTCATGGCGCCAATTGAGGACCGTGAGACATGGAAGCAGGAAGTTAGCCAGCGCAAGCTGGACAAGTGGGTTGTTTGTGTTTTCGTGAATTCTAGTCCTGACATGTCAAGGAGCCAAGTCGGAGATATCAAGCGCTCTGATCTTCCAGGAATGGAGGCGCTTGGCCGTGAAGGTGAGTTCACATACGGAGCCATCCACTCACCTTCCAGGCAAGAAAGACGGACAGGTCCTCATGATCAAGAACAACGACAACGTTGAGGCGTACCAGTGGGTAGCTGCCGAAAGCACATGGCAACAGATTGGTCAGGTGGTGGACGCCATCGGGTCTGGACGGAAGCAGCTTTATGAGGGCAAGGAATACGATTTCGTCTTCGACGTGGATGTGTCGGAGGGCATGCCTCCGCTCAAACTGCCTTACAACACCTCTGGTTTGTCCCTGGCCTCGCAAGTGCTCTGCTGACGCCTTAGAGAACCCATGGGTGGCTGCGCAGAAGTTCCTTGACAAGCACGAGCTTCCCTCGGGCTACGCCGAGCAGGTCGTGGAATTTATCCAGAAGAACTCGGGCGGCGCTCAGCTGGGCACTGGCGGGGCCGACGACGCTTATGTTGATCCCTTCACTGGGGCGTCCCGGTACACTGGTGGCGGCGTTTCCACTGGTGGCGGCAACAGCAGTGGTGGTGACCCTCTGACGGGCGGGTCTCGATACACTGGCGGTGGTGTCTCCACTGGTGGCGGCAGCGGAGGGTTTGTCGACCCCCTTACGGGCGGCTCGGCATACTCCACTCAACCGGCTACACCGATCGCAAAGGTCCTTCCTGTCCGAACATACCTGTCCTTCAAGAAAATCAATGCTGCGGCCGCAAAGTCCAAAATCGACCAGTTCAACGAGGAGATCAAGAAGACCACGGTTAGTGTAGTATTACCAGTCGTTTTTGCTCACCATTCAGCCTAACCTTGCGATTGATGACGAAACCGCAAAGTCGTTGACGGAGGCTCTGCGTATCGTGTCTTCTGATAAGCCACCCGTGTCCGAAAGCTATGACCCGGCAAAACTGCTTGCTCTGGCCACAGCGTGGAGCGAGCAGCAGCGTTTCCCTCGTGGGTTCCTTTCGATGGTTCCGATGCTAACCCGCACAGTAGTTGATGTTCTGAGGGCACTCGCCATTATCTCTCCTAAACTGGGAGGTTGCGCGTCGGCGCCCAACGACTTGCTCCAAGCCGCAGAGTGGCGTTCGCCATGGATTGCCTCCAAGATGCGCAGCACCAACATGCTCCTGGCTACGCGTGCACTGGCCAACATGTTCAGCACAGTCGCCGGACGCAAAACGATGGCGGCTGTCGCCGAACAGGGTCTCATTGAAGCTCTTATTGACGGGAGGTCGTGGGAAGAGATCGGCAACGCCAAACTGCCCCTTGCGACTATTGCTCTCAAGTGAGTGTACGCTTGATGACATTTCGCTGACATGAACAGCTACTCCATTCTTGCGCTTGGCAGCACTCTCTCTGCGCCTGCAGTGGAGCAGGTCGTGGCTTTCACCTCCCATGTACGTCTCCAGGGTGTCACCATATCTGACATACAGATCCTGCTCCAGGAGCAGACCGACAGCGAGACTATTTACCGGGCGGCTGTTGCGCTTGGCAACCTCGTGAGTGGCAACGGTTAGTGTAATGCTCACTGTACAGCTGTCGTCGCCTGCTCGCGCGGCTCTCAACGGTGATCTCGTTAAGAGTGCCAAGGAGGCCGTGTCCACGCGCGCCAAGTCCCTCAAGGAGAAGCGGCTGAGCGACCTTTCGGCGGAGATTGCGTCCAAGTAGACTGCACGTAGAGACAAGAATGTCAGACAGACAGCGGTACATGGATTGCTATGTTGCAGGTACATCTAGGGTATCGTTAAAAGGGTCGATTAGACGACTGCCTCTCGTCGCAGACCAGAGGGTTTTTAAGCCGCAAAGGCGGCGACAGCAGCGTGGGCCGAGCGCTCCATGCCAGTCGTGTTTGACTTTGCGGCCGTGAGCGAGTCGAGGGGGTTGAACTGGTCTGCCGAGTTCTCGTACTCGAACATGTCAATGGCGACCTGGCACGATTCACGGACGACCTCGGGCGCGTCGGCCTTGACGGCCCACTCGCGGAGGATGGCGAGCACGCCGCCCTCGGGGAGGGGGTCGTCGTTGGGGTCGGCGTCGGCGTCGGCGCCATCAGATGCGATACCACCGAGCGCCTCGGCGGCCTCGTGACGAACCATCTCCTCCTCCTTGTCGTCGCGGAGGACGCGGAGGAGGGAAGGAATCGAGTGGGGGCTCGAGAGCTGGCCGAAAATGTAGGCCACCTCGTGGCGGAACAGGGCCGACGAGTCGCCGAACCCGTCCGCAAGCGCGCGGACTGCCTCGCGCGACGCACCGCCATAGTCGCGCAGGGCAAACATGGCGCGGTAGCGCTCAAAGAGCGGCTTGGACGTGTCGAGGAGCACGGCACGGAGCTTCTCGACGGGCTCGCGGGCGGATGACGGGGCGGGGTCGATCGTGGGGAAGTCGGGGCTGGTGTCAGTGGGGTGGGGACGTGTGAGGCGGGGGTGAGCCGCCATGGAGCATGAGAGGCGGGAATGAACGG
Organism: Pascua sp. PH4015B; assembly: GCA_025502685.1. Lineage (NCBI taxonomy): Eukaryota > Fungi > Basidiomycota > Tremellomycetes > Trichosporonales > Trichosporonaceae > Pascua > Pascua sp. PH4015B. The sequence continues at coordinate 23,769 of JAMFRD010000082.1, read as the reverse complement.
CAGTTTGTGCGGCATGCAGCACACCGACGCGGAGAGAGTCGTAGTATGCTGACATGACACCGCACAGGGACACACAGCACGGTCCTGCTTGTTCGGCCGCTTGTGCCAAGTGCTCGTGTTGCGGACAAGTGTCGTCTCATGCCACGTCGGGCATGTGCCATCGGTACAGCCCTCTGCACGAACTCACTTTGGCTGGAGGGCCTTTCCCTCTGGCGAGTGGTCAAACTCAATCTTGTCGACGGCAATCTCGCACGTCTCGCGGACCTCGCGCGCGGGGTCGTTGAGGTACTTGCGGAGTGTGGGGAGGGAGGACTGTGCCGAGATGGCACCGAGGGCCTCTGCGGCCTCGTGGCGAACCATGGCGCAGTGCTTGCCGTCGGCATTGACGAGCGTGGCTTCGAGAATGGGCACCGCAGACAGGTCCTTGAGCTGGCCCAGGACGTATGCGAGCTCGTGCTTGAGGAGTGCAGAGTCGTCCTCGAGCCCCTCGGCAATGATGCGCACGACCTCGTCGCCGCCCACGGCCTTGAGCATGAATAGCGCGCGGAAGCGCTCGTGCAGTGGCGTCGCGCCAGACGTATTCAGGAGCGTCGCGCGCAGAATAGTCAGCTGCTCGGGCGTCACGGCGACCATGGTGGTGATGTGGGTGTGTTTTGGGTGTTGACAAAAAAAAGTTGCGCTGGCGTCCCCGCGTTTCAGTGACCGTGTCCATATCTGATAGCAAGCAGCCAGCCGTGGCTTGAAATCATTTCGGCCGAGGAAACACCGTGGGAGACTTGGCACTCGCATTTGATCCCGCCCGCCGGTTACAGGGTGGAGGTGGAGGTCCGGGGTCAGTCACCCCACTCTGGTGGCGATGATGAATCATGACCATCTCTTCTAGCCCTCAGCAAGACTACTGCCCACCCCGACTTCACCATCTCTCTTGCTTATGCTCTCCCTCACCCGCTTGCCCCGCACGCGCTCTACCATTATTTCAACTCGCCCACTCGTCTGGTCTCTCCGCAACATCTCGAGCACAATGACAAAGCAAACCGACGCACCGTCGCGCGTCCCAATCCACCAACTACCCGTCGCGAAGAAACGCTTGCAGGACCGGCTGCCGCGCCTCACCCTCGATCCCGAGCCGAGCGCACAGCGGCGGTCCACGACGTTCCCTTCCTCCACCGACGGCGTGTGGGCGCCCACGATGCCAATGTGGACCGAGTGGCCGCTGCGTATCACAAAGGACGAGGCGATCGAGCTCGGCATCGACCCCGAAAAGGGCGGGCACATTGACGTCGAGGACGTCCTCCGCCGCTGGGACCCGGTTGACAAGGTCGACGTAGACGTGTCGGGTGACACGGGGAACGGCCTCGAGGTGCGCAGTAGCAAGCACCGCCTAAAGCTCTCCCCCGTTCTCCTTGGCGTCTCGGACGTAGCCCGTGCCGCCGTGCTCCCACAGCTCGACGTGGGTGCTGTTGAGGACACGAGCCCCGACCCCGACGCGGCTCGCGATGCCCTCACGGATATCCTCTCGGGACGCAAGGTGCTTGCTTCCGCCGACGAGTCGTACGTGCCCTGGTCGACGCGCTACTGTGGCCACCAGTTCGGACAGTGGGCCGGACAGCTCGGCGACGGCCGCGCCATCTCGCTCCTCGAAACCGAGGCAGACGGCGTGGGCCGCACGGAAATTCAGGTCAAGGGCGCGGGAAGGACGCCGTTTGCGCGCCAGGCGGATGGTCTGGCTGTACTCCGGTCGGGGGTGAGGGAGTACCTCGGCTGCGAGGGTGAGTGCGGTTTGTCCAGCTCTGAGGCCAGTTCCTCCGTGGGAGGGTGGTGTGCGGAATAGTTTGCGGAACGCCTGTTGTGGTGTTGCTGTAATGCTATGGTACCCTCCACACACATCGTACTCCCTCATCATGCTCTCGCATTACTCCCACACTTGCTGGTACCGACCTCGTGTCACTTGTTCCTGCTGACATCAGCCGTCGCCGCTCTGGGCATACCCTCGACGCGCTCCCTGGCGATCCTGACCTCTGGCGTCGTGGTGGTCCGCGAGAACGGCCCCGAGCCCTCGAGCCTGGTCGCGCGCCTTGCGCCGTCGTTTATCCGTATCGGACACTTTGAGGCGCTCAACCCGGGCGACGCAGGGCGGAATCTCCACCAGCTCTTCCTGGGCGGCTCATGGCAGACAACGCAGGGCGGGGACAAGTCCGGCCCACTGGGCGGACAGGGCAACCTCGAGGGCCTGCGCGCACTCACATCTTGGGTCAAGGACGATATCATGGGCGACACCGGGAGCGTAAAGGACTGGTTCCTCGATGTCGTCCGCCGCAATGCCCGTACGACCGCACTGTGGCAAGTGTACGGGTTCATGCACGGCGTCCTTGTGAGTCGAGGTTGAAGGGAGTGTACATCTGGGAGGTTGCTGACGGCCAAGAACACGGATAACATTTCGGTTCTGGGCCTCACGATTGACTACGGGCCGTACGCCTTCATGGACGTGTGGGACTCGAACCATATTTGCAGTGAGTCTTATCGGAGATGTTGGGTGTCTATGGGTCGCGAAAGTCTATGCTCGACTGAGTCCCTTGTACCCTCGACTGCATCCTTCCTTTCCCCGTACCGTTGTTCAAACTAACCCCAGACCACTCCGACCCTACGGGCCTGTACTCATACAAAAACCAACCCAACCGCGTCCTCTTTGCGCTCGACTCGCTCGCGTCCACTCTCCTCCCCATTCTGGGGTATGAGGCCAAGAATGGTCGTGCGCCAGCCGCAGGTTGGAGTGAGGGTGTGTCCCCCGACGACGTCCGGGGGTGGGAGCAGCTGGGCCTCGAGGCTATCAATGGCTGGAACGACGTGTGGACAAAGACGCTCGACGAAGCAGAGCACGAGGGTTGGCAGAAGGTGAGTTTGGTTGGCATTCGATCTCTCCGCAGCAATCCCACGAGTGCTCTACAGAATGTCTCCTGCTCGTACTCTCCATCACTCGTCTCCACATCCTCTTGCCCTATCTTCGACCGCGACTCCAAACAATGCCCCATTCCCACTCCCCGCGTATCACCGCTAACAACCAGCGCTTCGGCCTCTCAAGCTGGGTCGAGGGGGACGAACGCATGGTCCGCGACCACCTCTCGCTCCTCAAGACGCACAATGGCGACTTTGGCGCCTCGCTGCGCCTCCTGTGCGCCTTCTCGGGGTCCGAAGCCGACATTCCCGCATTCGCACGCCAGTGGGTCAAGGCAGTCTGCGTTGAGCTGCCCAGCGACTCGGTCACCCTCGCGGAGACAGACATTACGCGCTGGCTCAAGACGTACGCCGCGCGCCTCGACGAGGACAAGGACCACGCCGATGCAGTGGCGCGGACGGCGGCAATGCGCGCCGCCAACCCGCGCTTCATCCTCCGCCAGTGGGTGCTCGAGGACGTCATCAAGGCCATGGACGACGCGATCCGCGCAGGCGACGTGCCCACCGCGCGCGCCGTGCTCGCGCGTGTCCTCGATGTGGGTTTCCTAGCTAGCGATGGTTCGAGTGAAATCTGACTGACCCCGCAGATGGCGACGAACCCCTTCGAGCCGTACGGCGAGCTGCCCGACGGAAGTGTACAGGAGGGCCTGACGGGCGAGGACGCCGAGCGCGCACGCCTGTGCGGGTTTGGGCCCCAGTCCATGCTCGGGTTCCAGTGCAGCTGCAGCAGTTAAGTGCGGGCCAGCTTAAGTGTGCGCTCAAGTGCCAGCCAGTTACAAACGAGACTGGAGAGCGAGTGCCTCTGCATGGCTCTGTTGTTCTGCTCCGCTGAACCGGCCTGAGCATGCGCCATCCAAAGCGTCTCTTCCCGCTCGCCTGTCTCTGCTTGCCGCTGCTTGCCTCCGCTTGTCTGCCATTGCGTTCATTCCCTCTCATCTCCATGCCCTCCCTCCCTCGCCGTCCATTCCCGGCCGCCCGATCTCGCCCCCCCCAACCTCTCCCCCCCCCCATATTCCCCCCCCCCCCCCCCCCCCGCGCGTTGTAAAGTACGAGTACAAGATGCATCTAGACTACACGGCGCTTGGAAGGCGACCGCGAGCGCTCATCGCGTCTCCTGTCGTCGCTGCTGCTGTCAGTGGTGTCCCATGCGGCGGAGTGCCAAATAGCTGCCCAGTACCAGCACCGAACACATGCCCCAACACTCCAGCACCACCCCATCGCCAGGCCACTGCGCACCGCCCACTACCCCCCACACAGCTCCGAGTCCCAGACCCCCCACACTCACTCATACTTGCGGTCGCGGTCGCGGTCATCGTACCGACTGCTGTACCTGTCGCGGTCGCGGTCGCCATACCTGTCGCGCTCGCGGTATCGGTCGCGGTCGCGGTCGTCGTACCTGTCGCTGCGGCGGGCATAGTCGCGGTCACGATCACGGTCACGGTCGCGGTCGCGGTCGCCGCCGCGCTCGCTGCGTGCCCTGTCGCTGCGTGCGTCCTCGACTAACTCGCCTGCCTCGCGGCCCGAGGCGCTGCGGTCGCGCCGGTCGCTGCCGCGGTCGCGCTCACGGTCACGATCGCGGTCGTCGGGGAGAGGGAAGGGGGGTACGGCGGGGCGGGCAGCCGATCCTGGTGGTGGTGCGCCTGGGCCCGCACCCGCGGGGGGCGGTGGTGGGGCTCCCGACGCGGGTGCGCCGACAGGCGCCGTGTGTGCGTGTGCGTGTCCGAGGCCCGGAGGGGGACCGCCGCGCATGCGGTCTTCGGCCCACTGGGCCATAATCTTGCGCAGCTCATTGTATCCGAGATGCATCTTGCCGCCAAAGTGGTCTGCGAGACGCTTGTCCGAGTCGAGGACGGACAGCATGGCGCCGCAGATTTCGCACACGCGCAGCTTTTGGTGTCCGCTCGCGCCTGCGTTTTCGTTGAGAATCTGCAGCTCCTTTTCCTTGTCCGTCTTGAGCTGCTTGAGGGCGTCGACGGCGGCCATCTTCTCCATCGACTCTTCAACTTTACCCGCGTTGCCGAGCGTCTCCATCTCCTCGGTGCCGCCCTGGATGGCCAGCTCAATCTCGCCAATCTCCTTCATCAGGTCGACCGTCTTGCGGTTCTCCTCGGGCGTCTTTTCCAGCTTGCGCTGCGACGCCCGGATGCGCCGGTCGCACTCGTCGACAAACTGGTAGATTGTGTTTTCGTGCTCTTGCCGGAACCCCGAGATGCGCGGGTCAGACGGGTTGGCCTCGGCCGCCTCCTTGAATTGCTTCAGGATCCGATCAGAGTGCGTCTTCGGACACGGTCCCAGGTCCATTTTCTGCGTGTCAACGGCATCCCCAGCGATACACACTAGGACTAACCGTGTTGCTAAACGTGTCGTGCAGACACGTCCCGAAAAGGTAGTCGCGGCAGACCTTTACATCCCACCAGTCGAGGTTGGGCGGCTGGAAGCCCATCGCCTCGGGGCCCATCATTTGCTATATCGGTGGTACGGAGGAAGAGCAGGTCGGTAAAGAGTGGGCGCAGAAGAAGCACAAAGCAGCAGTCCAAGGTGGAAGGCACCAGGTAAGCAAACGTTTCGTTCCAGCCAAATCCAACCGCACTCACCTCGAGCAGCTTGCGCTGCATCTCGGCCATCTTACCCATCCTCGGCAGTAGTGTCTCGGTGCAGAGCCGCCAGGCAAGAGTGGAGTGTGGTTGGAGTCGGGCGAGATGCGGGGTGGATGCTGGAAACAATGAATGTCGTCTGCGAGTTGTCGAATGTGGATATTGTCGAGCGCCTGGTGGGTGACTGACACAAGTGGACGGAAGCAAATCGTACCAACGTACGCCAGTGGCACATTTACACAATTGGCCCAGCCCAGTGGCGGCACGCTGCTGGTACCAACCAGGTTGTGGACATGGATTGGTTTGAGGCGAGTCCATGCAGCAACATCCCTGCAGCCGTGTTGATGGCGGAGACAGAGGCAAAGAGACTGTGTAATGTATGAGAGTGGCAGTGGTGCATCGATGCTATGTGCTGTTCGCCTGTTTCTACTTCGTCCTCAACTCTGCCTCCCACCAGCCTCCAAGCCTAGTCCCGCTCTTCATCATCTTCCCAGACAGGCATGTGCCCGTCATAGCCGCCCAGGCCTCCCAACCCGCTAAATTCGAGGTCATCCTCGTCAAACTCTTCTTCTTCGTCTTCTTCGTCTTCCTCGTCTTCCTCGTCGTCGCCCTCCTCAAACTCGACACTGATGATTCCCGAAGCGACCACATACGTCGCGAGGGCAATACCCGCACCGGCAAACCACGCCCAGCGCGCGAGGGCAAACTTGCGCTCGGCGGCCTGGTCCTTCTGGTGTTCCTCGTCGACCTCGTGTTCCTCCCCCGAGCTCCCGCCCGCCCACGTGGGAAGGACATCTCGCACGGCCTCCAGCATGCCCCGAGGTTTGGGGGAGGCCAGGCGCTCGATCGACGTCCACCCACCAGGGAAGAGAGCGGATACCACCGAGTCGCGGTGGGTCACTAGTGTGGGGAATTCGTTGCGCAGGAGGTCCGCGAGGAGCGAGTTGGGTAGTGCGACACAGAGCACGAGGGACAGCTGCGCAAAGAGGGCAACGTCCAGCGAGCATGGCCTGTTGTCAGCCGCAGTGTTTGTTGGGTCGACGCGAGTATCTGGAATGCTGCGTCATTCCCAGGGCCATGAACAAGCCACCAGTACTGTCCGAAGCCACACCCACCTGTTACCATAGAAAAACCGCGCATTAGACTCGCCCAGCTTGCGCGCCAACGGCTCGAACACGGCACGTGCGCGTTGTTGCAGCTAAGTCGTCAGAGCTACTCCCCGCAAATGTAAGTTTAGACTCACCGTCTCCTCGCCAAACTTGCGCTTGCGCTCGGCAACCTCGCGTCCTGATCGCCAGCCAGACCATGTGCGCGGCGCCTTGGTCCCGCCGGGCGCGACGACAAAGCTGTCCTCGAGGCGCTTGCGGTCTTCATCCTGTGAGTCTCCTGACAGTCAACCAATGCCACCGCGATGAAACTCCCGACACTCCAACGTATCACGGCGAAGGTACTCCCGAGAGTCCAACGTATACGCACCATCGTTGACGCCGCCGAGGCCCCAGAGCCCAACAGACTCGAGGCGCGACTTGACAATGCTCCGTAGTCGCTGCGGGACGTAGAACGTCATCGGGAACTGGAGGGCCCCGAGCTGCGCCTCGGCGATCACGGGATAATTTGGTGGCAGCGAGTAGAGCGAGTGGTTCTGTAGTGTGAGGCGACTAGTAATGAGGCAAGAGAGTGGCCGGAGAGGACCAGTTGAACACTGGCGGTAGCGAGCTCAGATGGTCCCCTTTCCGAAAATAGGCAGATATAACTTGCTGGCGCAAGGTAACAATCCCAAAGCTCTGTCAAGCTCAATGGCTGGTGTCTCCGACCTCAGAACCGCGTAGGTGATGGCCATCCTCTCACCAACAGCGAGAGACGAATGCACCTGCCCGTCGCGTACTCAGGGCTCGGCTGCACGCATGTTTCTGTACCAGACGAGCAACGGGGCCAGCATTTAAGCCCGTCCCAGAGCTGCCAGCCGCACCGATCCTCCATGCTAGCGATAGCTGTCCTCCAGCGACACCTGTCCTCGGCTCCAGTCCCAAGATTTGCTCCGCATCCCCTAGCTGCAGACATGGCTGCAAGCACGTCGCAACTGAGCACCACTGCCCAGTTCAGCTTCCCAGCACCGCCGAGGCCAACTTTTTTCTCGCAACACTGCCAATTCCAGCCCTGCTCCAAGACCACTCCCAAATCCGCCCAACAACTCCTGTCCCTCCCCATGCCGCCTCTCCTAATGCTGCCCCTCCCAATCCCGCCTCCCCAATACCGCCAGCACCCTGCCCACTCCTCCCCCACCTTCTCCCCGTTGATCCCACCAAACCCTAACTCCCAATTCCCATCACAAAACCCACTCACGACAAGATCCACAACCTGCCCATCGACATACGCCTTCCACGCCACCGCATCCGCGCGCTGCCGGTCACTCAGCGCCGCGTCCGGGTCGCGCCATCCGGGCAGCGAGGGGAGGTGCCGCGGCGCAATGGCAATGTTGTTGAGGGTTACGAAGGGTTGGCCTGCGTGTTAGCGTAGCGTTGGGGGGGAAGGGGTGATGGGAGGGGGTGAAGGGGTGCGGGGACAGCTAGCTGGGAGGGGCAGGGCAGAGGCTGGACGTCGGGTGGGGTACAGGACGGACAGCGGGGCGGGCCAAGTCCGAGGGAAAGAGTCTCGGAGGTCCAGCGGAAGCGCCAATGGGAGGACAAAGGCGCGGTGAAGGGCAGCACGCGGCGCAGAGGTCCAGCTGTACGACACAATGCGAAGGCCCGGGACGCGACCGCGACAGGGGGCCGAGCCGACCGCAGGAAACCCCAAAGTCAAGCCCGAGCCCAATGTCGAGACCTCGAGGTCGACGCCGGGTCGGCCAAGGTCCAGATCGTCCATTTGGAGTCCCGTCTGTCAGAGTGTACCGAGTCCGAGACTGAGTCCGCCGAGGTCGAGGTTCGGTGCCGTTCTCGTGGGAGTTATCACTGCTGTGCCGAGTCCACCGAAGAGTCCAATGCACCTCACGCCCGTCGAGTCCATCGAGTCCGTCGAGTCCGTCGAGTCCGTCGAGTCTGTCGAGTCCGTCGAGTCTCCTCACCGCGTCCACCAAGCCCACACCGCCTGCAAACCGAGTCTACCGCTGGAGTCTCAAGCGCCCCTAGCCCCCTTATACATCCCCTGCACACCCCCAACTCCCAATACACGCCTTCCCCACCCTCTCCAACGCGTACAACCCCCAAACCCACTCACCATTAGCACTCCACTCGGCCGTCTGGACCGCAGCCCCGACGCCCGCGAGGCGCAGCGTCGCGATGAGCCGGAGCGAGTCGGCGTCCGAGGCCGGTAGGGGGCCCAGGGGCGGTGTGGTGTGTACGACGACGGGGGGCGGCATTGTGGTGGTGTGGGAGATGGTCGGAGGCCAACTTTTGGATTTACCGAGTTTGAGTGGCCGGTCCAGAAGGATCCTGGTTTGGGTGGAGGTTGGCCATCCAGGATGCCTGTGGGTCCGCTGGCTGACGTACTGACTGGAATGGTAAGGCACGACTGCCTGCGCTGGCAATCCAACCAGCAATCATTGATTCTCAGTAACCACCGTGAAGCGCGTTCCCAGCCTGCACAACCTGCTGAACACGCACAACACGCACAACACGCACAACACGCACAACACGCACAACGCACGCTACATGACACACACCGCACGCCGATGCCCCGCACTCAAGACATGTGACAACTGTATAGCATTATGGATACCTGCTTGCAATGACACGGGCGTGTACGTATCATTCTCCCTACGAGTCCATCGTGTAATGAAGCCAATGCGGCGTCGTGAATTGAACAATGCTGTTGGCCTGTTGAAGCCGGCTTCCGTCGCAGCCCAGCCACAGCCTACTTTGCTGCCGACTTTGCAAACGTCATAAACGCGTCGAGGCCGCTGAGGAAGCCGCCGCCGCCCGTGGCGCCATAGTCCTCGAGCGTCTTGCCTTCGTCGTCACGCCAGACGCCGTCGGCGCCCACTCCTCCGTACTGCAGGGTGTTCTGGTTGGCCATGAGGGCTGCCGTCAGTGTGTCTCACAGGCCACTCGTGTCGAAGACACTCACTCTCCATCAACTCGGCAATGACCTGCTTGTTGTTGATCATGACATTGACCTCGGACGAGTGGAACCACGACTGCGAGTCCTGGTTGCCGTTTCCCAGCACTGCCACCTCGTCATCGTACACGGCAAGCTTGATGTGGCAGTTGCGCTGCTTCTTGACCGCATTGAGGGGACGGATCTGGTCCTTGCCCGTGTACCAGTACACCTTGAGGTGCTGGGACTTTCCCTCCTTGCCGAGCTTCTTGTACAGGCGGTCGACGACCTGCTCGTTTGTACCGCCCTGGAACGGGATGGACTGGGCGTTAGTCAAAGCAGAAGACACGCTAACTCACCTCGCCCTTGTCGTTGAAGCCCAGATCCAGGAACAGGACGACCTCGACACCTCGGCGGCACGCCTGCTTGATCGCGCGTACAATCGGACGCGCGTTGAGCGTGGGTGTCTGGATAAACACTTTGCGCTGTGCATAGCGGCATCCCGCGAGCCACGCAGCGTTTTGGGGGTTGCGAATGTCGTGGTGACCAGGGAAGCCGTGCGGTCGACGGCACACCATGGCGATCGGGAAGGGGTCATGTGGCTGGTGAATGACATGCGGCCGGAAGTTGTCAAGATCGTCCGAGTCTTCAACCGTCGCCCACGCCTCGCTCAACGCACCGGCATCTGAGGTCAGTCAAACGTTGCGCAACAAGGGACATACTGAAACGCCTCGAAAGCTTGAACATGCGCTTGGTCCCACCGCCAGGAGGAATCTCCTCGTCGACAGATACCCTGGGCTGGTAGAGGGGTGACTGGGCACCAGATGGCAGGTCCTCTGCCCATCGGAACGAGCGTATCGAGCCACGGCCCGCGGTCGGTGGTGGCGCGGCGGCGGCAGTAGTAGCCTCGTTGACGCGGACAGATAGATCAGGCCGCCGAAGACTCGAGTGCCGCCGCTTGTCACCGTGGAAGGGCGTGTCTTCAGGCGACCTGAACGGGGAATCGGGGTGCTGGGGTCGTTCACCATCGGCATGGTACTCGTCGTTTTCCATGACGGTATCAAATGCTGCGTCAAAGCTGACTCGCGGAGGATTGGATGCGGCGATGACGGGGCTCTCAACCATTGGCCCATCGGTGAGACGTCCGGTTACAGCCACGTTGAGCGTCGCTGGGGGCTCAGTGTGGTGCGTCGCGTGGGTTGCCTCTGATTCGGCGTCTTCACGGGCTGTTTGGAAGCTCTGCCGGCGCGACGTGTTGGCTGTCGTATTACCGTCTTCCTCTCCGTCTCCGAGCCGGTGGTGCGGGGGATATGGCTCGGTTTGTGATTTGGTGGGGAACTCGTGCAGGGTCGGCGACGCAGTGGCCTCGGACTCGGCCGGTCGGGTTAGGTGCACGTTGGCCGCAGTAATCGCAGCAGTCTCGTCGTCATAATCGCCGTGGGCTCGCAACTTTGTGAGGTCACTCGCGCTCGCACGACGACTGGGAGGCCGGCTGCCGCTGAAACCAATACGTTCGCCAAAGCCTCGCAACTCCTTCATCGCGTTGGCTGAGCGGTTGGTAATGTTTTCTTGGGTATGGGCCAAGTTGGCGCGCTGGTTTTCAATGACCTGGCGAACGGCCTCGACGAGGCGATCACGCGTAGGGTGGAAGCCCTCGTCCATCATGCGCGCGCGCTCAGCGTCCGTGTCCTGTGTCTGTCGACGCAGCAGCAGCCGAGCAGCTCGAGCTGCCTTGAGAGTCTCAATGTCGCGGAGGTACGGGTTGGCGTGGTTGAAGAGATACTGCACGTTGCCCTCTTCGTCACGTGGTGGCTCGTACGGCGTCGACAGGAATGGCAATGGTGGTTCCAGCTTGTTGTACCATGAGTGAAGCGCAATGTCGTAAAAGGCATCCACAATCGGCCCCTCGAGGTGGGTCATGAGTTCGAGGTTTGGGCGGTCCTGGATGTTGTTGGACGATAGCAGGACGACCTTGCGATCCACAATGATAAACTTGCAGTGGAACGTGCCGAGAAGCATGCGGTGGAAGTTCTGGGCACGGTCAGTCCAGTCACTCCAACGCCCAGGGCGACTCACAATGACTTCCAAGTGCAGGCCTGGAATCTCCTCTGCTGGTGGCAGTTTCAGTGCAACCTGGTCGGCCTCTCCAACCGGAACGTGCGAGTTGAGGACCTGCGCGATACTGCCACGGTCATAGATGAGCTTGACCACGACCTTTGGTCGACCAGACTTGATGACATTTGCCGAGAGGTCCCGGAGGGCCGACGAGACCATGTCAACAGAGTCGGACGGCTGCCAGTAGTTTGTCGCGATGAAGACCTCTGTCTTGGCTCGGACAATGACGTCGCGAAAGTGCCGAATGATATCCGGAATAAGCGAGACGACGCTGAGCGGCATCGTGGCGGTGCTGCCAAGAAGGTCCGGCGAGGTGATGCCCGCAAGCGGGTCCCGGACAATGGTCGGCATTAAGCTGAGGTACATCTTCCAGAACAGCTCAGAGATCTCGACACCGTCGGCGTCCTCGCCAGGCAGTTTCCAGCCTGCGCGGCGGCGGAGCATCGCGCCCTGGGACTGCCAGTATGCCATCTCGGTGTCGGTCATGCCCTGGATCACAGAGTGCTTGACCTTGAACCGGTTGGCAAGGCGCTTGAGCGGGTTCGGTGGAGGGTACGTTCGTTGAATCGCCGACTTGACGCTCGCGTTTGGGTGCTCGGCCATGTATGCTGCAATCGTCCGCTTCGACACGGGCACGGGTTCCCTCGCGGCACGCCGAGCATTTGACGAGCTGGTTAACCCCGACGCATCGCGATTGCGCTCCCCGGCAGCAGCCGATGTGGACGCGGCAGGGTTGAGAAGCGCAGTGTTTGGTGGAGTGGTAGGGGGCATCGCATGGCCGTTGGGAGTGACAGGGCTAGGGCCGGTGGTCTGAACCATCGGTGGCTTGTTGGTGCTCGCCATCAAAGGGTGGTCATGGTTTTGCAGTCCCGCGGACTGTACCTGCATGGTCGACAGGAGGAATGGGGATGAGGGGGAAAGGAGGGTTGGGTAGTGACGAGGATGGAGGCTGGTCAATCTCGGAGACAATAGAGCCGGTAGATTGCAAGCCGAGCGACGGGGAGCGAGGGTCGTGCGATGCAACCGAGGAGGCAAGGAAGCAAGGCCGGAGGAAGGGAGAAGGGGGTCGAGCGGGCGCCGAGCGTTTGTGCACGGGCAGTGTTTTGAATGACAAGCGAGAGCGAGAGAGAGAACAAGATCGAGCGATTGTGGATGCAAAGGGGTGTTGATGTCGTGCAGTTGGATGCCGTAGGGGACGAGTGTAGAATGTGGTAACAAGTGATGGTGGTGTTTGTGGTGACAAGACAAAGTGTGGGGTTGTTCTGGGTAACAAGTCAAGATGCAAGATGCAAGAGTAAGGAATGAAGGATGGTGGTGGTGGTGGTAACCTGGTGGCTGTTGGTGGCTGTTGGAGAGTTGCATCGAGTGCATCGAGTGCAGGAGGCACAAATAGACTGCGCTTTCCCTCTAAAAGACCCGGTCCCAGTTACCCTGCGCACCCTGCCCAGGCAATGCCAGGTATGGGGGGGCATGCAGTGCATTGCACCTGTGCTAGCTGTGCTCCCTGTTGCCGTGCCGCATGGCCCATAATGTCATCGGCGTGCCATAACCTTAACCCGCACGCGGGTCTGGGCATTTCCGGGCAATGTATGGATGGTCGCATGCAGGCAGGCAATCGCAATGAGCTCATCTGGTGCCGTATCCTGTTCCTCGTGGGCTCTCTTTACCGAACACACCCTCATTCTCTACTGGCGGGTCATTGTCTTGCATGTCTTGGCTTGGCTTTCCCCCCTCGGGCCCCTTTGGACGGCCTGCCTGCTTGTCGTTTTCCAGAGCACCCAGAGTGTGCCTCTAAGAGCCGAATCTGGCTGCTGGCTGGCTGCGGAACAATAATCAGGGTCCCCAAGCGCCCCTGCCCAGTTCCACCCCCTTGTCCTCGGCACGCGAGAAGAAAATGTCCATCCCATCCATCCATCCATTCATCCATTTTAGTAGCATGCCAGTCGTGGAGCAAGCTAAAATAGGTTCCACAGTTCCAGCCTCGGCTTCATCTCCACAACCATCATCATCATGGCCGTGACCAGGCTTGGCCCTGCTGCGTGCCGCAGTACGCAGCAGCCTTTCTTTCTTTGGCCGCAGCAGCACAGTTGTCTTGGCAATGCTCGGCCGCCATCACATGCCACGCTGCCACGCCGCTTACGTCTCCCACAGTGGTCCCACGTCCCACAGTCGCTTTACAATGTCAGGCAGTCAGGGACACTGCACTGCGCCTCCCGGGCGGTGCCTCGCATCCCCTGGCTCATGCAATGGCCATCTTATCTAAGCGTGTCGTTCGACGACGTGGACGGCAGTGTCGTTTGCGCATGCCACCCGGGCGGCCGATAGGGGAAGGAAGCACAAGCATGATTGGCATGGTGACAAGCTGTTTGTTTGACTCCACAGCCTCCCCAGACTCGAACAAGGCTGGACACGCTCTATGGGGCCAGAAGCACAGAAGCATGTCTTATATTCGGGAGCTTCCTGCAGTGGCTGAGGTTCCGCTTGGCAACATGCTCATCGTCATCACACGGACTTCGCTGAAGCGAGACAGCTTCTCTGGTTCGGTCGAGAATGACGCAACCCCACTGTTGGTACCATAACCTGAGCTTGCCCTCATAACTGGGCTTCTCTCTTCATTGAACACTTTTGAATGTACTACAATCTTCACCTCCTCACGGCTCAGTCTCCGCGCGCCACTGCTCCTCCCCAACATATTCGCGATACTCGGCTCGGGTGAAGAACGTCATACGATCCACGACGGAGTTCACCCATGCAGGATCCTCCAACAAGGCCTCGGCTGACCGAAGGATGAAATGGCGGAAAATGCCTCTGATGGGTCCAGAGGGGATATCAAGTTGAAAACTATCGAGGGGAAGGGTCTCGTCGAACCCGACAATAGTAATCTCGGCGTATATTTCAGTGATGAAGTAGAGAAAGGCGACAAAATGCTCTTTCACGGTTGTCGGATCAGTGGGGGTAGGGAAGACGGCATTTGAGCGGTGTAGGATGACAACGATATCTTTGCACTGCGATGTGAGGGTCGGTAGGCAACCCAGGGCGCCATAGAGAGTGTTTGACGCATACGCAGCGTTGACCACGAGACGTCGAACCGGCACCTGATCGATGTTCGAACAGCACTTAGCGGCGATCGCAGGGGCAAAGAAGACGAGCGTTTCCACGTTCCAGTCGTCGGTCGGAGCCCGTGGAGTCGTTGCAACGAAGCGGATGTCTTTGAAGAGCGAGAGCGATTGTATAGCATCGAGCACGTCTTGAGGCGGCCCGAACTGGCCCACCGGCAAGACGCCCGGCGGGATTGGTTCCTTGTCAAGTCGTGCGCTGTAGATGAGGTGCAGACGGAGAACGATATCTTGTCCGCCAAACGACGACTGCAGCGCCATAGCCCCCGGGGGGGCGATAGCGGTAGCGAGGTCGACAATCGCCGGGGAAACGTGGCGGGGTACGCACATGGCGCTAGCGTGCAGACTTTGATCCGCATCGTGGTCTTCGTGATCCCATTCGACAGGGCGAACAGTGGTCCGGTACTCCTCCTCGGTAATGACCTCGTCGGGAGTCAAACACTTCATCGTCCAGGACGCCTTGAGCCGCTTCCCCAGGGGTGTAAACTCGGGCGCAACTGTAGGAACGGGCGAGTCGGATTCGCGCGCCACAACCACGTGATTCCAGACGACGGGCTCAAGGCGCGAGCGGAGGTCGGTCGACAGGCCGCGAAGGATCCAGAGCGTCGAGGGCGGGCAGTAAGAGATGATCAGGTCGAAAATGTGCGGGAACGCATTGCGGTCGAGCGGCGAGGCGACATGCGAGGCGACCCGCGCCCTGTCGGCGGCAGGTGCGGCAACGTGTACCTCGGGTTCATTGACAGACGTGGGGGTGGGAACAAGCGCGAGGCAGTTCCCCGGCGGACTTGAAGACGATTGCACACTCATGGTATGTGCCGAGGATGGGGTGAGCCGAGAGGGGAGAAGGCAAATGGCCAGAGGATGAGAGGGGGAGATTGAGAGAGTAATGGGTGAGGAGAAGAAAGGAAAGGAGCAATGAAGGGGAGACAGAGGAAGGAAGGAAGGTAATGTCAGCGGAACCTAACCTGCCTCAACGGCCAGCGGCCAGCGGCCTTGTCCAGGTTAGCTGTGCAACAGGCATGCGGCATGCAGCGTGCAGACAACAGCCATGGGCGGTGTCCTGTTCGCGATCAGCTCCCGCTACCCCGCGCAGCTGCCTAGCTGCCCCAGCTCAAGGCCAGCTTCGCTAGTCGGCTGAACGGCCTCGTCATTGTGGTATGTGAAAGCCAAAGGCGTGTGCGTGTGTGAGGGGCGCATGTCAAGATCGTAGAGCGCAGAGCGTACAGCATGCGTGACGACAACGTGCAACGTGTGGGATGGGGACGAGTGTGTTTCTTTCCGTCCAACCCGTTTAAATATGTACAGACGATCAAACACACCCCATGGCCCTTTGGCACAGTTTAGCGGGGGCCCCGCATACATCATCGGCTCCTGGCCCTCTGTTGGCCGATTTGCTTCCGTACCTGTTCGGTCCGGACTTTACCCGTATTCGCCGCCAGCGCGATGGAAACGGAAACGTCGAGCGCGACCAAAGGGCCTCCCTCCACCTCCACCTACCTCCACTTTATGGGTGTGTCGTGTTGGCAATCAAATCGTTTCTTGTTATCGAACCGCGGCGGGCCGTTGGCCCGAAATGCGACTCACCCCCCAGCCCATGCACCCAGCCGACCAATTCAAGCGCGTCAATAATAAGTCGAGCGCAATCCTTCACCACCACAGGAGCTTCAGAGCCAGCGAGGAGCTAGAGAGAGTAGACCCCGCCTCCACCTTGTGCCCATGCATTGATGCAGGCTGATGGGCAAGCGTTTACCCCGCTCTGAACGGACTTTGAGCCATTGCGGCTGAATAACGTATCCCATCCCACCCCCCCTGGCTAAGCCAGGCCTGGATACGACTTTGCCCCGCGCCGGCGCATTTTGCTCCGCATTAAAGTAACCGCCCTGCCCTCGCACTTGACCGATTTCCTCCCAGTCATGCTCCTCACTCGGTCTGTCCTTTCCACCGTCACTACCATCTCTTCTCGGGTCCCCATCGTTCGCACACTCGCTACCTCTGCAATCACAATGTCCCCCTTCAAGCAGGCTCCGCACAAGCTCCTCGTGTAAGTCGACTCCTCGGCTATTTTTGCAGTTTCCCTCATTGCTGGAGGGAGAACATCATCGCATCCAGCCCACCTCGCTCGCCTTACATCTCACTCACGCGCCAGCATTCCGGGCCCCATCGAGTGCTCGGACGAGGTTCTCTACGCCAACGCCACGCCCACCACCTCGCACGTGTCGCCTGCGTTTGTCCCCGTCTTTGGCGACTGTCTCCGTCTCCTCCGCAAGATCCTCTACTCCAAGAACCCCGCAAACCAGCCCATCCTCGTCGCCGGCTCGGGCACTCTTGGCTGGGACGCCACGGCCGCCAACGTCGTCGAGGCCGGAGATGATGTCGTGAGTATTAGCGTCTATGTCGAGGACGTTTCTCGGCAACCCCGATGCGAGGAAGACCTGCCAAACCTGTTCAAAACTTGGAGCCCACGCGCTGACGTATCCAGCTCGTCCTCAACCACGGCTACTTTGGTGACTCGTTCGCCGACTGGTGGGTACTTTGGTCAGCGGTACAATGTGGTAGCTAACTCAACACAGCCTCGAGACCTACGGTGCCAAGGTGACCCAGCTCAAGGCCCCCGTCGGTGGCATTGTCGAGTGAGTCACGTCTGCCTGTAGACACACAAGGATTCGCGTTGTGTAGATTGAACTCTTTGACCTCGGGCCAACTCCATTCCTTCGGACCATCAGCTGACAGCGCCCAGCGAGAAGGAGCTCGTCAACGCCCTGCAGTCGAAGAAGTTCAAGCTCGTCACCATCACCCACGTTGACACGTCGACTGGTGTCCTCTCCCCCGTCGCCCGCTTCGCCGAGCTTATCCACAAGAACTCGCCCGACTCGCTCATTGCCCTCGACGCCGTCTGCTCTGTCGGCTCCGAGGAGATCCGCTTTGACGACTGGGGAATTGACGTTGTCATCTCTGCGCCCCAGAAGGGTATCGGAGCTCCCCCCGGTCTCTCGGTCGTCATGGCCAGCGAGAAGGCGGTCAACGCGCTCAAGAACCGCAAGACCCCCGTCCCCAGCTACTACATCAACTGGAACCGCTGGATCCCTATCATGAAGGCGTACGAGGAGGGCCGCCCCATGTACTTTGCTACTCGTGAGTGGCCCACTTCGATCACAGCGGCACCTTGGCTAACATCACAGCCCCCGTCCAGCTCATCTACGCGTTCCGTGCTGCCCTCCAGGCGATTGGCGAGCAGAAGCCGGGTCTCGAGGAGCGCTTTGAGCTGCACAAGGCGGCGTCGAAGCGCGTCAAGGACGAGCTCGAGAAGCTCGGCTGCGGCTTTGTTCCTCTGAGCCGCGACATTTCGGCAAACGGCATGACTGCTGCGCGCTACCCCAAGGGTCTCGGTGCTGCCGACATTATCCCCAAGCTCCTCGAAAAGGACATTATCGTCGCGGGTGGTCTCCACAAGGACATTGGCGCCGAGTACTTCCGCGTCGGCCACATGGGCATTACGGCCGTCGACCAGTCGCGCGGCGACATTGACACCATCCTCAACGGCTGCGCCGACGTCATCAAGGCCGCTCGCAAGTGAGCAAAACATTCAAACTAGCAAACATGGACGACAATAACGATGTCTTCCGCAGCACGCGCAGGGCAGTTTTGGGCAACAACGCCCGGCCATTGAGAGCTGCATTGTAGAACAGCAGCCGTTGTAGGGCGAGACGCGCGCGCAGGGTGGTCATCGGAGGATGCATTCATATCTGTAGTCGGAACGTGCGCGGGGGGATAGCTGTCGTCTGTGAAACGCCCGCGGAGTTGAATTGGGGCGTGACCCGGTGCTGGGAGGAGACACGTCAAGTCTAGGCTGTGCATGCGGTCGTGGACAACAAATGACGCGTGGGTGGACGCGTGGTTGGTGGGGAGATGTGAATGCTGGGGAGATGTGAATGCTCAGTTGGTGGGTGTGTTTGTGTGAAGTGGATGCCATGTCTACCCACATCCAGGCACGGACCGCGCACGTTTGGGTCACGATCACGGTCACTTTGCGCGCGGGCGCCGACGTCTGCCTGCCTCGGTTTGCGCCACCACCACCCAAAGTTGTGTTTCCACCGCATTCCCATCTCGCAAATACCCCCCAGGTTCGGCACAGGCTCAAGACTTGTAAGTATCTCTACCTCTACCTTTTGCGCCGTCGCCCTTTAGTCACTGCTCACTCGATGTCGACTGCCGGGGCCAAGATTGAGCAGATTTACAAGTCGACGATGGTGACGCCGTTTGCGCTCCTCCGGCGGTCGCTACCGCGGACGACGTACGTCCCGCACCCGCCTATGACCTTTTTCACGCCCATCAAGCTCGCGATCACGGCGGGGTTGCAGCGGCTCGACCTGTCGCGGGATCCGCGCAAGGTGGTTGCGCGTGTGCGCGGGTGGAAGCCGACGGTGGCGTCGGTGCTCCAGCTGAGCATTATGCTGTTTACGTGGATTGTCATGCTGTGGGCCATGACCACGCCGCCGTTTCCGTTCAAGCTCGGGATCCCGCTCGCATGGCTCGCCGCCGTTGCCATTCCCTTGACGAGTCAGTTTGTCTGGCCCGCGACACCGGTCCTCACCTGGGTCCTCCTCTTCTTTGGCAACCGCTTTATTCCAAACGAGTCGCGCCCCACCATCCACGTCGCGCTCCTCCCCGCCCTCGAGAGCGCGCTCTACGGCGCAAACATCTCCGACCTCCAGACTCGCTTCACACACCCCCTCCTCGACGTCCTCGCCTGGCTCCCATACGGCATCCTCCACTTTACCATCCCCGTCGTCGTCGCCATTATCCTCTGGCTCTTTGGCCCACGCGGCAGCCTCCAGTACTGGGCAAAGGCGTTTGGGTTTATGAACCTCTTTGGCGTCTGGATCCAGATCATTCTTCCGTGCTCTGCACCTTGTGAGTTGCGCGTCTTATGGTGTCCCTCTGGTCCACCGCTCCACGTCCAGGAGCCTCATCTCCAGCAGCCCCAGCTCCAGCCCGGGCTCCAGACCCAGCTCCATACCCAGCTCCATACCCAGCTCCAGTCCAGCTCCAGACCCAGCTCCATCCCGAGCTCCTACCCGAGCTCCAGCCCCAACTCCAGCCCCACCCCCATCCCCACTAACACGTTACAGGGTACGAGATCATCCAAGGCCTCACGCCCGCGCACTATGGCATGCCCGGCTCGCCCGGCGGCCTGCTCCGCATCGACCGCGTCTTCAACTCGCAGGGCTACACGAACACGTTTGGCAACTCGCCACTGGTGTTTGGCGCCTTCCCCTCGCTGCACTCTGGCACAGCCGTGATGGAGGCGCTGTTCCTCTCGCACTTCTTCCCGTTCCTCAAGCCGCTCTACTGGACATACACGGGCATCCTGTGGTGGGCGACCATGTACCTCTCGCACCACTACCTCATCGACCTCATGGGCGGCGCGTGCCTCACCGTCGTGTGCTTTTACATCTTCATGCCCGCAGAGTTCAAGGACAGCGACTGCATCAAGTGGCCGTCCAACTCAGAGTATGAAATGGTCGCAGACCCAAACGGCACCACGGCCGACGTCGACTTTGACGAGGAGATCCGCCGCCTCGAGGAAGACGACCACGCCACTGCCCTCGCAGACGAGGGCGACGAGGAGAGCCGCATCGGCACCACGGGCGGGCCTAACAAGCCGCGCACAAAGCGCAGTGTCAGTTGGGGCGAGACGCGCGTTATCGGCGAGGGCTCTCAGAGGGCCTAAGCACACCACACCGGGGCGTCAACCCCGGTGTTACGCGACTGTGCGCCGTGTTGGGCGTGTACGTACGACGCGAGCTCCGGAGCTGCGCCAACCACACAGCCCTAGACAGCGGTGGAGACGCGCCCGGACTGTAGTAGCAAGTAGAGACCAGAGTCCTAGACCGCCGTGCCCTGTACGGCCAAAGATACCTCGAGCAGCAAGGACAGGTTGGTCGCAAGTCGTTGGCCTAGCCTGCCCTCGTTCTCAGACATGTTATGCATGTGTCCATGATCCTGTCTGCGCAAGTGCAGTGCCCTCTCTAACCGTTGACCATACCAATTGAACCGTATGCGCTACCTGTCAAGCACATGCTCATTCATCAGAGCACCTCTGCAGCTCCTATCATGATGTCGGATAAAGGGTGTCCAAGGGCGTCGGCTGGAGGTCGTCGGCCGAGTAATCTGCAGTGAGGTCTGGCCTGTCGTCTACCCATCGCGTTTCCCACTCAGTGTATTGCCTCCCCATTGCATTTCTTGCCTGTCGCATTTCGTACCCATCGTATTGCTTACCCATCACATTGCCTCCTGTTCTCTAACGCGTCCTCGGTGTCGATCTCGTCCGCTTACGCCATCCGTCCTCGTTTCCTTCGTTGCACTCGCTGTCCTCTTCTTCCCCCTGTCCCTCACCGTCTTGTCGTACTCTTCCTCCTTTCCCTCATCGTCCTTGTCGTACTCTTCCCCCTTGGTGTCCTTGTTGGCTTCATGACTTTCAGAAAAACCTCATCTCGCCTCTGCGTGTAATCTGTCGGTATCGGGGACAATGAGTAATTAGAACGAAAAAGCATGTCCGTTATGGTGATCCGGAAACATTCAACGGCTCAGCCATCAATGGACAGTAGTGAACTCTTACCCAGGCCTACCAGTCAGTCAACACAAGTACCTTCGGTACTTCAAGCCGCAGCTGGAGCCGAACCCTCTAACATCTCCCCCCTCCCCGCCACCAACATCTTTCACACTCTATCCTGCTGCCCAGATGCACCTCGCGTACGCTCCCAATCAGCAACCTCACTCCACCCAACCATGAGATGTCATGCATACCACCCCCTACCCGCTCTAAACGTCCCAATCCCGGTGTCCCAGCCCCCCAACACGCGGGATACTCGACCACCGCGGAATGATGCCCATGGCACGCGCGCGGCGGACCATTTTGCCCACGCGCCGCTGCGACTTGCGGCTCAGACCTGTCTCGGCGCGGGGGCGGACTTTGCCGAGATTGTTGATAAACGCATACGACATGAGGGGGTTGGCGACGTGGTCGAGCGGGTTGACACCGCGGAGCAGAAAGGGGTCGATGCGCTTGGCGACGCGCGCGCCGGGGCCCATCTGCGAGGGGCGCGGGTTGGGGCGTTTGGGGCCGAAGAGGACGTCGGGGGTGTAGGTGTGCGGGGGGGTGATCTGGGGCGTTAGTGCTGTTGGCTAGTGCTATGGGGAATGAGGGGGAAGTGCGAGGATCGGTTGCACCAGGCCAAGAGAGATAGGATGGGCCAACAGCACGAGCGACACCCTATTCTCTTGCGGGAGGATGTGAATCACGGGATGCAAACACGCGTCACAGCGCGAATATTGCCCGACGAGCGACAGATGGAGAGCGTGGTTGGACTGGACAAGCAGCAAGAGCGACAGCTCCTCAGATGGCAGGACATCTGAGCGAGAGGCTCGGCCCGCGTCGCCGCCAAACTACATCTCCTCACCGCCGCCGTGTAGACATAGCTTCCCCAACTACAGGTCTTTGGAACGACTTCGGACGTGAAGGGTTGTGCCGCAGAACCCCACGAAGCCATAATGCGGCTGTAAGCAGTCCAAGCGGCACGAGGACCGCGGTCCATAAAACACCTTTAACGCTTCTTCGCCCTTCACTTCACACTGGCAACAGAGTAGAGTTCCGCACACCCGTGAACTCGCAGCTCATCACGCACGTTTACCACCAAGCTGATGGTTTCGCAAACGTCAGAGTGAAATTATCTCGTAGACCTCGAGCTCGAGACTATCCCGCAGACTGTCCGAGCCAAGGATCTTGTAGACCTCCAATTGACAGGAAGGAGGAGCGACGGCTCAGCTTCCACCAAGGGCCAGGTCGCGCACACTCTTCCGAGCTTGTCTTTGTCCCCTCTTGGATCACCCCTTTCATCTATCCCCCGCCCCCCTGCCTCACACCGCTCGTCTCCCAACCTGTCCTCTACCCCTCGTGACCCTTCTCCCCCTCATCGCCTCCTCCTCGCAACCACCTGCAGACACATCCCGACTCCCAACCTCACCCCCAGCCCCAACCCCAACCCGCCCCCATACCAACCAAACCCACCTTGTTCGCCCTAAACTCCTTGCGCCCATCATCGACCGTCATATCCCGCATCCCCACGCTCCCAATCATTCCGCGCGCCGCCTCGTTCTTGTCCTGGGGCGTCGCGGCGGGCTGGGACGTGAGCCGCGCGAGCCAGTCGGACGTGACCTCGTTGGTGTTGGACTGGCGCACGCGCGATGTCGTGTGCACGGCCCGTCGGCTCGCGCTCGCGAGGAGGCGGAAGGGGTTGGCGGGGCCGGCGAGCATGGTGAGTGCAGGTGGAGAGGTGGTATCGAGTGCGACTTGATCTGAACTTTGGACATTGCTGTTCGGAAGTGGCAGTGGCAAGCCGACTTTTTCAGAGGCGGTAGATTTTAGGCACGCGCGGTTTGTTGTTTGCTTCCAGGCGCCTAACTTTCTGGTTCCGTCGTTTCAGAGCAGACGGCGTTTCACCCACACAACCCCATTGTCTTGTCGACCACCATGACGACCACCTCCAGCATACAAGCTTCGATGCTCACCACATGCACCATGCTCGCAACAAAACGCATGCCTCATTTCACGTTCTCAATGCCTCATTCATGCACACGTGCTTCACATCACATGCAGACCGCTATAGAACTAGAAATGTTCCCCGGTTCGCGTGGGTCGCGCCCGTTCTGAACGAGGCGTGGCCGATTGACCGGGCGCGGCACGGGTCGAATTAGAGGTAAGACGCCGTGCCGGCCGTAATCTTCCTCCGAGAGGCCGTTCACCACCCACTTACAGAGTGGGAACGATTAATTCGGAGGATGGGTGTGTGTGTGTGTGTTGGGGGGATGGGGGGATGGGGGGAAGGGACGTAGTGCGTTCGGGGGAGAGAGTTTGGAAGGGAGCATGAGGGGGGAAGGGGAGGGGGAGGCAGGGAGGG
>JAMFRD010000081.1:86908-114433 GCA_025502685.1 Pascua sp. PH4015B | reverse complement strand
CCCCGTGGCTGGACCCCGCCTTGCTGTACCCATTCTGACTGGACCCCCCCCCCCCTACGGGTGCACCCAGCCTGGCTGTCCCCTCGACGGGTCCCAACCTGGCTGGCTCCCCCCTCGGCTGTCCCCCCGTCGGCTGGTCCCACCCAGACGGCGCTGTCCCCACCCAGGCTCCCCACCCCCCAATCCCCCAGGTCGCCGGGCCATCCCCCCCCGGCCGGTCCCACCCAGGCCCTGCCCCCCCAAAGCAGTGCCACCGCCGGCGTGCTCCGACCAAGATGCCCTCGGTCCCCACCCGTCCTGCAGTCCCCCTTCCTCGGTGTCCCTTCCTCGGTCCCACCACTGCTCAGTCCCCTTCCCCAGTCACCAGCCAGTCCGCCGTCCCCGGTCCACCCATCCTCGGGTCCCCACCTTCTTTCCCCACCTCCCTCTCGTTCCCCCAACCCCAACTAACCCCCAGTATACGACGTCTCCTCGCGCCAATCCTTCGACGAGTTGATCAAGTGGTTCCGCGAAATCGACACATACTGCGCCGAAGACGTGGTCAAGATTATTGTCGGTAACAAGGTCGACAAGGAGTTTTCGCGCCAGGTGACGACCGAGGAAGGGCGCGCGTTTGCGGACCGCATGGGCACGCTGTTTGTAGAGTGCTCGGCCAAGACGCGCGTGGGCGTCACGGACGCGTTTCAGGAGCTTGTCCGGAGGGTGAGTGGGAATTGGGATGGGCTGGGGTGGGGGAAGGGCGGGGCGGTCTGGTCGCGGAACTGGTACGCGTGCGCGGCGGGAGGCGGCAGAGGGTGGCTCGTGGATGCCAGACTGCCGGCGGCCGAGGGTGTTGGCGTGGACACGCCGTGGTGCCGACGACCGTGTGCCGCATGCAGCTGGACCGGCTACAGTGTTATGGCTGGCATTGGCCAAGGGATGGCCCACATGGACGCACATGGGCCACTGGCCGTGCGCGATCGCGATCGATCGGGCATGCCGTGGCACATGCACAGACGCTGCGCGCGGGTATGCGCCGGCAGTCATATCCCGGGCGGTATCTCGGGGAGTATCCCGCCAGCGCAGAGTCCCGGGTGCTTGCCTAGCCTCCAGCGTAATGACGCGCCTCGCCATTCTCGCGCAGATGCTCGCGGTACGATGCTGACACTTCCTTTCCCACTCTCCCACTTCCACGCACTTCCATTTGCAGATTCTCGACACACCCTCGCTCTGGCAGCGCGGGCCGCAGCCCGTCCGCGACCCGTCGGCGTCGGTCACGCTCTCCGAGGACCAGGGCGGGTACCTCGGCGGCTGCTCGTGCTAGCCCGTGTGCGAGCACGGGCTGGCGCTCGGCTGCGCTGTACCCGCCGGTGGCGGCTGGTGAGCGCTGTGGCCGTTTGCTAGTGCAGCTGGCTACTGGGCGGTACGCTTGCGGCGTACTTTGCTAGTCTGCACGGCGGGCCATAGGAGCGCTCCGAGCCTGGCTGGTCTGGTGACTGGCCACAGTTACGGCCGTTGGCTACTGGCTCCGCCACTAGGGCGTGTGTAAGTCTACCAGCCCACCGACATCCTCACTGCATCACTAGGTACCTGTTGTACACTGCTATCGGCCCCATTCTTATATTCCCCATTTCTTTAGATGTAGATCGTAGACTCTGTGGTTAGAGCCGTGGGCGCCTGAGGGTCAGCGCGTGATTGTCAGTGAGGGGTTGTGTCAAACGGGGGTTCAGAAGAACGGGGGTTCAGGAGAACAAGGTTCAGTGTCCACTTGGTTTGGCAAGGTGCTGGCCTTGGTGGGCCACGGGCGGCGCCCAGCCCTACAGAGCCCCAGGATTTCTTACAGCTCCGCCCCACGCGACACCCGCACAACACCCCACTCTTTAACTGCACACAATTCATCACAATCTTTCACACGTTTTTACAGCCCGGGGCACACGACCACCTACGCGCTCTCCGAGACCTGGATGAGCAGCTTGCCCGTCGTGCCGCGGCCGGAAATGTCGACCTGCGTCTGGCGCACGCCCTCTTCGGTGAAGGGGTAGACCTTGTGCACGGCGAACTGGGGTTAGCGGGGGGGTCAGGGGGGGGGGGTCAAGGGAAAGGCGTTGGGGAGGTTGATGAGGGGATGGCCATGCAGGATGATGTTGTGGCGTGTCACACGTCGTGGTGCTGGCCAGGCTGGCCAGAGCTGGACACGTTGCGTAGCTGAGACCGTCTGGAGTCCACAGGACTGATTACGTGGGAGCACTGGGCGCGGGTAACGCACACCGACGATAAGACCAATTGCTCAAGCAGTCTGCAGGCACAGCTGACTCGCCGCCACGCTCCAATCCCCCTGGCACCTGGCCCTCGACACAACCAGACTCGCCAACCCCCACGCCTCACTCACCTTGAGCCCGCCGGCCGAGACGATATCCGAAACCTCCTTTGCATAGTGCGCAAAGTCCTCTGGCGCCTCGATGAACGGGAAGAGCGTCGGGCGCGTGACCTTGAGCACCTTTGGCGAGAGCTTGAGGGGCGAAAACGGCGGGACGGGCCCCGAGGCGTTGCCAAACGTCACAATGGTGGCCTTGGGGCGCACGACGAGGAAGTCTTCCTCCCATGTGTCGGCGCCGACGCCGTCGTAGACGACGTGCACGCCCTTGCCGTCGGAGAGGCGGATGATCTGGTGTCAGGGAGGTTACGCGGGGGTGGGCGACGGTTGGGGGTGGGGGGGGGGGGAAAGGCGGGCAGGAGAATGGTTATTCCATAGACGAGGCCTTGCTCTGCACAGAACAGACAGTGAGGCAGTGCAGCAGCCGTCTTCCTTGCTGGGGCGCGCATTTTCAACTCGAAGGAGGGAGGTGGGCCCGAGCCGAGTGAGGGTGAAAGAGCGCCATCATGGAAGCGAAACAACTGTCGCAACCGTTTCGGAGAGCCAAAATTCTGCGACTGCAGTCGACAGAAGCAACACCGCCGAGACCACTGGCGGCGTATTCAGGACGAACCTGAAGTCGGAAGCAGACCCCTCAACTGTCGAGCCGCGATTGAGGTTGACTCCGGAGTCATGCTATCGAGCCGAAACTCGCTCCCCCAATCCAAACCGACACTCCACCTCCCTCCCGATGCCGAGACAAACACGCAGCCACGCGACATGCGCAACAACACGGACGCCCCACTCACCTCCTTGACATTCTCCTCGGACGGGTTAGACGACAGAAGAACAGCCTTTGCGCCGTTCTTCTTGGCCAGGTCGGCCTTTTCCTGCGACGACGTCGTGCCGATCACGTTGGCGCCGAGGTAGGTGCAGATCTGGCGTCAGCGGGTGTTTGGTGTATGGGATTTGGGCGTGTGTTGGGGGGATCCCGTCTCCGAGTCATGTCACCACCCCCCTACACCCTCCCCACCAAACCTCCCCCACACCCTCCTCGCCACTCACCTGGGTAAGAGCCAGCCCCACCCCGCCCGCAGCCGCGCGCACAAGCACCCAATCGCCCTTCTTCACCGCATAGCTCTCGCGCACGAGCACCATGGCGGTCAGGGCGACGGTGCACATGCTGACGCCGTCGCGGGGCTCGATGCCCTGGGGCAGCGGCGCGACCTTGGTCCACGGCGCCACGGCGTACTCTGCAAACGACTTGCCCGTGGGCGTCCACACGCGCTGGCCCAGGGCGAGCTTGCCGGCTTCCGTCGCGTGTGTCTCTGCCTTGGGGAGCTGAACGATCGTGCCTACAATGTCCTGGCCTTGTTGGAAGGGGAGGTCGAGCTTGTATAGCCCGGAGCGGCGGTCTGGGTGTTAGCCGGAGGGTCAGGGGGGGGGGGGGGATGTGGATTGTTAGGAGGGAGGGGGGGTTAGAAGGGGGTGGAGAGTCGCGGTAGGCGGGATTGTGTAGAGCTGCGCCGAGGGAGCGTTGTCGCCCTTCTGATGAAGTTTTGTAGTGGCATTATCTTGTCAAGTGTGCCGAGGCATGCCTTGTCCCAGGAAAGCAGAAACCGCACGCCCGAGAGACAAGCCACCCCACAAGGCACACCTGCCAGCCCAGCCAGACCAGCATGGCCGTGACATCGCACCCAGAGCAGCACTCGGCTGCCACGCCACGCACCGTCTCGGCGCTACGCTCTGTCGACCACACAAGTACTCAGCCCACGCCGAACCACGGCCGCCACCTCTCGGGCCGCGCACACCGCCGACCTCGCACACCCCGACTAGCGACACCCACAGTTGTCGATAAAGTTTGCGCCCGTCCACTCGACCTTGATGAGGACCTCGTCGTCCTTTGGCGTCGGGACCGGGATCTCCTTGAGGAGGTTTACCTCGGGGCCGCCGGTCTGCTCGACCTGGGCGTCAGCGGGACATTGGTAGGCGCAGCGAAAGGCCGGTGCGCTGGGCTGTTGGGTAGGGGGTAGGCGACGGCGTGCTGGACGCATTTACACCCAGCGTGACAAGTGCGGCCAAGCGGGGTGGTTGTCGAGCGTGAACTGCTCCGCAACGTAGAAACAGTACACGTCTACCACGCAACGCTGTACGCTGCACGCGACGCGACGCGTGCATCCCCTCCTAACCCCCCATTGCCACGATTCTACCGTTACAAGTCGCTACTCACGACAATCGCCTTCATAGTCTTGGGAATCGAGGACATTCTGCGAAGTGATGCGGATACGAGTGGAGGCGAACGAGAGCGGAGCGCGCTAAGCATGAGCAATAACCGTTAGAAATAAGAATGGGTGTTGAGAAAGAGACACCCCCAAGTCTCAGTTGGCTATGTAAGCAAGCAGTCGGGGTTGCCGATGACGCCTTGTGTGGCCTTGGTGGTCTTTGGATATCGGCCTCCACCGACCAAAGACGCCGCGGCGCGGATGGGCCCGATGGGTGTGCTGGAAGTGGAGGGGGACTAGCCAATGGGGTGACGTGGGCGGTGGGGATGTGGGGAGGAAATGTGGCGGCGGGGAAGTTGAGGTGTGGATGACTAAGTGCTTGGTCCGGAAGTGCTGTTCTGTACGAGGTGGGGTAGTGGACAAAAGTCTGGATCGGCGGAAATGTTGGAAGAGTGGTCGTGCTGTACGCAACGACAGTGCGCATGCAGCAAAAATGGGCCAGCTGTACACGGAGGGATGGCGAGCGACCCCACAATGGTGGCAAAGCGGTGCGATGGTGAGCAGGGCCGATGAGGTACCACCGTCGATAGACTGGTGAACAAGTACCGACCTAAAGCCCTCCCACTGCATGGTCTTGAGACAACCAAAGCTACTCCCACAGTGCGACCAACGCCAAAGTGGGTCGCATACTCGACTCGTCGAGGAGCAACCACCAAAAATTGCCCAGAATCCAAGTGGCAGCCACACCCAGCCCGCGGTCAGCGAGCGCTTGGCCACTACCATCCAACCGCGCGCGATCCCCAGCCACGTCCACGCCCCCCATCCCTTCGCCCCTCCTTCGGCCCTCCTTCGTCCCAACGACCAAAAACCTCCACCAAACACCAAAAAGGGGCTCTTCCGGGACTCGAACCCAGGTCTGCCGCAGTGTGAACATGCGTTCGGATGTTGCTTCGAAACCCGAAGCGGCAATTATACCCCTAAACCAAAGAGCCGCGACAACCATAGGCCAGAAGGATGCGCTCTCGGCCACGCGATGACGTCATGTGGGATGTTTGTTTCTGTGCGCTGTCCCCTGTAGGAGGACGTCGACGTGTGAAACATGCGCGTTTTGAGGTGCAGCTCGTGCAGTGTACACATGCGCGACGCGCGCGATCGAGATTGATAGCGAGGACTGGAGTACGCACAACGAACGCGCACATCCCACTCCAGACACGAGGACGCTGTGGACTCTGTGGACTCGGCTGTCCCGCCTTGTACTGTTGTGTGCGACGCGTGTGACCTTAGAAATCGCGCGGGTGGGGAAGCGCGTGGGCCAGGAGAATTGAAACGTCTCAGTGACAAACCTCCGACAGCAACAACCCCACTGCCATCAAAAACACAGTCGGCGCGAGGTTCTTTTTTGTTGTTCCAGGCATACTGTCGGCCTAGATGGCACTTGTGCCTCAAACAAAAGAGACTCGTGTGGGTTGTGTCTGTGGCGGTCAGGGATGGTATATCGTGGCGTGTGGCACTGCGTGGGTATTTGGGTGGGGGTGGTCAATACTCGCGGTCAGCGCAGATTGTGAGTGTAGAGGAACCCCACGATGGTGAGTGTGGCCATGAGTGTTAATGTGACCATTCCCGTGCACTCGCACGTGCATGAGTGTTAATGTGGTCAGTCTCGTCTCGCCCACGCGCGTTATTCCCATCTAGTGCATGCACAAACCAGACTACAATAGAGACAATAGAGACAGCGCCGAGTAATCCAGCACACTGTCCCCACTTGCCGGCTCGCACACGCGGGTATATACAACTACTATAAGATTGAAACGGCACGCTAGGGGAGGCGGACGGGGATGTGGCCCGTGGCGTGGGCGGTGAGGACGTAGTAGAGCATGCCCCAAGCGCTGGTGAGCTCCTTCCACATGTCGTCGTCGACAAGGCCGAGAGAGACCATGTTCTGCCACACGCCGTGGACGGTGCGCATGCGGTTCTGGATCTCGTCAAAGGGGAGGATCGAGAGGTTGGCGAATGCGACGTCGGGTGTGTGGCCCTCGGCGGTCGTGAGGCCGAGGAGCATCGCCTGCCACTGGCGTGTGGGGTAGTGAAGACGCGTGTGGATGAGGCCGAACGACTCGGGGTGCGGGACGTCGAGCGCGATCACTGGCAGGTGGATGTGGCCGCCGTTGTCGAGGGGCACGATGGACGATGCCTCGGACGAGTCGGACGAGTAGGTCGAGGAGGAAGCGGACGAGACGTCAGAGGAAGCGGACGAGACGTCAGAGGAAGCACCGTCGTCATCGCCAAACTCGGAAACCGACTTGCCGCAGTCGTCGGTGATGGGGCTGGAGAGGTCGAGGGGCATCGTGTCCCCAGGGGTCTCAGTGCTCGCCCAGACAAAGTCGGCCTGAAGGTCGAGGTTGTGCAGGGCGGCAAAGTGCACACACTGGGCGTTGTACACGATCAAGGTGGTGGGAATGAGCCTGTAGTTGCCCGAGCGCTGGCGGATGGCGAGGCACACGTCGGGCGTGTAGATGGCGGTCGTGGCGCGAATCATGCCGTCCTGGTCACGGCCCTCGATGACATCGGGGATGCCAAAGGGGAACGACATGTGCTTGGACATGATGGTGTGGCCCTCGGGCGAGGGCACGGACGGGTACGCGTGAAAGAGCGTCGAGGTGTGGAAAAGGTAGGGAAGGTGCGGGCCAATCGCGAAGCGGACGTAGTTGGCGAACTGGGTGTTATCAGCATGGGTCTTTTATTTTTTGGTCGGGGGTGACTCACACGGTATGTACCGCGAACGTTGATGTAGCCGATGGGCGAGAGGTTGGGGCGTGCAAGGACGGAGGGCACCTTGACAGAAACCCGAGAGGGCTGCGCGGGGGGCGGGAGGGGCGACGTGATGTGGGTGTGGACCTGGGCACCCTCGGAAACAGTGGTGGCCCGAGTAATGGCGGGGGCAGTGGCGGTGGCCGAGGGCGTGGGGAGAGGAGCGACGGGCGTGTCTGCATTCTCAGAGAGCTTGGCACGCTTGACTGAGCTGCTGCGGAGGCCGTACGGGTGGGCCTTGCGCTTGCGCGAGGTGCGAGAGGCGGGAGCCTTGCCAATGCCGAGCGACGAGGCCTTGGACGAGGCAGCCTTTTTGGCAGTGGCAACCGGCACAAGGGTGCGCTGGGGGGTGTTGAGGTTGGAGGAGAGGCGGTTGAGGACCATTCTGTGTGTTAGCAGGGAAAATTCATGCGAGGTGGAAAGAGTGGGAAAAGGAAGGTGACGAGGCCATCACGCGAGGCCAGTGACTGTGTACACGAGTGCAGGCTAGGGAAGGCATATGATGCGAGGCCAAATTGGGCAAGGCAAGGAAATCCCCATAGGTTCCCAAGTGCGAGCGTGACCCAGGCGCGTAGGAAGCATGTAGCAGAAGCAAGCAAGTGATGCAGCAACTGCTGACAAGGGGTTTTGCACGCCTTTTCCCACCGCCGACTAATGTTGATTTCCAAAGGCGAAAACAAATGGTAGAGGGCAGTATGGGGCGGTGGAGGGCACACGCGTGGGACCAAGCCGAGCATGGGAAGGAGGGTAGGGTCGGGAAGGGGTGTGGGGTAAGGGAAGGTCGACTTACTTGGTGGTGGCGCTGTGTTGTTGTTGTGGTGGGTGTTGTTGTTATTGAGGAGGTGTTGGTGGCGATCGCTGCTGGATGTGGCAGTGACTTGTTGACACTGGTGAAGAGGTGGTACTGGAGTGTGGGGAGTGTTGGAGTGTTGGAGTTGGAGTTTGAGAGGGTGGTGAAGACGTAGACCGGGGTGTCTGGGGGCACTTATTTATACCATATCTGCAGACTGTTCATCGGGAGGAAAAGTGCCTTCAGCAGCTCGTCAAACGACGTGGTCGACGTTGGAGGAATGTCAGGCACTTGTTGTGGAGTTTGACGAGGTGTTGAAGGCAGTTTTGGGTCCACCCCAGTCAGATTGCCCGGATGCGGGGATGCGGGGATGCGGGGATGCGGGGATGCGGGGGGCGTTCGAGTGGATCCGCGTCGGTTGCCAGGGCCAGCCTCGGGGCACGCGTCCAGTCAAACTGTGGGGT
This sequence comes from Pascua sp. PH4015B, assembly GCA_025502685.1. Lineage (NCBI taxonomy): Eukaryota > Fungi > Basidiomycota > Tremellomycetes > Trichosporonales > Trichosporonaceae > Pascua > Pascua sp. PH4015B. The sequence goes on along the minus strand of JAMFRD010000081.1, from coordinate 105,817 downwards.
ACAGGCAGACAGACTCAGGGCTGGGGAAAGGAGTGTGATGACCGGAGACCGGAATGTGCGGTCACGAGCTTGTCAAAATGTAAGTGAAGGGTGTTGGTGGTCAAGATGGATATCAATGAACAATGGGAACCGTTGCATACTGTATACGCTTGCAAAGGGTATCACTCAGGTACTCTGCACACCCCCGGCTGGCTTGCATATGGCTTGCTTGCAAAATACACACTGGGTGTGTGTGCTCAGGAGTGTGCACGGACAGCACAGACGCTTTACTCGCAGGACAGCCAGCAGCCAGTCAGCCACCCCGCGCATAGCCGTCGTCCTCGTCCAAGCACAGAGCATACGCACATTGGCCCCCGAAAAAAGGCCAACAGGTGTGTCCACTGGGTGTGCATACAGAGGCATTTTGCCGCAGGTGCTGGGGGTTGCTGGGGCGCCAAAGGATCGACAAGGATGCATTTTTGCCTTCAAGCCCTCGTCAAACCAATCCTTCCCTTGCCTGTTTTCAAAACAGTGGGGCCACAGTCCTCGTGCCCAACGCGCGTCCCACCAGCCAGTGCACACTACTGTAGGCTCCCTTTGAGAGGGCCAGAGGCTAGAGGGCCTCACAGCGATATCACAGCCCCAGCGGACGTGACAACCGTAGAGGCGCAGGTTGCTTCTCAATGAGGTGCCATCATTGTCCGATCCGCCCATCGACCCACAGACACAGCCTCGTGTTTCCCCAATCCTCTTTGCAACGCCGCACGCCCGTCCCCACCCCGTCTCTCCATGTCACCCGGGACACCCTTGGCTCCATTAATTCAACAAGTTTGACGAGGCAGCGACAGCATGGCCAGTTTGACAAGCGCTTGAAGGCAGTCGGTTTCGAGCGCGTCACCGCCAAAGGATACCTCGACACTACACACTGCACACCACGCCCCAGCCACCCCAGGTGTACAGGCACTCGTCTTCCTCGCCACTGGACTCTTGCACGCCCGAATCCACGAACTAGACCATTCTAGCACACATTGCCGCCCCAAAGCACGCACAAATCCACCAGCCCCTCATCGGCCATGCCGCCGTCCCCCTCGCCCATATCTCCCACCACCATGCCGCGCGCCTCGAACGACTCTGCCCCAGTCTCCGTGCACGTCCGCGCCCCGACCCCGCAGGACGGCGAGCGCACCGTCCCCGAGGCCGAAAGCGCGTCGCAGCGCCGGCACTCGTCGCCGCAGTGGCTGCAGTGGCTCACGCCCGCGCACTTCGCGCCCCTGGCGCATTTCAAACAGCACGCCAAACGGCTCAGCTGGGGCAATGGGAGCAACGCCGCAGACCCAGACAAGGAGCAAGCGTCGTCGCCGCTGACGGGCGACGCTGCCGAGCCCGGCGGTGCACCCGCGGCGTCGGCGTCGGCGTCGGTCTCGGCGTCGATCGCATCCGCCACGTCGCAGCCGCGCCAGGGTGGCGCCCCGTGTAGCTCGCGTACCTCGCCTCGCCGCGCGCCGCCACGTGCTCAGACGCTCCCGCCAGCGCCAGTGGTGTCGGCGCTCGCAGTGGTGAAACCCGATCCAAACGTCACCAACAGTCACACATCGCAATCTCACCCGTCGCAACCTCGGTTTATCGCATCGATCCCACAACCCCCGCCCGCACCCGCCGCGATGCCGACCGCCCAGGCCCACCTCACGCCGGGGAGCAGCGAGGTGCCGCTCCTCGACCCCTCGCCCGACCTCGGCACCTCTCCCCTCCCCTCCCTCGACACGGCGTCGCGCAAGCATGCACATGCACCCCCCGCGCCCGCGGGCGAGGCGGACATCCCCTCGCCCTCGCCGGGACTCGCACACGACGCCGTCGTCGCGCGCTTCCTCCGCCCCCGCCGCCCGACGCCACAACGCAGCATGACCGCGCCCACGACCCCGACACCGTCCTCGCCCAACCCCGACGCCAACTCCCCAGGCCACCCCCTCGCGCGCTCCACGTCGGGCGGACCGGGAGTCCCTGAACCCGACGACGAGCGCGACGTCGCCGACATTCTCGATGGCCCCCTCGAGCCCGGCGGCGGACGCGTCACGCGCGCACTCGGCGCCCAGATCGACGCAGTCCTCAAGGCCCAGGACGAGATTGGCGCCGCGCACCTCGCGCTCGAGGGCATCGGGCGCAGGATGAAGACCAAGGACGGCAAGGGGGAGCTCAAAGAGGACGCGGGCGAGGACGAGCTCGAGCGGCGTAAGCGCGGCGTGGAGCAGATTATGCAAAAGGTGAGAAAGTTGGGCGTGCGGGTGTTATTGGATCGAAGGGGTCGAGCGGGTTTGGCGTCGGGTACGGCGTGCCCTTGATCGCCACCAGCGCCGCCAGAGTATTGGCTAAGCTGCTGAGGTAGGAGTATCGAGTACACTACTGAGGTAGGACACTACCGAGGTACTTTGCGCCGAGATGGGCGAGAGACGCGTCCTAGCCTTGTGGAGCGAGAGCATGCGACCCGTCGCCTCGCGCCGCCGCTTCCTACACTTGGCATGCCTGGACTTACGACCTACCATTGCCGTCAGCACCCACCTCCCTCTCAGCCGTGTCAACCGCCTCTCCAACAGAACCCCTTTTCTCCCCCCCCTCCCCCCCCGGCGCCAACCCCTTCCATCTCCGCTAACACCCAGCTCTCCGTCCTCTCAACCTCGCTCAAAACATACCACGCCCTCGGCACCCCCGCCCTCGTCTTCCCCTCGAAGCGCGACGACGGCCCGCCCATCCCGACCGCCAAGATTGCGCACCCCGCGATCGCCCTCCCCGTCGTCCCCACCCCCTCTGGAGAAACCGACACCCTCCCCCCCGTCCGCGTGGGTGGGGCGGGATTCAGCGCCCCCGTCATCGGCCCCAAATCCGCGCCCGCATTCGCAGAAACCCTCGTCGCCTCCCCCGATACCATCGCAGCCCCACCACCAGCACCAAGCGGTCGCCGCGGCTCGCGCAAGACCAGCCTCGACCTCCCACGCGCGCCCATCCCGACGACGACGCCCGCGCCCCCACCCCTCACCACGCCCCTCCCCCCCTTGAGTCTCAACACCAAGGCAAAGGGGCCGCTCAGCCCACTCAGTCCCAGCTCGGCGCAGCGGGCGGCTGCCGCGTGGCTCGATCGCGGTGTGCCGAAGAAAGCGACCGCGCCGGCGTCGCCCGCGAGTGAGAAGAATATGCACGAGCGGCCGTGGTAGCGTGGGCGAGAGACTGGGGGATGCGAGCCGGTCCGGAGTGCCTGTGGGGAGTGGGCTCGGTCGTTGAGTAGGGCCGAGGTGTTGGCCGCCCGGCGCATGCGACCAGTGGAGCACGATGAGCCGGTTTGTTTGTAGTCTTAGCCATGTTGTATTTTTCGTTGGTATGTCGACAGCCCCTCTGGTGCTGTTTTCTCGAAAGGGTCGGATGAGGGGGGCTTATGGTCCTAAGTGGCCATGAGTGGTGGGGATGGGTGCGGCCTGCGGCGTCGGATTTCCGCGAGCGTCGAGGTAGCGAGCAGAGTCACGAGGTCGACACCTATGGATGCAGGTTGACACTGTACGTATACTGATCGGCAACGGCGAGAGAGACCAGGACTGCGAGGACTACAATCACGCCGCCACTCCAGACCACACGCACATGGCCCAGTAACCCCCACCCTCCCTGAATACGGGTACCATGTAATGAGCGAAATGCATGCCGTGGTACAATGCTGGCGCCGTCTACAACTAAACGCGGTATATGCGGATGAGTCTCTGTCTGGTGGGTCAGCTTGCGACGGGCACGAGTACCCACGGGGTAACGATGCGTGTGCGGCAGAGGGGGCACTCGCGGCTCGTGGCCATGACGAGGTCGGAGCAGTCTGGGGTTAGTGCTGGGGTCGATGGTAAGGTTTGGGGTGGGATCGGCGAGCTGTGGACGCTGGTGAGGGAGTGCAGGCCACCCGACTCCGAACATTGGGGGTGAGTGCAGGCCGTGCACGGCCACCCAACTCCGAAACACTGGGAACTACGTCCCGCACTCGCACCCGCACTCGCACCCGCACTCGCACTCCCGCAGTCGCCCTCGCACTCGCGCAGGAGGACGCGCTCCGCGCGCCCCAAACTCACGTTGACACATTGCAAGATGCCCGCAGTCGACGACGGCGAGGGTCGCCTCTTCGTCCTGGCACACGACGCAGAGACCGCGGTCGACGTCGGGCGACGGGCCGGTGGGGACGCGGGACGGGTCGAGCGCCGGCGATGGCGAAAGGTGGATCCCGTGCGGTGAGGTGGAAAGGTTGGACGCTCCGGGAGACGTGGAGAGGTTGGCTCCTTCGTCTACTTCCATGGGTGGATGCTCGCTGTCGCCAGCGACAGCGGCTCCTTCTCCCTGCGCCTGGTCACCATGCCCGTTCACCGCTTCCTGGTGGTGCCGGGCTGCCGCCGCCCTCGCCGCGGCCGCTTCGGCCTCGCGCGCCTCGCGGTCCTCTTCGAGACGCTGGCGCTCCAGTCGCCGTCGCTCGTGCGCCACGAGCTCGGACACGCGCGATATGAGCTCGCTCTTTTCTAGGACCTGCTTAAAGTCGACGCGGACGTGGTTTTCGTACAGAATCGCCTTGAGCGTCCCGATCGATAGTGTCGACAGGTACGAGTTGGGCAGTGCGACCAGTGATAGAATCGTCGGGACGGGCGGTGGCGGTGGGCGTGGCGCCGCTTGTGTCGGCTGGGCCTGCGGGGTGGGTGTGTTGGTCTGCGTGCGTGGCTGGGACGGTGGGGGCCGCGTGTTTTGGGGCGGTGGGGGGCGAGTGTTCTGGTTGGCATAGGTCGGGGGAGGTGGACGTCCCTGCGGAGGCGGCGGTCGTGGGAACATTGGATTGTTGTAAGAATAGGCATAAGCACGCTCTTGAGCGCCCTGGGTACCCGTGTTCGGTCGAGCCTGCTGGCCACCAGAGGACGGTTGGCGTCGACCTGCTCCTGCGTTACCCGCTCCACCTTGGCGCGGCACGGAGCGACGGCGAAAGAAGCTCTCGTGCTCGGGGGACAGGGTACCTGTTGCCGGGTTGCGGGCCTTGACAGCTGCCTCGACGAGGTCTTCCTTTTCCTTGACACCAACGATGGAAATGTCATAGGCCTTGAGGTATTCGCGTAGGCGCTTGAGCGGGAGGGAGCGGAGAATATCGACTGGTGCCGCGGTGACTGTCGTCAGTGGAAGTGATCAAAGGGTGGGGATGGGGTTAGAGCGAATGGAGGGAACGTCGACACAATGCAAGTTGGGAGGTGGTAAGTGGAAGAGCAAGTAGAGGTGAGACGCAATGCGGTGACACTCTCGAGTAAAGTCCAGTACCCAGATCGACAGCCGACGGGCAGAGCAGCAGCGACGACAGGCAGCAGAGCAGGTGAAGTGGCGGTGGCCGAGCAGCGCGTATGGCGACTGCCCATACCAATCGACGCGTATTCACCGACCACGACGCGCAGTTCTCCAACCTCAAACCCCGCAAAGCCACGCCTCCAACACTCACCCTGCAACATGCTCAGGCAATGCAAGCACACGGGCTCGACATCGTATCCGGTGACGCTTGGCGCGCGGAACGCGTCGCGAATCTCAGCGAGGGGTCCGCTTGCTGGCCGCTGGGCGGTGCGAGGCATGAGCGCCTGCCCGTCCGAGAGGCATGTTGAGCAATACTCGTACCCGCAGTGGCCACAGGCTTTGCCACGGCGCCACAGGGGGTTGAAGTCGCGGCCACACTGGCGGCATGCTGTGGTGTTAGAGACTGCGGGCGAGAGAGTGATGGTGAAGACCGTAGGGAAGGTGTGGTCACAATACGTCCAGCGCATGCAAGGAGCATTGGTCATGCTACACGCGGGCGGTCACGGTGCCGCGCACGCCAGTGTGCAGCAGCTGCGGTCCCGATAACCACACAGCTCGACAGTGTAGCGCGCTTCACCATGACCGATACGGAACCGCAGCAGCCAACTCACACGACGACTCAACGAGCGGAGGCGGACCCGACACTGGTCAACGTCAGCGACAACTCGGTGGCAACGGACGTACAGATGGGCATGCCGCGGGGCGGAGCGGCGGCCATCGTGTCGATGAGTCAGCGTGCGTAAGTTGATACGCTTGGTTATCAACGGGTGGCAGGTGATCAAGTTGTGGAGGGGGCGGTGCGATAATGCAATTGCGCAACGCCAAGGACCACGAGGCGTGAGTTGGCGGACCGGGCCGAGTTGGGGTGCGAGTCGTCGGTGGGTCCGTGGCTGGGTGGCGAGACACCCTTAGGGCGGTGGGGTGTGGGAAGGGAAGGGTGGCGAGTCGAGGACGGGCGAGTCGGTGTCGACGGTGGGAGTGGTGGTGAGAGCGGAATGAGGAGTGTCGCCAGCGTTAATTTTGATGTAGTGTGAGGAGTGGTAGCTTCTCGAACTCGGTCATTGTCAACATGTTACATGCCAGCCAGCCCGTCGGCCGTCGGCCGTCGGACAACTCGTCAGTCTGCGTCTGCGTGCGTGGGGCCACCGCACGGGCCCCAGTGTACCAGTAAGTAGTGTCCCACTCGCCGCTCGGTCATCGCATCATGTCCGAACTAGGCACCATCAATCCACGCGGCTGGAAGATCACGTGATCTAACGCCCCATCGGCGTCACAATCGGTGCAGTAGTGACGCTGTGACGACAGCAAGTGGTGGTGTTGACGACGACACGATACTCAACTTGCAACTACTGAACCTACCTATAATCGACCTAGACATAGCTGCAGCGCCAGCTCGACGCCGCTAGGAGCATCGTACCCGCGCCCACCATGACAGAGTCCAGCCGGACGTGGGAGGTGGGTCCTACCCTCTGAAGCATCGCTGACGCCAGCCGCGTATCCGCCACATCTCGGGTGTGGGCGTGCACGAGCTCACACTGCCGGTGGGCGGGTTTGGTGCAGGAGGCGGCGGCCCACCTGGCTACCACCTAGGTGCAGGCTCTGGTATCGGTTCCTCGTCCACGGGTCCAGGCAGCGTCGGCGGCTCGCCGCGACAAAGACGAACGAGCCATGTGAACGAGCGCGAGATTGCCCCGTACCAGCGTAAACGTGCGCCAACACTGGCTGGGGAGGGATACCTCCCCCCATCTCTGCACGGCCAGGGGACACTGAAAGATATCACGGTCGAGGAGGAGCAGCCCGAGGCGCGGCCGCTGGCACGGTGCTTTATCGCATTCTGTGTACCCACCAGCCCCGAACCGCAGACTCCAGCACCGCGTTCGCCATACGCCCCACACAGTCCTTACTCTCCAACCGACGCGGCTCGGAGATCAAGAGCGTTATCGTCTGCCTCTGTGGCGTCGGCGGCCTCGGCCAAGTCGACAAAGTCGACGCCGGGGAGGCCGTTGCCTCTTCCCTCGTCGACGTCGTCGAGCTCACCTTCCCCATCGCCCACTTCTCCGACACCGACGGGGAGCTCCCGCCAACCCCACCCCAAATCACTGACCACCCCGACGCGACAACGAACCACGTCTCTTCCGCCAAAACCATCGACTCCGCGGTCAGGATCGCCGAGCGCGCGCCGACCACAGCAAAACGGCAAGCCCCCAGCGTTGGTCGCCGCCCCGGCATCGGGGAAACGGGCACCAACTCGGCCTGCACCCATGCGGCGATCGACGGCTCTCGGCTTTCCATCGCGTACCACGGCATTATCTCTGGACACCCCGCGGCGCGCTCCCGCACCACCCGCAGTGCCCTTTTTCCTCTCCCCGATCCACGACCCGTCCACACACCCGCGGTGGGCGTACCTTGAACCCGGGGACTTTGCGTCATGGCTCACCGTCCCCGAGGCGGCGGGGACGCTCGTCGACGTGCAGGTGTGGGTCGAGGAGGCCGGGCAGACCGGTGCACCGGTGTCCAAGGACCAGCCCAGCGGCAAGTGGCGGCGGCTACCCGGCGTCGGCGGCGTGGTAGACCTCTCCCGCCTCGTCCCCGTACCCCCCGGAGCAGTCCTCGCGCCAAACACACTCCAGTTTACGCTCAACACGCACCCGCGCGCCGTCTTCTACCTCCCTCCCCCAGGCACGCCGCCGTCGCCGACCGACATCCAGGCCGAGATTATGCAGCGGTCGCTGCGCGAGACGCGGATGCAAAAGGGCACGAGCGTCGGCGCGCTCCACCAGCTCGTCAACTTACAGGCCGTCATTGCCGACACGAAACGGAGCATCGCCGACTTGCAGGGACAGATTGACGCTCTCCTAGCCACTGACAAGGACCGCACGGCCGTCCGCAGGGACATCAGCGAACGTAGCGTGCGCGTCGTGTGGACGCGAGATCGCGTCGCCGAGGTCGAGCGCACGATCGAGGAGGGTAGGTGGTGAGGCTCGTCGATTTTGGCTGACACCGTAGCAAAGGCGCGGATTACGCTGCATGCCGGACAGATTGACCAGCGCCGTGCGCTTCTCGCGGCCGCTGTTGAGCGGTCAGAGCAGACCCGGTCGCACGTCATCGAGCTTTCGGCCGAGATTACACGCGTCGAGTGCGTCCAGTGTGACTAAACCACAGCACCCATACTGACAGCGCCAGATCGGAACGATCCGCCATCCTGCCCACGATCTACCGCCTCCGCTCCCAACACGCCCAGGCCCTCGACATGCTCTTCCCCATCGTCCCCCTCTCGCCCTCGACGCTTCTGTACTCGATCCTCGGCGTGCCCCTCCCAATCCCCCAGGGCCCCAAAGACCCCGCCCCGCCACTCACGCTCACACCCTCGCTGACGCCCGATGCATGCCCGCGCATCGACGAGCGCACCACCGCAGCTGCCCTCGGTTACGCCGCACTCGTCGTCCACCTCATCTCACTCCTCGGCGGCGCCGCCGCGGGCCTCGCGTATCCCGTCACTTACGCCGGAAGCCGCAGCCACGTCCGCGACGTCGTCAGTGTTATGCAGGGCCCGCGTAGCTTTCCTCTCTATGCCAAGGGCGTCGAGCGGTATCGGTACGAGTATGCCGTCTTTCTCCTCAACAAGGATATCGAGCTTGTAAGTGGAGTCGCCGCGTGCCCCCCCTTCGGTCCTGTGGTGTAAAGTTGTCCACATGTCCCCCCGTCTACCTGTCCGGCGTGTCTTCCCGTCCTCCTATTCTCCTGTCAACCTGTCATCTTGTCTTCCTGTTCACCTGCACCGCGCTTAACCGCCCGCATACTCACGGCATCGGCCGTGCATCCCACCCGGGCGCGTCCTGCCTCATTCACTCTCCACATACCACCCACCGGCCCCACTAACACACAGCTCATGCACGAGGCCGACATCCGCATGCTCGACCTCCGGCACACGCTCCCCAACCTGAAAAACCTCCTCCTCACCCTCTCGTCGCCGGACCCACCCCCGCCGGGTCCCGTCACAGGCCCCGGATGGGCGAGCGGCGCCGCCTCGCGCGCCTCGTCACGCACCCCGAGCGCGGCATGGGGCTTTCCGTCGTTCCCGGCCTCGCGCCGCAGTTCGGGCCGCCACGACAACCCCAACATGTCGGACCGCACCGCATCCCTCGCATTCGCATTTGGCCGCAACATGTCCCTCTCGTCATTCGAGCCCGGCGCATCCGAGACGCCGTCCCTCACGGCCGCGTCCAACGTCAGTGTCGGGCCCACCGAGGACGGCGACCACAGAACACCCCCCGCTACCGCCACGGTCGCCACCCCCCGGCCCTCGCGCGCGCGCCTCACTGCGTCGCCGTCGCTGGAGAGCTCGGACGGGACGAGGACTGAGGGGTATACCGCGAAGGGCGAGGCGGAGGCGGAGCTGGTGGACGGGCATGAGGCTGTAGAGGCGTAGTGGGGAGTGGAAATAGGCGCGACGGTAGAGTCGGGCGGTGGGGTGACAGTCATCGAGGGGAGGCGCGGTGGACGAGTTGCGACTGTGGCCAAGGTATGCGTGTGGTGTAATGTATGTGCGGACATGTCGGAGCAGATGCCACTGGGCTTGCCGCATGCACAGCAGATGGCGTGCTGGGCTACAATTGGAGATGTGGACGTGGCATTGTTTGTGGCTCCTATTGAGGTAACATCGCCGCGTGCAAGGTGAGGGTGAGGTGCATAAGTTTGTAGGGAATGGAGTAAAAGGAGTGGAGTTGATAGGGCTTCTGGCCACACCAAGACACGCCGACAGCAAGGCAAGGCTTTCCATCGTACATGCAATCGCCCTTTGCGTCGTCGGGAAAGCATGTCCAGTTTCCGTGCGATCTCTGGGGACGACGCTGACACGAATAAAACCCAAGGTGCATTCTTTCGTTTCAAGGATGATTTCTAAACTGCGAGCGCTACGAACGTTGACACAGACCAGAGTTGACGGCACGACGGTACTTTAGTACTGTAGTGATGGGAAAGTCACGTGATCAGGGTAATGTACCACCCTGTTGTCTACCTGAGACAATTTCCCCTTGCGGAGCCGAGCCAAGCGAGCCAGCCACCAGCGACCAGGCTATTTGGGTGGCCAACAACACTTTCAGCACTTGGACATCTCTTCATGTAACCACACACACGCAGCGACATCCATCACCTCACACAGCGATACCCACCACCTACAGCATGTCCTACCCATCAGACTACGACAACAGTGGTCGGCAACCCCATCCGAGTGGATATCGCCACCCTGCGACCCAACAGCAGTCATTGGGGCAAAGGGACCAACATTCACATCACCACACTCATCAGCACGTCGCACCCAGTGGGCGCCATGACCACCCAAGCGCCCATGCTGGATATGTTGTGCAATATCCAGCTGAAGTCGGAAATCCCAATCTGCATCGCGTCGTCGCTACTACATCGCACCGCAGCCCATCAATTCAACCACCCCCGTCCGACTCTCGGCTCCCTCCCAGCCACTCGGCGGCGCCCTTTGACTTTCCTTCTTCACAATCGGCACATTCGCTCCAGATCGATCCCCATCGCCCTCAGCCACCATCTCTGGATATGCATCAGCTCAGCAGACAGCCCCCTCTTGCCCGCCAGGCACCGCCGCAGCCCACTTCTGCAGTCGTTGACCGTGGGTCTTTTATCCGAACGACAGTAACTGACTTGGCCAGAACTGTCACACCAACCCAAACCCACACTTCGCCAGGTCATCCGCACCCGTCTAGAAGCGGCTGCCCCTGGTACATTTGGAGAGGTCGCGCGTACAGAGGCGCAGCTCGACACTGCCGACATTGATCGCCGTCTCCTTGGTAGCTTGTCGCATAATTTGGCCGACCAACTAAGCGGGGAGGGCGACGAGAGTAGCCTTCATGACGCTCTGAAAAGAGTGCTGGGTGTTGGGATTGCCACACCTCGATTTGGGTTGCGGCCTACAGCCCAATTGGATCTCGCCGGAGACTCGGTAGTGGGTGCGACCCCTTTTGCGGATTCCACCATTCAAGCTGCCTACGCCGACGTACACGGCCCTGCGATGCAGTACAAGAGGGACAAGAATAGCAGAGACGACGACGAAACAAAACGCAAGCGCCACAACATACCCGCCATTGTCAAGGAGAAGTATATGGACCTGGTGGCCGATATGGTGTTGGCCGCGGAGGATTCAGGCGAGGTACGTCTGTTGTGTCTGTCTGGATGTATGTACTGACTCGCTTAGACATGGGAAGACGACGAAGTTTTGGAGTATTGGAGTGACGTTTCCGGCTCATCGACAGCAGACCGACCCAAAAACAGCGGTATTCGCTTGGTCGACCAGTGCATAATGGCCCAAACCAGAACCACCTCGCCCGCCACTCGCTGGTGGAATAGCGTGACAGAAATTGAGTCCCTCCCATCCAAGAATACGGCCGCCCAGCGCGCCATAAAGGTGCGCAAGCACTACCGGAAGGGCCTGTGCCAAGCACTGGCATACCTCATTGGAGCGTGGGAGTCCTGTGGGGGCTATCTTGGGGCCGTGTTTATCGGTACGAGATTTTCACGTCTCATGATGGCGGACCACGAGACCATTTTTCTGGAGATCGGGGAACCGAGCCCGTTCAAATGGGACGAAACGAGCTGGTCCGGGCATTCAAAAAGCGCGAACAACAATGCCACCACCATCGAATCGACGCTCAAGGCACCCCAGGTCAAGACACTCGGTACCGCGTTTCCTCCATCAATCGACCCTGGTTATGCAGCACTTCCCGATCGCAAGCGCGTAAGTTTGCGGGAATTTCTGGGCCACTTGACTGCTGGACCGGAGCAGCTCGCCCACGACCTTGTCAAAGGCTGGGTGCCAGACGCCAACGGTGATCTTGTGGTTGAGCTGGATACCCATGAGTTGCAAACATTCTTGGACGTATTCAATGCTGGGATGTTGGACGTTGCCGACCATCCAACGAATCAACCCCTTACGAAAACGCGTCCCTCGCCCCTGACCTGCAATCACGTCCTCCAAGACTTGTCTTCCGCCAATACATTCACCATACGGCCACAGTATGACAATATTGAGATTATGGTTGCCGCAGAGCCTTCCTTGGACGCCCCCCAGTCGCCCATGGACGAGGACGACGCCCACCACTCCGACGCTGTCGAGCTTGGGCCCGACGACTCGGTCAGTTGTGCTGGCGACAGCGAGTCTGACAGCGATGAACGGGTCGAGGAGATCCTAATGCGCCTGCCATTCAGTGTCGTTCTTGTCACCCGTGACGAAATGGAAGCCGCAATCATCGAGCGCGTACTGCCGCACCCTACTCCAGTGGCCGCGACCGCGCTTTCTCCGGACAGTGCTCGCGACTCGATACTTGAAACGCCAAACACTCCCCACAGGCTGCCTGAGACGCAGTATCGGAACTCGAAGAACAACCAAGAGGCGAGTGACCAGCACCCGATCCAGCGGACGACGCAGGGTTGAATGGCGCTAGGTGTCTACTCGGGCGTCGTTGTCGGGAGCAGCGTCTCACGGTGCGCGTCCGGCTAAGCGGGGAGTTGCATGACGGGCTGGAAGTGTGGTATGCCAAGCCGCGTCGCGACGGGCTGCATAGCACACTAGTAGGTTCAGGTAGAGAAATAGATTAGGCACAGAACAAGGAGAGGCTGTGCTGGTAGATCAGCCCAGAGTATAGGTGAGGTCACGGACACACATGCAGAGTTTCGATCTTTCGAGTTCTGGTGGTCGCTGTATCAGAGGCGGTCAATGATGCACAATAAGCTGCATACGCTGGGGGGTGGGGTATGAGAGGAAAAGGGGTTGATAGGCATCGAGGGCAAGTGGGTGGAGTGGAGGCTGTGGCCGAGCTACGGGTGCAGAGTATCAAACGTGAAGGGGCACATGTCCGAGTCGATGCCACTGGGCTGGCCACTTGCACAGCACGCTGAGAGGTACATGCATATTCTACACTACAGTATTTTACCAACCTCGTTGCTTGTTGCTCCTCTCTGGTGTCGCTTGTCGGGCTATTAAACTACATTGGGTCCAGCAACCACCCTTGGTAGCCACGACGGCAACCCAACCACCGAACCACCGGCCACACCGCACTAGCCATCACGCCTCGGCACCCCCGCCCTCGCATACGTATCCCGCATCTCGTCCTCCTCCTCGACCTCGCCCTCGAGCCCGTGTCCCTTTGTGAAGCGCGTCCTGCGCCGCTCTTCGTTGCCGATACGCGCGAGTTCGGCCGCGAGCGCCGCGCGCGGATCGGCAGCGGCCGCCTCTTGCGCGCGCTGCTCGGCGACGGTTGCGTCGCCCGTTGCTTCGTCGCCTAGCAGCCGGCCCAGGCCGGGGACAGAGGGCGCGCGCAGGGCCTCAAGGTAGGCGTAGTGCTCGCCGAGGGCGGAGCGGATCAGGCCGCGCGTGGTTATGAAGGAGATTGTGGTGGATGAGACTGGGTGTTAGTGGGGGGTGATAGGGTGGGGGGTTAAGAAGTCGTTGTGGTAAAGACTGTTGAGGTGGTAAACAGTGTTGGGGTGGTAAAGTGTGTCAGAGCTGATGGGCGGGAGAATAGTGTCGCACAGCCGGGTTGGGAGATGGGGACTAGAGATGGAGCCGAGATGAACCCATTGATAGAACTTGAACTAGCGGAGACATGCGATGCAGCCAAGGAGCACGAGCCGAGCCGCCTGAGACCCGCCAGACTCCAGACGCTAGCCAGCGAGCTCGACCAGGAACACAATTCGCACGGATAAGACGACCGCCCAACTCACTTAGGAATGTAAGCACAAGCCCATTCTTGGACATGCCGAACCGGTGTGCGCCCCATGCTGCCGTCAGCTTCCTCCATCTCCAGTCCGCGCTACAGGTACATGGAGGGGATGGCCATGTGGTGCCCCTGATTGGCAAGGTGCACCTTCCCGCCCGTACTCACTCAACACACCACCCCCGAGCATGCCGCCATACATGCCCTCCTGGGTCGCGCGGCGGTTGAGCCTGCGCAGGTCTTCGACGTTGCGGATCTTGGGCGGCGGCGGCGGTGGCGGGGTCGCTGCGTCGATGAGGACTGGGGTTAGTGGGAGGGTAACATGGAAGCGTGGGTCGTTATCGGGGGAGCGGGGCAATGGCGAGTGCACGAGTGGTCGCAACAGGACACCAAGCACGCCGACGAGGGGACTGTGTGCATCGGATACGCGGGGGACGTGCAGCCCGAGGTGGCGACAAGCGACCCCATCTCACCCAAGTCCAGGACAGTGACGACAACAAACGTACCATCATCAACGCTCTCGGGGGCCGCGAGGTCGCCCGCCGCGTCTTTCAGGTCGGTGTTGGATAGGGGCATAGTACTTGGTGACAGAGTAGAGTGGGAGTCAGTCCGAAGCACCTCCCGGGTTGTTAACCAGGCTACTGTAGACGACGGGTAGCTCGGTCGGAATGACGTACGGCGCTCTTCGGAATTCCGACGCGGAGCGGACATGTCCCCATCTCCGCCCCGCCTCCACCTTCCAAAGTCCCTCGTCCAGCCTGTGCTGTGCGCTTTGGTGTTGACATTTCACCTATCCGTGCATGCGCCCACGACTGTACGCGATCATGGCTGCTGTACCCGGGGGAGCGCTGCGGGGGGTCCACGCCTCGGCGCTGGCTACGAGTTCGAGCCCAACGGGAGAGTCGACGCCAGCTTCCTCAACACCAGCTTCGACAGCAGCACTGTCGACACCTGCGGGGTCGGCAGCAGCAACACCATCGGGGCCAAAGTCGACGGGGCTGGTGATGCAGATCATCCTCCGGCGCGACCTCATGACTGTAAGTACACCCTTCCTCGTGGCTGCTCCCTTGTCCGCATCTGGCTCTCGGACAGCTCCTATTGATCCTCGCTTCCAGCTCATTGTCATGGCGGCGTACCTCTCCCACTACCTCACTCCTCCGCGGAGTACAAACCCCCTCGGTCCCGGGTCGAATACTAGCCCAACCCCAGAATCACTGTCCTGGCTTGAATACTAGCCCAACCCCAGACTCACTAACACCCAGTCGCTCGACTGGCCCCTCGGTCCCATGATGGCCCAGGCAGCACACGCCGCCACGGCCGTGCAGCACCGCTACGCCGAGCACCCGGATATGAAGCGGTACTTCGCTGGAGATGATGGGCGGGGGTGGGAGGTTATGCGCAAGGCTGTGTTGGAGGTGAGTATGGTGGAAGGGGTGCAGAGTTTTGTGTTTCTGCTGGGACACTGTTTTGAGTGGGGGGTTCAAGGTTGATGACTGTTCTGGCCTCGAGTCGCGACGTTCTTCCGTGTCTGGGTTTCTTGCCTTTATTTCGTCTCCAAACAGCCTACCGTGTTGGCCAAGGGTTCATCGTCCATGGATCGGTGTCGCTCTAGACCCATCCGCTCTTACCTCTTCTCCGCTGCCTATCTCGTCCCTCCTCGGGTCTTACCCCGTTAATAACTTCTCCTCTTCCCACCCTGCTTCTTCGCTCAGATTCACCCTGCCCCTTCTGTCACCTTCCCATTCCCGCTGAACAAGCCGCTCCATCTGCCTTACCCCACCTGGTGTCTAACCCCCTAGGTCCCGGACGAACCAGCACTCCTCGCCCTCGCCACATCCCTCACTGCCGCCAACATCCCGCACCACCTCTGGGTCGAAGAGCCAGAACACACGCCGACCGCCCTTGCACTGGTGCCCAACAAGCGGCCAAAGTCGCTCAAGAAGATTTTGGATAAGGCCGGGTGTGCGTTGTGGAAGTAGGCCATGGGTATGAGCGTGTGCGTGACGGAGTAATGCATTGCGGTGTACAGTTTAGATTACGCGACTCTGTGCAGCTTCTAACGAATCAACTCACGCGAGCACAACCAGCGCACAGCGATAAACCTCTATCATTGACCACAGATACAACACAACAAGTCGCAGTACACATTCCACTCGCCACACCTACGACCGCCCAAACCCAATCCACTGGTGGTCCATAAACGTATCCCACCCGTCCTTGCTAATGGGCCTATTGACCTTGGTCTCCCTACGACTCTGGGGGTCCTGGCCCCTCACACAGAGTGCACAGTTGCGCGCGTCGTGCTCTTCGCCGTCGCGTGTGTGCGTGAGGTGCACGGCCCAGAGGCGCGCGCGCTCGAGGTCGAAACCGCCAATTTCGTGTGCGCGGTCGGCAATGTCGGCGTCGAAGCCCTCGTCGAGCAGGGCGGTTTTGGTCGGGTGCGGCTTTTTGGCGACTTTGCGTAGCCGCCAGGGGAGGACGCGGTGGAATTTGTCTGCTAGCGGGTTAGTTGTTGCAGTGGGCGTCGGATGGGCGGGGGTAGCAGGTTGTGTGGCAGGGAGACGGCGAAAGTCCAAAATATTAGGTGGTTGAGGGTAGTTGAAAGCTTATACTCACGGTAATCTTTCTTGTTGAACTGGCCCGGATTGCGCTCGTGCGTCGTGAGCTCGTCCTTGTGCGCGTCGACATTCATGAGCTGCTCGGCGCGCCCCGGAATGACCGTCGACGCCGTCGAGGCATTGTCGTCGAAGGCCATGTTGGGGGCCGTGTCGATCGAGCCGCGGTACAGCTTTGATTTCTGCACTTCGACCATGGTGGTGGGACTTGTGTAACCGAGGATTTCTGAGGGAGCGAGTAGTGTAGTGTTTGGTGGTGTCGGGGTCGTGTCGACAATGTAAGTAATGGATGGACAGGGGGACGCGGGGTCTTATATCATGTTCCGCCTCTCCTCGTCAGTGGCGATACAACTTGGTGGCAGCCAGTGCCTCAGCGTCATCCAACAGACTGTGCAAGTAAGTGATCACGCTGTGCGGATGTGTTCTTTTTGGGGTTCCGCGGTATATCGTCCGAGGTAGAGCAACGGCACCACGTAACAATCGTGTATAATGGTCGCTAAACGAGGGCGACTCCCGATATCCGTTGGAAGTGAGCGGTGGATAAAGGCACGCAAGTTTCTATTCTCTTTCCTATGGATGCAAGCTTGCGTACTTTTATCCTGCGCATTGCAGAGGCTACAAGTCGTCGGCACGGTCGCTTGCTCGCCTCGTGACGACACTGTGGCAGGTCTGGTCCTGTTCCAATAATAGAAGTCACGGCATGTGGTAGTGCCCCAACCCCGCTAGAATTATCTGTGCAACTCTAATCACGGGGCGTTCGTCGACCTGTTATGCGTGATGACATGATGCAGTCGGTGGTCACACAGGCACTCAGGCTTTGACGGCCTCGGGACGTGGGTTTCCGAGGCTTCTCGACCTCTCGACCGATGTTCTGACGGCTCTCGTCTCGTAGAGCTGCAATGGCCACCACCTCGGCCTCCTAGCGACTCGTCTTGCACTTCTGACCTTGTGAAACGTCCCATCCAGATGCCATGGCGATACTTTCTCATCATTGAGCAAGCGGGTATTTGTAGGTCAGAAAGTGGCTGAATCGGCTGATAACCAACGATGGATCACAAACAACAACTTCGGTTGAACGGGCGTGTAGCTCAGTTGGTAGAGCGCGACATTCGCAAGATGTGGTCACATCCTGCGCACTGAACGACTTGTCGAGGTCTTTGGTTCGATTCCTAACTCGTCCACTCTTTTGCCAGTCTGGTCGACCAGACTTGCGGGCAGAGAGAACATCTGTAGCCTCGCACGAGAACCCCATCATCCATCAGCCGCGTTGGTCCAGTCTGAGCATTGAGACAGGCCAAACAAGGCAAAATAAAAAATTCCAGGGCTACTTCTCCAGAGGTTGATCGATCCTGTGGTCAGTTGGGACTAGGAGAACAGGTATCGGCGGGGCATGGACGAGGACAAGGACGAGGTACGCTTTGGGCGAATCACACACGGTGTTGCGCGAAAAGGAGCGTTTCACCCGGCCATAAAGAACCTGTAGGCATATTGTAGGCATTACTGTTGGTTCATGATGTTATTCATGACACTTGGGACTGTGAATCGGGAGAAAAGACAAGTTGAACACGTTGGAACAGACTTGTTGACACATGATGCCACAGAGTTGTGCCACAGAGCTGTGTGCCACTATATGGGTGCTTGACCCTGAATAAATTCAAGTTCCTTTCTTGAAGCCTGGTCTTTTGATGCACTGTTCTTTGTGCTATGGTATCGTTGCCTTCCAATGCAAGTGGTATTGAGCCGTGTCCATGCGGAAATCGCAATTTTGACATTGTTCTTTGGGTGTAAAACGAGCATGAGAACCGTGGGTCTTGTCGAGCTCGGCTTTGAGTTTGTTTGATGGCTGCCACTTCAGCTTCGTACTGTGCCGTTACGAGGCCAAGCTTCTCGCGCGTGACGACCACGCTCCCCCAGTACACTTCGGCCAGTGAGGATTCGGCAGACTGGTCTGGTTGGGAGGAGTGAGGGACGACGTGTCCATGTTAGAGGGAAGGAGGATAGTCGCATGGCCTGCCATCTCGCGAGAGCGAGGCGAGCACCGCTGGATCATCTCAAACTAACTGCAAGAGCAAGCGCATCGCCAGGACCATTCCTATGCTTCCTATGCTTCCTACGCTTCCTATGCTTCCTATGCTTCCTACGCTTCCTATGCTTCCTACGCTTCCTATGCTTCCTACGCTTCCTACGCTTCCTACGCTTCCTACGCTTCCTACGCTTCCTACGCTTCCTACGCTTCCTACGCTTCC
>JAMFRD010000081.1:0-86811 GCA_025502685.1 Pascua sp. PH4015B | reverse complement strand
GCTTCCTACGCTTCCTACGCTTCCTACGCTTCCTACGCTTCCTACGCTTCCTACGCTTCCTACGCTTCCTACGCTTCCTTTCAGGTCTGCCTGCCTCTCTTGCACACCCTCCGTCCCGAACTGTCATCGTCCATCGCATCTACGGTACACACAGTGTCTGCTGCGTGTTGGTAAGATCTGCTACGATAGAGCTACAGCGCTGCGTTGCCGCGCGTGTCCTGGCGTTCGTTGGTCGTTGTTTTTGCGTTCGTGTCGTGTTGTTGGCGAACGTTTCCATCCCCGCGAGGTACCCCGCTCCGAGGTCCACTCCCGCCGCTCCTCGCCCGCAAACTCGGGTTCCCGGCGTCCTCTTGCGCACGCCTCATTAGATCTCCACACGGCCACAGACAGAACCCGACATGAGAATGTCAAAGGCACCGTTGTACCGCTTGTGCGCCCAGTCATCGATCGCCATGAGCCACTTGCTCGCGGGCATGTCGGGGCCGAGGCGCGAGGCCGTACCGGGTACCATCTGGTTGAGGTCTGGTCGTTAGCAGGGGTCATGTTTCGGGGTTTGCTGTGTGGCCGACGGCGTTCGAATGCACAGAAGCTCCCAAACGAAGCTCCCAAACGAAAGTGGCCATTTCCCTTCCCTCCCCCTCCCCTCCCCCCCTCCCCGCCCCTCACTCCTCTTCCTCCCAAAGGTGCTTCAACTCACCAAACGCAACCCAATCCAGGGCCAGCTTCTCGTCCTCCTTGAGCCTCACAACCAGCTCGAGCTCCATCTCGTGTTCGTCGACCGACGTGGCGGCCTTGATGTGGTGGCGCTTGAAGCCCTTTGGCGGGGGAAATTCAAAGCTCCAGTCGACAATGTCGGCCTCAAACCCGAGCGCGGGCCACACAAGTCCCTTGTGGTCCGTCTTGATGTGGATGCGCGTCGTGCCGTCGGCGAGCAGCTTGCGGTCCGAGGTAATGCTCATTTCGGGCCAGTCGAATGCGACGGGCTCGAGCGGGAACTCGTACGTGTCCAAAAACGTCGAGACCGGGTACAGGCTGTCCCACTCGGCCGAGTAGTCGCCGAGGACCGTCTGGCGCAGCTCCGAGTCGCCGCCGTGTGCCGCGTGGAACTCGTGCGCGAATTGCTCGTTGCCCGCAAGGTCGGCAAACGCAAAGTAGGCCGTGTGCGCACCGCTCGTGTGGTTGTACTGGTACTGCATGGTCATGCGCTTCGGGTGCATGGCGTCATAGGGCGACCAGGCTGGCGAGACAAACAGGCCCACGACGCCGGCCAGCACCACGACCAGAGCAACGAGAACACGGCGCTGGCCAGGGCGCGACGCGCGTGCAAACAGTGGCGACAAGAGAGGGAAGAATGTGAGCGTGCAAAGGGACGTAATGGTGGCAATGATAAACTCGACGGGCGCCTCCTTGCCCATGCGGCCAGTGAGCGGGACAAAGATGTCGAGGGTCTGGGCGTCAGCACGGCCTGGATGCGAGTACTCACTGTGGTGAAAGCCTCCATGGCGAGAGCGTGTAACAGGACCAGAGGCACAATGTATGCAGCAAAGAATGGGATTCCCGAGCGTCCAGAAATGAGGCGGCGCACCTCGGTCGACAGCGCACCCACGAGGCAGACACACAGCAACCCGGCGAACAAGTATGCGCTGCGGATGCGGAGCGCCTGGAGGCCGAGCATGTACGCCGTGAGGACGAGGAGCTGAGCGTAGTACTGCGCATTCTCGAGGTAGGCATGGTGTGTAGGGTCGACAAGAGACGCAAGTGCGTACTGCGTGCCGAGGTGGCCGAGGATGCCAGTCGTTCCATACAGGGGGATGGGCAATGCCTCGTGAGGGAACCACGCCATGGTCTTGCCAATGGCGACCATGAATGCGGCAGTGCCGAGCGAGACTGCGAGACCCGCGATCAGTGACACCGGCGAACCCAGAACAGCCACAAGGAACGCGCGCGCGCGGTCGCGGCGGAAGTTCCACACAGCCAGCGTCGCCGCCAGCGTCGCGAGCGCGACATAGGCAATGTCCGCAGACGCCATGGTCCACGTCGCAAAGAAGCGGTCATAGAGCGACATGTACACCATGTCGGGAGGAGACCACGGAGCGTCGCTGTGCAGTGGTGACTCGGGTGACAGGAGGAAATCAACAATGGCCATGACATTGGTGGTAAAGTGCTGCGCCGAGCCGACCTGGATGTTGGCCAGAATGTCCCTGGGTCGTCAGCATCGACACATTCAGACAAATGCACTACCCACCCGCGCGTGTGGTAAAAGTAGCTGTGTCCGACAATGGCCATCTGCGTGTGTCAGCAAAAAAGCCACATTTTCGCTAGTCAGACCCACATCGAGACCAGAGACGCCCAGGTACTGCTCAAACTGCACAAAGTCGGTATCGCTGATCATGATGCCCGAGGTAAAGACGTCGGCGGCAATGACAGTGCCCCGTGGGTGCGGGGCGTGCCTGAACGCCTCGATCATCTCGCGACTCGTCGCCTGGAACAGGAGGGCGCCGCCGGTCGTTCCTGCGGCCTCGAGGTTGATGACCGCGTGGACGCTGTCGCGGGTCTCGTGCTGCGTAGAATACAGGTGCGAGCCGTCCTGCAGCGTCTCCTCGGCACCATTCCACATGAAAATGATGCTGTTGTCGAATGGCTTGTTCCGTTCAATGAGCACGCGCGCAATGTCAAGCATGACGCCGACGCCCATGCCGTCGCTGGCGTTAGTGGGTATTTCGACGCGGGCGCCCTTTTCCGACGGCCGTAATTCTCCTGTGCGTCTGTGCGCCTCCCGATCACTCACTCTGCTGCTCCAGGTGACGGCATTGTCGAGTCAATGTGCGCGCCGAGGAGAATCGAGTCCTTGTGACCAGCTGGCGGGCCAGAGGGAGGGTTGTGCGCGGAAATCTTGAGAATAATATTGCTGACGCCAGAGTAGAGCTTGAGTACATCGTGGCCAGCGAGTCCGAACCTGTGACGTTAGACGAGTAGACGCGGGCGTAGGGTCTAGACTTGTACGGCGATCCTCCGTCCTGCGTGATTGGAGCACCCCTGCCATCTCTCTGTGCTGGCATGCCCAGCTCACATATCGTCGCTAGCCCCCAACGCCGTCCACCCGTTTACAGTGCCGACCGACTCACATGTGGTATCCCGATCCGCGCTGCACCCAGACCTCGCACTTCAACACATCACCCTCGTCGCACTTGTTGACCAGCGCGCGCACCTGCGCTTCCACATAGCGCTCGCCCGCCTCGGCCTCCTGCGTCCCGACCGTGCGGTAGCCGATATCTTCGAGCGCCTTGATGTGGCGCAGAACGACCTCTTCGGCCGGTTGGGGTGCGCCATTCGCATCGCTGTTAGAGAGAGCAGCAATGGGCGGATCATCGATAGATTGGGGCAGTGTCACGTCAGAGAGAAGCGGTGAAGTTGTGATCGCGGTCGGTAACAGCAGAAGCGAAAAAATCATGTCAGCATCAGAACAGTTGAGACACCTGTGCAGCACACCACCGGTGGATACTCACTATGGCGGCTGCGGCGCGGGCAGGTGGTAGTGCAGCTTGGAGAGGAGGAAGGGCAGGAGGGTGAACACGGGGACGAGCCAGAGCCACGGCGTGCGCCGCGAATGCGAGTGCGAGTGGGGAGCGTGTTTGCGGCCCGTGTCTGCACCTGCATTCGTGCTCGTACTCGCGGTACTCGCCAACGTCGGGGTGGTGTCGACACCGCCGTTGCGGCCCTTTCGTCCAGCAGGCGACGCGGTATCGGCGCCAGCAGTAGCCTGTTGGCGGCCGCTCCGTTTTGGCGCCATGGTCGTCGTGTCCACAAAGAAGAAGGTCTCGGCGGTAGGAGGTGGTGACGAAGAGGGAAGGAGGGGAAGTGTTGGAGAAGCGTTGGTTGTTGGCCACTGATGCGATGGACGAGTGAGCAGAGGACAGGTCGTGGTAATACATACAGTACATATTTGGGCGTGGTCACCGGGTCGGCTGTCCCGGCTGTCCGGCGCCCGACAAATCCACACCCAAGGAAGGCAGGCAGACAGTACTACAGTGCAGACTGTCAGGCACGGCAACCACCGACGTCACCAAATACCCCGCACCGCCATTCAGTCATCACCCAGGCAGCAGAGCACTGCCGCAGTCATGAATCAGTCGGTCGTGTCGAGGTCGCATGATCCATCCTGCTCTGACTAACATGCACGCTCCAGCCGTGTTGCCACCGGTGCCCACGCTCCTCTTCATCGTCCCACCACAGACGAAATCCACGGTATGCTGGACTTTAACGAGACCCACTTTACGCGTTCATACCTTGAAACTTGGGGACGCGTGGCCCTGTTCCCATTTCCCGTTCCCATTTTCTCAAGCACCACCGAGATCACCTGACAAACGCGTGAGAGGCACTGCTGACATTACGCTGTTCATCATAACCACTACGTGGGATGTGGTGCCCATGCTAACATGCGCGTGCCGAGCGCTTGCCGTTTGCTCGAGAGTACATCATCCGTTCGGGGACGACCGAGTGGAGGGGGGTGAACCCGGTGGACATGGTATCGGCCACACTGCAAAGGTGGACGTGGGCCTGCTAAAAGTCTCGCAAGGATGCCGTTGTGATAAGGAATGTGTACTTTCGAACGTCTTTGGAACGAGAATAGAAGGAGTGAACACGCGCGCATGGACGGTTGTACGTCAGCGAATCCGTCTTGCCGTGTCGCAAAGACGTTCACCCACCACGCGATGCTGACGAGTCGGCTGATGCATTGCGAGGGCAAGACGATGGACAGCATCGGCCTTTGGCGATCGTTCTCGATGCCACCAGAGCCACGCTTGGACGAGCTCCTACCCCAACCGTACCCCATATTCCACGTGAGCCTTCAAGTGCCACGGCAAGGACTGGGAGCGTGTACGCGTGTTGGACTCCCTGCCACGCCTCTTAGGCACACCACTGTGGCAAGCCGAGCCGTCCTTGGGCAGCTGGTCGGTTCAGCCGCCCCGATTCATTCACTACAACTGGCCGGCCCTTCTCCGCTGTGACACGGAGCAACGGGGTCTAGGAATGGCGTGTCGATTCCGTTGCTATCCGATACATGTAATCTCATATACAGCAAGACTCCAACATGCTCACAAGCGGCGACACAGCACCCCTCGACCCACAGCGCGCACGACAGCAGCGGCACTAGAAGGTGATAACACCCCTCCGCTACACCCCACCAAAACCAACATAGAACTGGCCCCGGCCACCGGTTACTGCCACTGCTATGCCAAGATGCTGTGCTGGATCTGGAAAATGCCAAGGGAGATTGATGCAATGACCCGTCCATGGTGAAACTCGTCCAAGGCATGTTATCTTGGTCGAACAACTTGCCTTTAGCCCAATAGACCTGGGTTCTTGTACTGCACAATGCGTGCCTGACCATCTGCCGGCCTTCCCTTTCCAGCTTTCGGGAAAGTCTCATCGTTGAGCCGGCCATAGCGAGATAGCCGACGCCAGTGTTATAACCATCTGCTCTATTACCAGCCAACTCAGACGAACAAAAGAAATCAGCTGCCAGCAATAGCGAAGGCATACCGCATCCACGCAGGCCGCGTCGCGCGTCGTCAGGCGGCCAGGCGGACTAGTGGCCTCGGTGTTAGACGGTTGCAGGAAAAGTGCGCATGGACGGGATCGAACTGTGTGGGATATCCGGACGCGCGTTTGTGGCGTGTGTGGAGTGACTGTGGCAATCATGACGTACGTGTTGCGCGTCAAGGCAGTGCACACACAAAGGCACCCAACGCATAACGGACGCACGTTTGAAAGCGACGGGAAGCGAGCAAAACTGCAGCCATCGTCAACATCTCAACCACTCTCCTCACCACTACCCACTCTTCCTCCCTTCTCCACCCCACGATGGCCCGTAGCGACCTCGAAGCGCGCCGCGTGGCCGCGCGCATGCTGGCGGCCTTTCTCCTCACGTTCTTCTTCCTCCTGATCGCGCTCGCGTCGCTGCCGGAAAAGGCGCGCCTGTGGGCGGCCTTCTTCACGGGCATCTTTGGCGGGATCCTCCTCATCACCATTGTGTCCATCTACACGGGCTGCTGCGGGTGCGCCGACGTCCCCTCGTGGCCGCCGTGGTTCTTGCTCGTCGGCGGCGCCCCGCTCGCCGTGGCCCTCGCGGCGTGGATCCTCCCCAACGCCCTCAGGCCGATCGTGTTTTTGGTGCTTATCGGCGCAGACGGATACCTCCTCGCCGTCACCGTCAAGCGGTGCTACCGCCTCGAAGCAGAGTTCGAAGCCGCGCGCCAGGGCGAGCTCCGTGGCCTCACCGCCCACGATCCCGAGCCACACGTCGTCGCGGCCACCGAGCAGGTGGAACACCAGGCGGGCAAGCCAGGCGACGCACCGCCGCCGTACAAGATTCCCCGCGATGAGGAGGCGCGGCTCGGCCTGTGATGATGGGATGGGCTTGGGCGTGAGTAGTGCATTATGTGCTATGCGACAAGGGCTGACGGGCAGCTGTTGTTGTTGCGCTGGCCTTGATCGACGTATGGGCTATGTCTTCAGTGGACAAGGGGAGGCGTCGAAGCCCAAACTACAGGCTGGATCCGGGGGGCGGACTCGCGCTTGACCACATGTACACACTAGAGCCACCACTTCCTAATCCTTGAGCCCCATGGAATGTAAACCAACGAATGGGCTGCGCTCACGATCACTTTATCAACCACACCTCATGTGTCTTTTCACATGGAGCCGGACCGGAGGCGCCCTCATCGTGCGTCCTTGCGTTTCAGAGTCGGTACCCCTTCATCACCATCAATTCCACATCGCCCCGCCTTTGAAAGGTCTTCTCGCGTTTCTAAGCCTAACTGAAGCGTTGCGGTCAGTCGCCCGATTGGCCTGACGCACCCCCTACACTTGTCTCATTTTGCCATCAAAGAGCGGCAGTGTCATTTGGAGCGTCTCTCTTTACCCCTGTCAGCACAGAGTCGACGTCAGCTCGGGTAGCGGGGTAGAACAATCACACCTGTCGCATCAGCCTAGCAAGTACTTGGCACTATGAATCTCATCCTACACTCGCCTCTGAGGTCAGCCCACGACCAACCTCTTGACTAACCATTCAGTCTCTTCCTATCTACTCAGTCTCTTCCGATCCAACCAAACCGATGCGAGCGCTCGGCGGCTAGACGGCGGCAATGGCCGCGAGAGCGAGGGCCACGACGCCAAAACCCGTGGCGACACGCCTGGCACTGCCCGAAGTGACGTGCCCATCGTCCTGCCTGGGCTGGGTGACCTTGGACTCGTTGGCAAAAGTGTATCCACCAGAGAGTCTGAGTCTGGGGATGTTATTGTTGAGGTCGCCACAGAGCATCGAGCCACCGCCGAGGAACTGAACGATTTCGTTACGACCATTGCGGTCGAGGCAATGCCACCAAGCGTCGTAGGATGCGCCCGACGAAATGTGGCACATGGTCCACTCACACAGCGAGGCCGCAGTGCCGTTGGCCTTTGTGCAACACAGATCGCTGATGACGACGGGGTACGCCGCGCACACGATTGTGCCGTTTGGAGTGGTGCCGTTCCAGAACGGGATCGGCGGGAAGGGGGTGATGGGGCCAGTACCGTTGTGGAAGCTGCCGTTGACGCCTAGGGGGTACGTATCGGGATCCGGTCGCGCCGGGGGCGCTATGTTGGTGCAGTTCATGGTGTGTTGGGGTGGGTAAGGACAAGAGGAGGCTGGTCTTCCACTGTCTTATAGTAAACATGTGAGCTTCCTGACACATGCACATCGCATCGGGGTTGGACGACGCATCGCCGCTCGGCAGGGTCGGCAACCCAGCAGTCTTGGCATATGCACAGACGTGGCGCAGGTGTGGCGTAAGCCATCGTTGCACTGTAGGTCAGCTCGCCAAGATCCGGCCACATGCACAGTACATGGCATTGGACTACGCTTGCTCTGCAGCGCACCTCGGTCGATGTATACGTGGGCCCTGGAGGTCACATGCTCAACATGGAACAATGGCGCGAAGCACAACTGAGAGGAGTGACACTGAGACAAGATCGGTTAACCCGGTTAGCCCGCTCGTCCATGCCCACCCACCACCGAAGACTGCTATCCAACGAATGTACCAATACCTACATCGGTTTATGGCAGGACAATCTGTGCCAGTGCCTATTTGTGGTGGGTTGCTGGTGTCTAGGCCACGGGCATGGCCGACTGCCAGGCCCTACCGGACACTGCCTGTCGCAGGCTGAGGCGTCGGAGCTTCAGAATCTGATAGTTCGTTCACAGGAGGCAGAATCAACTAGAGAACTGTAGATACCGTAGCACCGTCTGTAAAAGTAGTCGCGGCCGGAGGTCGCGTGACGCGTTCAAGTGCAAGTGGCGTGGTGCAAGTGTGACATTTGTGTGGGTAATGCCAGCGACGCACGACGAGTGAGCAAGCCGATACCGCCATGGGTAACCAGCCTGACTACTCATTCCCTACATGCATTGACACCACGGCAAAGCACTGAGGAGACAACGGGGGGCGCGGACAAGTCGCAGTGGCAGGCAGGCGAGTAGCAGGCAGGTGGTGTTTGTTCTTTTGCCACATGACAACGAAGCGTTGGTACTGCAACCTCGCTCAACGGGCTGTGCTGGAGCTGCTCCTTGAGCATCCTTAACCGCATCCGCCCTTGGGTAGAATGACCTCACTCCCAAACTTGGTCGTCCAGACGCAATGACTGGGAATCATCAAATTGCATCTAGTGGATGCTCGCTATAGGTGGTCTGCCTGCTTTGAAGCGCAGACAAGCGTCAGCCGCCAAGGAATCCAAGCCCTATATTGTCAGTGAGGCCTTGTTTGCAATAAGACTCACCATCGGACGACAACTGGCAGTCACTCTGGTGGAGATGGCGCGGCGCAGATCTCCACTCGCACAGACGTCGATGCCTCAAGCGGGAGCACCCGGGCATCGGCATGCCTACAGACCTAGGCTGGCACGAAGAGCTGGGTCTCGTTGGGCCAGCGTTCTGAGGCTGATGCCAACAAATAGCCCAATTGCCGATGCAGCTGGTTCCTGGCTCGTCGACGGGGTTGTGATGTGAATGAGGTCGCCAGTTAAGATGTCGAGCCTCAAGTTCCCCGACGATTGGTCCCAGTAGATGGGCAAGATGTAGTTGTAGTTTGAAATGAAGCAATAGGAAGCATTGGTGCTGAACATTTGGATCAAAGCCTGGAGTCAGCTTACATACCGGTGCTGCCTCCACTCACTTGATCCAGAATCTTGCAGGGCTTGCTACGGTTCCGTCGCGGCGTTCTTGTATAGCCCTTCTCAGCAATCGTCCCGTCTCGAGTTGCAAAGAGTTTCTTCTTGAGGAGCATTTCATGAATCTCCTCCATTAATGTGTCGGTCAACACCGTCGGTGACTTGTACTCGATGGTGGCAAGAATCCCCTGGAAGACGGAGTTGAATTCCCATCGCAGGCGAATGTCTGGCTTGACAGGAACTGTCGTGTTTTGGCCAGGCGTAGAGGCACCAACCATCTGCCATTCCAGTTTGTGTCCGGTGTTGCCGAGGATTGTTCGGATGTACGAGTTGACTGGCGCACAAAAGAATACGAGGAAGAATGAGGTAAGACCGACTTCTCCAGATTGCGAACCGGCTGCATGGGCGTCCGCGCTCTGAAAACGAAAGTTGTTTTTAATGAGGTCGATGTTGAAGGGAGCGGTCGGCGATGGTGATGGAGCGATAATGTCCGCTACCTTGATTAAATCACTGTCGATATCTTCACGGAAAGCGTTGGAGGGGCGGAGGGTAGCCTTTCTTATGTGCGCTCGAACCATCGATGGTGAGGGGCAGTAGGAGGAGAACGAACGACTCTCAACGGGGGGCGCCGTCGGTAAAGCGAGCGCGTTAAATAGGTCGACGAGTCGGTCGATACCAGACACATCGTTCTGGGTCGATGACGAGGCGCCGTCCGTCTGTTCCTTCTTCTTCTTCGATGCTGACTGTCCCATACTTGCAGTGCGATGGTGGCGCAAAAGCTGACGGTAAGAAGGGCGCCCAACACGCTGCTCTTTGCACCTATATACGTATATGGGTGACTACTTACTGAGGACTCCCGTCGTTACGGCAATCCCTTCAGCGTTTGTAACCAACACCGCTTCCACACTCAAATGCACAGGCCCCAGGGTTGTAGTGTTGTTTCAGAATCCGCCTAAACCTTGTTTCCTTTTCGTCTTCTATTTCTTTCTCACCGTCGAAGCGCAGTTGCCGCACTGAGAGCAAGGGAGGGAGCAAGGTCGTCGAAGGGCGATGCCGCATGTACGGCAGTGCGTTGCGGAAGGGAAATGCAGTGCATCAGGTCAGGGCAGTGCAACTACTGTAGCTGTGTAGTGTGCTGTGCAGATGCCCTTCATGCCGCTATTTTGGCGGACGCGTGTCCAGCACACCCAGCCACACGTCCCGTATCTCCGACTCGCACGCCTCCTCCCACCACTCCTCGTCGTTGTTGACGTCTGATCTGTCAAAATCGATGAGAGAAAGAGTGCCGTCCTGCTTTCGCCGGATATGGCGCCACTCTGAGTCGGCGTGAAGCACTCCTGCAGAGTGCAATGCGGAGTACATCTCTATCACCCGTTCCCTGGTGTCAGCAGAGTATGAGCTTTTGACCCACTGTATCTTTGGGTCCTTTCGCTCTGGCCATGGCATCTCCTGTCCAGCGTCTTCCATGACAACACACAACACGCGGGCGTCCTCGACGGCAGCTGCTTCTGGGACAATGGCGCCAATGCCCCAGTACCGTGGTACAATGGAGCCCTGGAGGCTTCCAAGGCGCTGGTAGACGGATGCTTCGTTGAGGGCGGCTTCGCGGGCATCATCCGCCGTATACAAATGACATTCGTCAGCCTCCTCCTGGTCGGTGGGGAGCCACGCCATATCGAATATCTTGACGATGCACGGCGCTGTCGCGCCATCTTGATGAATCGCAGCATCGTAAGCTTGGAAGACGGCCCCCCGCGCACCACGTTTGCTGCCGAGCTTGACAACGGTACCCGAGTGTGCCGATGAGGTCGACCCTTCAGCCACGTCGGAGTCGGAGGTGCGCTCAGCCACCAGCGTGAATGTCATGTTGGCGTACTCTCCCGACAGCTCGCTCGCCCTGGATAGAGTCACAGTAGCCGGCAACGGGAGTCCGAGCTCGCCAAGTGGCTCATCTTCTTGCGGCACGACATGTACAGGAGAGGTCGTTTTCTGGATGGCGTAAGCAGAGCAGAAAGCTTTAGTACACGCACGACATCAACACCATCCGAAGACGCCGGCGCGTCGCGGATCATGTTGGTTGGGGTCGAATGCACGGTACGCCAGAAAGGAAGTCGCGAGAGAAGAGGCGTTACGAACGAGAAAGACTCGCGAGACAAAAGGCTCCCCATGATGGGTTTTGAACAAGTTCGAGAGGCGAGATGGACGAGTGGTAGTGGAAGACGTTTGAACATCAAGAGTGGCTACTAGTCCCCGTTACAGGTGGAGGCATGAGATGAGCTGGTGCACGCTGTTGTTTTGACTTGGCGTCAGTAACCCTCAAAATATTTGGCATAAAGTCCTGTATTTACTGGAAATTCAGGGTCACAGCTGCCTTTTTTCATTGACATTTACTCCCTCTAATGTATGAGAGCTGCGGCTTCTGATGGAACGGACTTACAAAACGGCTACATCCAACACTGCGAACTGACAGTCCTACCTCAGTTGCCGCTGCTCCTCATGCATAGGGAAAGCAGTCTACTGAAAAACCGTGGTAAACAAGAGTTTTATCTGTAAACCCCACTTAATAGGGTACAGGATTCTGCGGCTGTGACCCCGTGACAGGACCGGAGAGAGGATAATTTCGGCCATTACGAAGGCCGATCTTGCTCTGGAATAATGGCCAAAACAGTACTGGGCCTTCTGTGACACTGTGACAGGACAGGATTTTTGCCTTGTGACGTGTGAGAGCTGTCGTGTTTATGGCGGTTTTACAGCTGTACATGGAAGATTCAGCACTATCCTTCAGCTGCATTGAACTCCAAGTGTTACGCTGCAAGTCGACCTGTGCACTTGTACACTTGACCACTGTATTGCTTTCAAGGCGCTGAGCGGTAATCTCCACAAATTGGCTACGGTGAACACGCCACCCCAACAAGGCACCTCCACTTTCGACCACCTATTTCTTTGCATGCTTTCATTTGCATGCTTTCAGCTGCTCTGTTGTTGCAGGTGCGTACAGAATGACCGATACTTGCAGATTCTGCAAAGAACGCGACAACTCAAGACTGAAATGCATGGGTGAAATGGAATGCAGTTTGTGAGAGAGTGGAACTCACAGGTGGCCGGCTGACGCCGTGATTAAGAACGTGTGGCATTACTATATTTAGGTAAATTGTAATCCCAGGGCGTCACCTCTTTATACCGCCAGTAGGCAGTACCGCCCAGCTCGATGCCATCTCCGCCTAACATTCTCGTACAACTGTGCCACGCAACCACGCCTGACTCCCGCTCTGCCACTGCTCTGCTCTGTCACTGGTTCTGCCAGAAACATGCATGCAGGCACTACAGATATCTATGGACAGTATAAAACTATGGAAACTATGGAAACCCATGCGCGTCGTCACTATGCTAGTTCTGCCTCGTCTGCATCTCCTCCCGTCGTGTATCACGATTGATTCACCTCTTGACTACGTCACTACGCACGCGGCTCCATCGCTCACCGCTGCGCGGCTCCGATTACGCAGCAGTGAGGGCCTGGAGACTCTTCTCAAACGATTCAGTCGCGGCGCCCTGGAGGAGATGGAGCCTGTCCTTGTCAACGAGGAGGTCGGACACGGGCGGGCGGTCGACGTAGCCAGCCGCGTGGAGGGGTGCAGCGAGGGCCTGGAGCGACGACAGCATGTCGCTGAGACCTGCGACCTGCTGGACATTGTGGGCGTCGGGGAAGAGCGCGGGCAAGAGCTGGAGTGCGCGCGGGAGGCGCTGGGCGAGATCGGCGAGGGTGCGCGCCTCGTGCGGGTCGGGGTGGGCGCCGGCGCGGAGCACGGCTTGGAGCAACGGGCGCACGTCGGAGGTGAGGTCGAGGTAGTCGACGAGGAGCTGGCCGCCGAATTCCCACCCCGATGGGCGGAGCGGCTCGAGGGCCTCGCACAATCGGCGCAGGAGGGCAGCGTCGTCGCGCAACACCGCTTCGGGCGCGAGCTTGCGCAGCAGGACGTCTTGGGCCCGGTCGCCGAGGCCAGCGGCAATGAGCGCAAAGTACTCGCGGTAGGCGTCGCCACTCGACGCGAGAGACGCCGCACGGGCCTCGTGCAGCCATGCCTCGGGGATGCGCAGCTTGTCGGTGAGGAACGCCTGCTCCGCAGCGGACGGATCGGGGTGGCGGAAGAGCAGGTCGCGCAGCGCTGCGCGTCGGCTCTCTTCGCGCTCCAGGTGCAGCAGCACAAATGCCGCCCACGTCCACTGGCCCTCCTCTTCGAGCTGCGCCGCGTACGACGCCGTCATGGCATTGGCCGTCGCGCTAAACTTGACGCCGTCGGCGTCGGCTTCTTCGCGGTCGGCAAAGTCGCGCTTGGCGAGTGCGTACGACAAGAGGAGGTAGAGATGCCACGGGAGGCGCACGTCGGTCGGGCTGGGCGACATGTCGCGCGCGGGGAGCACGCGGTCGAGAGACACGGTGAGGTCGGCGTACATTTCAATGAGGTTGAAGAGAACGTCGGTCGGTTCAGTCGGGAGCTTCCAAGTTTTGCGTCCGTCGGGGCTCTCGAGGTATGGTGGCAATGGGCGGGCAGGCGGGTGGGCCGACTCGAGTGCAGCATTGTAGCTCTCTAGCACGTCGGCAATCGGCTGCTCAAAGTGACACCCATGCCACAGCTGCAGACCAAACGCACGCTTCCAGTCGAGACCCTCGGCGACGAGCACGTCGGAGGCGTGGTCCGGCCCGCGGCTCGAGTCTCCAGGCGAAATGTCCGTCACACCCGCAAGCAGGGCGTACAGTTTGCGATAGTCGTATCCAATGTGTGCATTGGCCTTGAACTTTGTCCAGTCCTCGAGCTGGCGCGCGACCTCGGCGCGGAACACATCGGGCCCGCCAACCTGCGACACGAGGGTCGCGAGTCGCATGTCCTTGCCATCAAGGGCAGACTGCACGGCACGATCCGTCTGGTTGCCGGTGAGGAGCGTAAACACCTTGGCTGGGCGGTTGTCGCCGGCAGCAGCGAGGTCCGAGTCGACGACAGGTGCGACGGCGTCTTCGAGCCATTTGGAGAGTGCAAGCTTGCGGCGTACTTCGGCGACGCGCTGCCGCACTTCGTCGGGGGTGTCGTCGGGCAGACCGAGGTCGATTTCGTCAAAGAGCGCCTGGCCCAGGCGCCAGATGCTGGCCTCGTGAGAGCGGTCGCCAGCGTCAAATAGGTCGGCAAACTGGCGGAAGCGAATGCTCGTGTCGGTAAATGCAGTGGGTACGCCGTCGACCTGCTCGACCTCGGTGTTTTCAAGGACAAGCGACAAGAGGCGCTCGGCACGACGCTGCTCCACCTCCTTGGGCTCGGCGAGGAGCTCGACCGGCTGAATGTACACAACGGCGTCGGGGGATGAAGTGCTGATCGTTAGCTTCCGAAGCATGTTTACTCGGGTTACTCACAAGCTCGCGCCGGGGGCGCAAATCTTGCCAAAGTGGACAAGCTCGCCATTCGGTCCCCACGAGCAGCGGAAGGAACGGCCAAGGGCAAAGCCTGCATCGGGACGCAGACCCTCGTTGCCATTCACAGTGCTGTCCGCCAGGGGCACCTTGGCATACTTGTGCGCCTGGCGGGGCTTGGGCGGGCTAGCGGGTTGGCCGAAGGAGGCGCGCTTGACGGCCCTGTCGTCAAGCCTCGTCACACCCTCCTCGGCATCACCAAAACCCGCCAGGTCGCGCTTGCGCTCCAGAGCACGCGCAGCTTCCATGGTCGCAGCACGCTTGGCCTGCGCCGCCGTCAAGCGCGGGGCCTTGGCCTCTTGCGCGCCGAAAAACGAAGACTGCATTTCGCGCAGCTTGCGCACACCCTCAGCGCCGAGCTTGGCCTTGAGTGGCTGGTCCCACTCTGGCTGCAGGTCGGTCACCGTGTCGTCCGAATAGTCGCCGTCCATGTCCTCGTCGAGCGAATACCCGTCCTCCTCGTCCAGCCCACTGTCGTGCTCCGGGTCGAGCATGTCGGCGTCGTGCATGCTCTTGGTGGGCGGAAGAAAGTCGTCGTCGTCATCGTCACCCATGTCCTCCTCCTCGGACGGCGAACGCAAGAGCGACTTTGGGGGTGGCGTGGGCGATTGCACACCCTCGTCCGACTCGTCGTCGCTGTCGACCAGGCCATACTTGGAAAAGTGCTCGACCTTAAAGGTCCAAACACCGTCACTGCTAAAGCCGATAAACTCAGTGTCGGGGACCATCTTCATGCGCTTCAGCTGGCGCTGGTAGCGAGGGTCAGACGGGTCGGTGACAGGCTTGCGCGTGGCCTTGTCGCGAGTAAAGCAGTTTTCCAGCGAGATTTCAGCGGGGACATTGAGGCCCTTGCCGCGCTCGGGCTTGTTCTGCTCATTCTCATAGACGGTGAGCTCCAAGTCTTCGACCGTAATCGTCTTGCCGAGCAGGTCCTGGAGCGACGACAGAGTGGTCAGGTCCACGGGCTCGAGGAATGTAACCTCGCCGTAGCCCTTGCGGCCGGCACTAAAGTTGTCCAGGTGGCTCAACTCGTCGTGCGACATTTGCCGCAGCTTTTCCAGCTTGGGGCGGCACCAGTAATCGCCGTGCTTGAGCGGGCGGTCGGTCACGGCGCGGATTGACGAGTCGATCGTGGGGGCGGCCTGCGCACGGCGCGTGGGCGTGTCCTCGGAAGGAATGCGACCGTTGGAGATGGCAAGCGCGGGGCTCCTGGCGGAGAGGTCCGGGGTGGTGGGAGCGGGCGAGGCGCCGTTGGCAGACCTGCGGAGTGCCGACTTGCCCAGAACCGACTCTAACGGGTCGTCGCCAGAGAGGCCGTTGGAGCGTGGCGCGACGGTAATCTTCTTGACGCTGGGACGCGGGATAAATGCGTTGGGCGACAGAGCCTCTTCGGTGAGGCCCTTGTAGCGATCAGAAGGCGCAGGCGACCCGATGAGCGACTGGCGGGGCGAAGCGATGGAAGGGCTCGAGGCGCGCGGCGAGCTCTGCGACGCGTTGAGGGAGGAAGAAAAGCCGCGGAGCTTGGTGACGCGGCCCTTGGTCGGCGTGACACGGAAGGTGGATGCGGTGAGAGGCGGCATAGCGGGACGCTTGGCCGTGGTCGAGAGGTCGAGCTTTTGGCCATTGTACTGGAACAACTCGTTGCGGCCATAGGGGTTCTGGTCGACCGAGCCGGTGAGGTTTTGCTGCTGCTGCTGCTGAGCGGTCGAGGCGCCAAGTGTGCTGCCAAAGAGACTCGACTGGCCAAGGGCGTTGTTGGCTTGAGGCTGCGTACCGCTGCCAAACAAGCCGCTAGTGGTGCCCGTGGTCGACTGGCCCATCGTGTTGAACAGCCCGCCGCCGGTGTTTTGCTGTGCAGGCTGCTGTCCGGCCTGGGTCCCAAACAGCGACGAGGTACCGCCACCAAAGATCGAACTACCAGCGGGCTTGGCTCCAAATTGGTTCGTGGCCGTGTTCGCACCCGTGTTGCCAAACAAGCCAGTGCCAGTCCCGGCGGCAGCTTGACCCGTCTGTCCAAAGCCGCCAAAGCCCGTCGTCCCAGTCGCGGCTGGGGCAGTCGGCGTCGTCCCAAACAAGCCGCCACCGGTGGTCGTTGCAGGCTTGGCGCCAAAGAGCGTCGAGCCAGTGTTGGCGGTATTCTGAGCGCCGAACAAGCCGGTGCCAGTGTTGGTAGCAGTGTTGTTCTGGGCACCAAAGAGGCCAGTGGTAGTAGGCTGGGTGGCATTGGCGGCCGGCTGTCCGAACAGACCCGACGTGGGCTGCGTCGCCGTGTTCTGACCAAAGCCGCCACCAAAGCCACCGGTGGTCGCAGTGCTTGCAGCTGGCGCGCCAAACAGACCGGTCCCCGCGGGCTTGGCCGCAGTGTTACCAAACAGACCGCCAGAAGCAGTATTCTGCTGCTGGGTGTTCTGGCCGAAGAGGGACGATCCCGTGTTGGCCGTGTTCTGGCCAAAGGTGTTAGCACCGCCGCCAAACAGCGAGCTCGTCTGCTGTTGGGGTTGCTGTTGCTGCTGCTGCTGCTGCTGGGCATTCTGGCCAAAGCCGCCAAAGCCGGTGGACGCGGCGCCACTAGGCTGGCCAAACGCGTTGGTGGTGCCCGTCTGGCCAAAGCCGGTCGTGCTGGTGGTCGCACCAAACGCGGGCTTGGCTGCCGTCGAGCCAAAGCCGCCGAACCCAGACGACTGCTGCTGTTGATTGGCCGCGCCAAACGGGCTGGGGTTGGTCGTGGCAGTGTTGCCGAAAAGACCACCGCCGGTCGTGCTGGCCTGCTGAGGTTGACCGAACAGTCCTCCCGTGGTGTTGGTGTTGGTCTGACCAAAGCCGCCAGTCGACGCCGTGTTCTGCTGGCCAAACAGACCAGATCCAGTGTTGGTGGCCGCAGGCTGGCCAAACCCGGTCGAGGCCGTGGAGCCAAAGCCGCCCGTGGTACCAGTGCTGCCACCGAAAAGACCTGTGCCCGCAGGCTTGGCGCCAAAGGCCGTGGAGCCAGTCTGGCCGAATGTCGAGGTAGTCGCGGCAGCGGGCTGACCGAAACCGCCGGCGGCGGGCTGGCCAAACCCTGTAGCGGCGGGCTGCTGCTGTCCGGGCGTCGGCTCCTTGCGTCCCTGCTGGTAGTCGAGCATGCGGAGCTCCTCAAAGCTGGCACCGCGGTACGGCTCCATCGCGCTGATCACATGGAACAGGTGCGGAGGCATCTCCTTGCCGGGAATGGACGGGTCGCGTTGCCATGTCGGCATGTAGGGCGGCGCGAGAGTGCCGGTTTGCGGGACGGGGGGCGGTGGGTCGGTCCTGTAGTCGAAAACCTGGTTGGGATTCATCTGCGCGTTGCCACCAAACGTCGATGTGGTGCCGCCGCCGCCAAACACACCCGTACCCGCCGACGCGCCAAAGCCCGTGGTGGCGGGCTTGGCCCCGAACAGGCCGCCAGAGGTGGACGCATTGTTGGCGCCAAACGTAGACGCGGGCGTCGACGAGCCAAATAGACCGCCGCTGGTGGTGGCCGCAGGCTGGCCAAACGTGCTGGAGCCCGTCGCGCCAAAGCCAGGGCGGCCAAACGTGTTGGTCTGCGGTTGCTGTGCTGCGGCACCGAAGCCGCCACCTGATCTTGTTAGTTGTGGGAGAGAATTGTTGACGAACCTCCGAATGTGCTGGTGGTGGCAGTGTTCGTGTTGGTCGAGCCAAACAGGCCGCCGCCAGTGTTCTGGGCCTGGCCGAAACCAGTGTTCTGTTGCTGGGGCTGCTGCTGTCCGAAGCCTGCTGAAGGTCAGATTGTGGTGCTTGGGGTTCCATTGTGCTGTGCCGACTTCGGTGCGCTCGGCGTCCCGTTTGGCGTCAAAACGTACTGGATGTCCCAAAGCCGCTAGGGCGCTGGGTGTTCTGGCCCCACGACGAGCCGAACATGGTGTGTCGAGGGTGGTGGCGATTCGAAAGGAGAGTGAGAGAAAGGGGGTATCACGTCGAGGGGTGTATGGTTCTCCTCGCTGGTCCTAGCTTTTGAAATCGAGCTGCCCGCCGTTCTTCCCTGGCCGCCTGTCGGTCCCGATTTGGCACGGCACGCGATACGGGGGTCAAGCTTGGAATGAAGGGAGGCGAAAGCGGCGCGCAGTGGCGAAGAGTAGCGGTGTGCGACGGAGAGTGGTAACAGGTGGTGAACTGCATCGGAGAGACCCAACAATCCGACTAAGTTGGCCACACCCACCCCTCGCTGGCTGGAGGCTACAGACCGCGGTGGCGGCGTTTGCGGCATCTTGGTAAGAGGCACCAGTGCAGCCTCCAGGCACGGATCGCCACGTGGGATCCCTGTGATTAGTAAGCATTTGTAATCAAGTGCCTGGACATCCACATCTTGAAATGGTATAAATTCAAACTCAGCCCACACTCGATCGCCACCACCAGCTTCTGTCGCTACTTGTCACCATCTCGCGCTATTGATGTCACTTTACTCGCATCGCTTCTGAAACCACTTTTATTGTCCTACACCTGAACATTTCCCGCCTCTGATGGCAGCCGCACAGGCCGCAATGGCCACTCAATCCACATCCTCGAACCTGGGACGAGCCGCAGACTTTGTTCGTCCCGACTTTCACCAGGTCAACCTGGACATTGAGAGTTATTTGAAGCAGGAACGCAACCTCAAGCTCGATTCCGGTAGGTGCAGCGAGACTTTATGAAGAACCTACTAACACTGTACAGATGACCAGGTGTGCCGGATGAACCTGACCCCTCTGGGGTGTCCGCTCGGCCCAGCAGCGTGCCCGTTGCGGCACACGACTCCGGCGCCGATCAACTTCAAGCCGCCACCACCACTGCCGACGCACCCGCGCGAGCGCGAGAAGAAGACCACCGTGTGCAAGCACTACCTGCGCAACCTGTGCAAAGTCGGCGACAATTGCGAGTACACGCACGACTGGAACCTGCGCACCATGCCCGTGTGCGTGTGGTTTGTCAAGCTCGGCAAGTGCGAGCTCGGCGGCGAGTGTCTCTACTACCACCCGCGCGACCGGCGCGTCGAGTGCCCAGACTACAATCGTGGCTTTTGCCGCTTGGGACCCGAGTGTCCCCGCCGCCATGTGAGGAGGACGCTGTGCCAGGCATACCTGGCGGGATTCTGCCCCGACGGCCCAGACTGCAAGAACGCACACCCTTCACCAAAGCTTCCCCCGACTGAATCGTACATCAACCCCACCCCGCCGGATCCGACAAAGTCTGGCCCACCACCCCAGCTCCCCGCCGGGTACGGCCGCTGGCGCGAGTACAAGTACGACCCCAACGCTGTCGTCGTCCCCGCCGCAGCCTGGATGGAGGGCGGAAGTCTACAGGGCTGGCGTGCAGGTGGATACCTCTCCGGCCACAACCGGCGGGGTGGAGGCGATGGCGGCGATGATGGCGGCGGCGGACGCGGTGGTGGCGGTGGTGGCGGCCGTGGTGGATGGGTCAAGGATCTCTCGACCGTTTTGTGCTTTGTGAGTACAGCTAGAGTATCACGACGTTGAGCTGACACTCCTCAGAGGTGCAACCAATACGGACACTTTGCCAATGCCTGCCCCAATAGTGCTGTGCCCGGAGACCGCGGCGGACTGCGCGGAAGGCACAGGGATTAGTGTAGAACGTGTAGAGAGTAGATCATTCATTGCAATGTACATTTATCGCAATATTTTCGGGGCAGGATGCAGAAGAATATTCACAGCAATGTTGCAAGGTGGTAGCAAACAAGTCAGAAGGGCTGCGCTGCCAAAACGTTTTGTCAGTCCCCTGGGGTGCAACTCTTAACCGCTCCTGATAAAAAGAAATCCATAGCATGCCAATTACAAACAAAAATCTATGCAAGCTTCTTGCCGCGGTTGCGGTAGTAGGCCTTCTTCATGCCGTCGTCGCCCGCCTTTGCCGCCTTCCTTGGGACGGGCTCGTCGTCGCTGTCCGAGTCGTCTCCACTCCGCTTGGGCTTGATCGACCCGACGGAAATGTTGACCTTTGGCGGGATGGAGAAGCCAAACGCCTTGCCAACCTTTGCGAGGTCGAGCTTGTTGACATCAAAGATCTTCTTGAGCGAGTAGGACGCGTACGCCTGGAGGTAGGAACGGTAGCCGTCGCGTGCCGAAACGTTCAAGTAGTGGTTCTTGGAGATGAGCGACTCGAGCTGCTTTTGCACGTCGGCCACCTTCTTCTGCGGGAACTGGTACTCGTTGAGTGGGACCTTGGCGACCTTGAGGAAGCGCAGGAAACCGAGTTCGGACGGGAGCAGGAACAGCAGCGACTTTCCAGCCTTGCCGGCACGGGCGGTACGGCCCACACGGTGAATGTAGTCGCGCGGGTCATCGGGAGGGTCAAACTGAATGATCCAGTCGACCTTGGGAATGTCGAGGCCACGAGCAGCAACGTCTGTGCACAAGAGAATACCGGCGGGGGCGTTGCAAAACTCGAAAAAGGTGTTGGTACGCTTCTGCTGCTTCTGCTTGCCCTGGAGAGTCAGACCGTGGTACAATTGAAGCGGTTTATAACTCACGTGGAGGTCCAGCACTGGCACGTCAATGTAGTTGAGCAGCTCGGCGTGGTACTTGACCGAGTTACAGCTGGAGAAGAAGACGATGACCTTCTTCTTGAGATTGCGCTTGAGGAAGGTGAACAAGAGCATGAAGCGCTGGTCCGAGTCGCACACGACGTATCCCTGTTCGAGGAACTCGGCCGTGGACGTGTCCTTTGCGTGGTCGACGTTGATGTAGAGCGGGCCGGGGCGCAGAGACATGCGCGCGAGGTCGGTGACCTTGGTGGTCTGGGTGGCGGAGAAGAGCATCGACTGGCGGTTCTCTGACGGGTTAGCACACGGCCGTGATCGTCGAACCCACCGTTGGGAAGAATCTTGATAATCTGCTTCATCTCCTCCTCGAAGCCGACCTCGAGAATACGGTCGGCCTCGTCAATGACGAGGGCCTTGAGGTTCTTGTAAACAAAGCCCTTGGTATTCTGGAGGTGGTCGAGGAGACGACCGGGCGTAGCGACGAGCAGGTTGACACCCTTGACGAGCTTGTCCGCCTCGGCCTTGCGGTTGGCGCCGCCCATGACAATGCCGAACGTCTGCGAGTGGCCCTGCATGAGGTCCTTGACGACACCGAGGATCTGGAGCGCGAGCTCACGCGTCGGTGAGATGATAATCACACCCGTGCCGTTTGCAGGCTTGAACCGCAGCTGGCTGAGCATCTCAACGGACGGAACGAGGAAGGCCATAGTCTTTCCGCTTCCTGTCCGCGCGGCACCGAGCACGTCCTTGCCTGCAAGAAGGGGCGGGATGGTGCGCGCCTGAACCTCGGTCATGGTCTCAAAGCCCATGCGCTCGACCGACCGGAGCGTCGCGGGCGACAGAGGAAGGGTGGAGAACGGAACGCGCTCGTAGCTGTTCCCGGGAGCCGATCCAGAGGGACCGTCGAGCGTCACCTTTGACGAGCTCGGCTCGGGGGCAGCCTCCTCCATCTCGACCTCGGGCTGGGGCTCGGCGGCGGCTGCCGGGGCGGCATCGGCGGCGGCCTTGGAGTTGCGCTTGCGCTTCTTGGAAGCCTTTTCGGGGCGAGGTGGCTGGGCGGACATGGTCGTGGTTGTGGTGGTAACACGGGTAACAGCCAGTGACAACAATTTGCGCCTGTATGTCCTGGCTGCCGGCTGCCTGCCTGCAGTGGCAACGATGAGAGCATCCCCACGGCCTGCTCGCCGTCAACTTTGTGGGATAAAAATGAAAGAAATGCGGGCAGAATAATAAATTGGTGGACGGAAATTTGTTTCCGCTGGGTGCAGCTTCTCTCGCCCCCGGTGGGTGTCTGTGAGAATTTCGCGCGACTACAAGAACCAACTTTCCGTCACCGCTCTTGGTTGTTACACTCTACTACTCTCCCCCCCATCTCCATCTCTCTTCTCCAAAAAGAGCTCTCTTTTGACGCTCGGCTCCCAGAGGTGAGTAACCATCTTCTCCACTCCTTCTCCCACTCCCCTTGCCCACGCTACGCAACGATGCCTCGCCGTCGTTGCCGCAAGCGTGAGCACATCATTTCTACTTGCCTGGATGACTCTGTGTATCATTTCAAACTAGAGTCTGTTATGGCCAAGCGCCGAAGACACTTAAACGCACGATTCTGAGCTCTCCTATCATCCTACTTTTCATTCCGTCGAGTAGCGTGCTGACAATCCAAGCCATTCTCCCATTTTTGTCCCGGTCGACAGGTCGACTGCTGGGATCGCTCTCCGGTTTCTCCTTGTAAGTATCACCTTCCTTGTCGCATCCCCCCTCTTCTTTGTTGGCTTCAATGATGTCCCATATGGGAATTACCGCCTGAGTCCGCTACCTTGGCCGTCTTAATTGCCGGTTGGGGTAGTTGGGCAGTGTAGACGAAACATGGCTGTTTTATTTCTACTGATTCTTCGAAACTTTCTTGCATACTTTGGATTCATCAGTTTTTGGCCATGACTGACAGGCGTAGGTATCCCTCTAGATTAAAACATTGTGGTATAATTTTTCATCCACTCGTCCGGATCAGGTTAGTCACCGTTTCTCCTCTCTGCCCCCTCTCTCCTACTCTATAAATGATGATCACATCACGACGGTCTACTTACAAAACCCATGGTGAAAAGGCCCGAAACCCATTTTTCCGGGCAACCCATCTGAATCCTACCATTCCTTCACCCATTCCTATATTAGTCTTGAAGTTTGGGCTGACACGGTAGCTATGGCGCCCAAGCAACCTGTTGCTGGGCCATCGAGGCAAAGGGGAGCCGCCCAGGCTCCTCCCCCACCACCAGCGGTCTCGGGATTCAACCCCTCGCGCACCCACTTTGCTCTTGCTCTCCCTGTTCTGGGGTCAGCAGACAAGGTGCAGGTCTGGGACGTTGCGGCTGATGCGGTCGTCTCGGAGTGGGAGGTTGCTGGCGCTGCCAAGGCGACCGCATTGTGCTGGTCGTCAGTAGCGTCATCAAGCGCCGCCAAGAAGCGGAGGAAGAGGAAATCTCTCCCCGCCGACGGTGGTGAGGAGGACGTCCTCTTGATCGCGACGAACAAGGGCGAGACTTCAACTCTTGCATGTTACTCGCCGATCAAGGGTGAAGTGCTCCGCACCATCCCTCTGCCTTCCAAGGCAACGGCCGCATGGTCGGACGAGAACGGCGTCATTATTGCCACGTCCTCGGAGCTGCTTGTTCTTGGCCACGACGCCACTGCCGTCGCGCACTCGTTTGCCCTTCCATCAGGAGCATCATCACCATCAGCAGTCGCTACCCTTCCCACATCCACCGCCGAGGTCCTCCACGTTCTCGTCGGCACCCTCTCCATCCTCTCCCTCCACCTCTCCCTTGCATCATCATCCATCACCCACACGTCCTCTCCATTGCCAGTCTCCACATCATCGGTCACTTCGATCCAGCCCTTGCCATTAACACAACAAGGCGCTTCGTTCCTCGTCGTGTCCGAGGATGACAGGACGGTATCGCAGTACACTATTGCCACGCCAACCGCCGCTGCCAAGCCGTCGTACCGGTACGCAGCGCCTACCCTCTCTCCTGCACACTCTGTAGCTCTTTCATCAGAGCTCCTTGCAGTGTTGCACTTTACTGGCGAGATTTCCCTGTTCCCCATCCCGTCCGAGCTCGACTTTAGCCGACCCAAGTCGGACTCGAAGCCCAAGACGGTCAAGCTCGTCGAGGGCAAGGACGAGCGTCTTGCGCGTCTGTGCCGTGTCGAGTTTGCACCAGTCGACGATGGTGCTCCCGGAACCCTCTGGTGCGGCCGCATGGCGGGTGCCAACCGCGTAAAGTGGTACCGCGCCGTGTACGAGCTTCCCGATGGAGGTGTCAAGGCGTCGACGGTCGTCAAGTGCGATGCTCAGGACCTCATTGCTGCCACTGCTGCCGCCAACGGCTCCACTGTCCAGCGCTACGCCGCCCCGGCCAACGCCGTTCAGGCCGCGCCCGAGGATGACGACGCCGA
The DNA here is from genome assembly GCA_025502685.1 of Pascua sp. PH4015B. Taxonomy (NCBI): domain Eukaryota; kingdom Fungi; phylum Basidiomycota; class Tremellomycetes; order Trichosporonales; family Trichosporonaceae; genus Pascua; species Pascua sp. PH4015B. The sequence continues at coordinate 62,188 of JAMFRD010000081.1, read as the reverse complement.
GCCGGCGGCGTCTCTGCCGACTGACGTCGACATGGCCGACCTCTCCCTTGGTGAGCGCCTTCTGGCGGCTCCCTCTGGTACCCAGCCCAATGGCGAGCCCAAGGCATTGGTGGACGGGCCTGTCAACGCGGCGTCTCTTACCCGCCTTCTCGTCCAGGCGCTCCACACGTCGGACCCTGCGCTCCTCACCCTCTGCCTGTCGCACCGTGACCCCGTGCTCATCCGCAACACGGTCCGCAAACTCCCATCCCAAATGGCGCTCCCTCTCTTGAAAGCCTGCGTCGAGCGCCTCGGCCAGGGCAAGGGCGCGAACCGCCGTGGTGGTGGCCGCGGCAATGTCCAGAACGAGCAACAGGGCCGCGGCACCGTCGAGTGGGTCAAGGGTGTCCTCATTGAGCGTGGCAACATTCTCATGACGATGCCCTCGCTCCCTACCCAGCTGGCCGCACTGTCCAACCTGCTCGCCACGCGCATGGAGCTGTACCAGCCGCTCCTTGCGCTTTCTGGCCGTCTCGACCTTGCCCTCGCTCAGATCAACCTGCGCCGCGTCGCCGCCGAGCAGACCACCACCGCCGACGACCGCGAGGGCGAGCACTACATTGAGGGCGAGAGCGACGACGAGGTTGCCGTCGAGTATGGCGACGAGGACGAGGACGCCATCGAGGACATCAACATGATGGCCGGGTCGAGCGAGGACGAGGACGAGGACGACGAGAGCGACGAGGACGACGAGAGTGACGATGAGGACGACGAGGATGCGCTCGAGTCTGGTTCTGAGGGTGGCCTCATGGATGTCGAGGCCGAGGAGAGCGACGACGACGACGAGGGCAGCGATGACGACGAGTAGACCATGTACAGCACATTTGCATATGTTATCATTACCAGTACACCAGTGCAGACGCGCAGACCGGTTGCAAGAGCGCGAGTGGTTGTTGGAGCTCTGTCTGCGACTCTGTACGGGGCTCATGCATGACACGGGAGGTCGGCAAACTGGAGTCTGCGGAGCAACGATGCCCCGCTTCGCGTAGGGCGTCATTTCGGTCCAATCGGCAGCCATACAGGCAATGGCCAAGAGCCGAGATTCCCACCCAACGCGAAGCCGGCGGGCCGGGGTAGTGCCCACGCCCACACGCCGCCCACAAGCCACATGCTACATGCTACTCGTCGTCATCCGCGTCGTAACTCGCAACCTCAATCTGAATCTCGATCCTTCCTCGTCCAGCTCCAACATCTTTTGCTATAAAGTGCAAAATGTTCGCCGCCCGCTCCGCACTCTCCCTCTCGTCCACCATCCGTCGCGCCACGACCACGCAGACTCGGGCAATGAGCGTCTTCAGTACTTCTCGGTGAGGCGTGGCGTGGGGGACGAAGCTGACGGCAGTCTTGTTGGAAAGAACGGTTCGTTTCTGATCCGGGGTCGGGGGTTGGTGTTGGTGTTGGGGCTGGTGTTGGAGCTGGTGTTGGGGCTGGTGTTGGGGCTGGTGTTGGGGCTGGTGTCGGGGCTGGCGTTGGGGCTGGCGTTGAGGCCGGGGCTTGCCGGCCAGTTGGGAAGCAACCCGCTTGCCGGCGCATCGTTCAAGTGCTGCACACGTTTGTCCTGGCAGACACTGTCCTGTGCTGGTGGGGATGGAGCGGGACTGGGACGGAGCGCGGGATTGGGGGGGGGGGGGGGTAGTAGCGCCAAGACTGCATGAAAGAGTCCCCAGGACGATCTCGAGCTCGACCTCGCTCGAGCTGGAACGCTGGAGCCAAGTCTGAGGGTGGGGCTGCCTGGACACGGAGCTGGCGCCGCCTTCAAAGCTCCCAAGCACGCCAATGTCAATGCGCTCAACTAACGTCTAGTCCTCATCACCGGCGCTTCGAGCGGCATCGTGAGTCCCCCCCACGGCCCATTCCCCGCATCCCATCCACCCCCCCCCCCCCCCCCCCCCCCCCCCGCCCACCTGCAAAAGCTGACCCCCAGGGCGCAGCAACAGCCGCCCTCTTCTCCCGCGCCGGCGCGTCGGTCGCCCTCCTCGCGCGCCGCCAGAAGAACCTCGCCGAGGTGGCGGAAAAGTGCGCGGCGCTGCACAAGGAGAATGGCTTCCAGCACGCCAAAGTCGTGACGATCGAGGCGGACATGCGGGACCGGGAGGCGTTGGGGGATGTCCTGGGGAAGGCGGGCAAGGTTGATATGTGAGTTGGGTGGGTGGGTGTTGGGTGGGTGGGGCGCGTGGGGTGGGGTTGGTGGGCGGGAGATGGGTTGGAGATGTGGGTGGGTGGGTGGAGAACGGGGTGGGTGTCCGGGGTGGGGGCTGGAGGGAAGGTGCCGGGGGGGGGGGGGGGGGGTCAAGTGGTGGCATGGTGAGGGGGGGGTGACTGTTAGGGTGGGGAGCGTGCAGCAGTGGTGGTGGGGAGGAGGGCAAGAGACCTGGACGGGGCAGTATGAGGGATGACGGCTGTGTCGAGGAGGAAGCAACGCGGTGTCTGGGACGGTTGAGAAGATGGCCGAGCCTTCCCCATGCCCAGATCAGTCGCCGTCCCCTGTACCATAACTACGAGGAACTAACCTCAGCCTCGTCAACAACGCCGGTCTCGTCAAGGGCCGCGAGCACGTTGGAGGTACGTCTGCGTTGGAACCCCCCACGCAAAACCTGTTCAGCCCACCCAATCCAACTCACCAACCCCCCAAGCCCGCACATTCGCCCTCCGTGTAGTCCCAGCTGACAACAGAAATCTGTGCGTCCGGATCCCCCGCGCCCACTAACCGCAGCCAACGAGGACATTGACGTCATGTTCCAGACCAACGGTGAGCGCGGTCTCGATCGACACCCCTTCCCCGAGCGCGCTTGACCAAGGGTGAACACCATTAACTGACTCCCCAGTCATCGGCCTGTTCCACCTCACGCAGCTCGCCGTGAACGACTTCAAGAAGCGTAACGAGGGCGTGGGTGTCTGGCTGTGGTGCAGGACTGACGCGCAGATGATTATCAACCTCGGCTCTGTGGCTGGCATTGAGCCTTACGCTGGTGGTATGTGTCTGAGATTCCGATGGTGAGGGAGGGGGTAGTAAAACGGTAGACACAGAGGGCAGTCGAGGTGTCTCCAGACACGGCCGTGTAAGAACCTGTTGCCGACAGAACTCGGCCTTGCTGCCAGACTGCCCGCGGCCTGATACTCGTGGGCAAGTAGCCAACGTGACGCGTCAGGCCAGGACAGAACGCTACATCTGCACTCCCACCCTATTCCTCCACCCCTCTCACTCCCTCCGTCACCCCGCCCCCCCCCCCCCCCTTTCACCAGGCACTCCCCGCACACCACTAACCCCAGGCTCGATCTACTGCGCGACCAAGTTTGCCGTCAACGCCATCTCGGGCTCGCTCATCCGCGAGCTCGTCAACACCAACATCCGTGTCGCCGAGATCCTCCCGGGCATGGTCGAGACCGAGTTCTCGGTCGTGCGGTACCGCGGCGACAAGGACCGGGCGACGAACGAGTACAAGGGTATTGACCCTCGTGAGTGTCTGTGGGGGAGGCAGCGGGGCGCGTACAGTGCGCGACATAGAGCGCCGAGGTGGACGCGTTGGCAGGCCATGCTGGGACCAGATGCTGCAGCGGCACTCCGGAGCACAAGGCAGCACAACTCGTTACCAACGCCGTGCCATAAAAGGGACGTGGCGTGGACGGACGAACACACCTAGCCCGCGACACCCACAACCAAACTGAGAAACACGCTGACTCACAGTCACCGGCGAGGACGTCGCCGAGCAGATTGTCTGGGTCGCATCGCGCCCGCCGCACGTCCAGATTGCCGAGATTCTCATGTTCCCCACCAACCAGGCTAGCGCTACGACCAACTACCGCCGTCCTGAATAGGCGATTGTTGCTGCTGGGGAATAGCAGAGAGGAGTCGGCTGTGAAGAAATGAAAGAAATGAACAGTGTGCGGTGGGGTTTGCGTACCGTGCAAGGTTTACAGGGTCAGAATGGAATGGGAGAGCAAGTGGTTGCAATTCCGTGGTCTCGTGGATGTCGTGTTGTGATGTGTGGTTGTGTTAGCTACGTTCACCACAGTAGTATATTTGGCAATGCCCACAGCTTATTTGCTCCAGCTGGGTCAGTTGAGGCGTCGACAACCAGTGTCTCCATGTGCTGGAGTAATTCTTGCACTCCTTCGCACCACAGGAAGGCACCCATCTCCAGACCACTGACCGATTGCGATGAAATTTGGTAGACCACGGTCATTAGCAGACATGTGGTCGCCAGACAAGTCGGGGATGGTTTTCTGGCTCTGTTATGGTTCAGGATCGCTCTCTTGAGGTCATTCCCACTTATCCTATTCGCCTGGTAGAAAGAGTCGTTGCATTTCTGGCTCAAGCACCGACAATGACACAGTCATTAAGATCGACCGCCACCCCGTCCGAGCCACCAGCTTGCACCGAGCGTGACCCCACCCTTACTGCCCGACAGGATGACACGCATTACAAAAACATGTATGCATGGCCCCAGTAAACCAAAAAAAACATATACAACCGGGGCCAAGCCCCCCTCTCATGTCCCGGGCAATTTTCTATCTCCTCCGTACACACAAATGGCCAGTGCTAGGAATCGAACGCGCGGGCGGGAACGGGTAAGTGCCAGGGGCCTCTACCATTGAAGGATTAAAGAGACCGAAGCGTAGCCCCAGCACTATCCCTTCCTCATTGAACCTATGGGGTTTCCCTACCTTTTGAGAGTGTCCCTGACGCGGTTGGGAGTGTTCCTCACTCCACGGATCGGCCATGGTGTCGGAGATGTCCGTCTCTACACCAATTGGGACTATGTATTAGCGCCTCGGGACCACGTGGCCGTGGTGTGTTTTTCAGTGGATGGAATAATGCGGGCGCAAGACTCCAACTGAGGACCCCGCACCAAGAAAGACGCTTGGAGGGGGTTCAACGTATGGAGCAAGCTCGTCTTCAATACCGCCCTGTGTCCTACCACATGCAACGCAGAAACCCACAGGACCCCATCCCAGCCCTCATAGTTCCCACCGTCTCCACATGCATAGAAGCCGCCGGAGCTAGGTAACCCCGCACGGGGCCAAGAGCGAAGTAACAACGCTCATGGACTTGGACTGACTCGTTACTGCGCGGAGCAACGCTGCTCCGGCTACAGGGCTCAGCCACGCATGACGCCACGGCCTCCGCCCACCAACGTCTACCAATATCTACCTCCCCCGCCGACATCTCACACACCCCTCTTCTCACCCATCATCCCACTTTACTTCCCTCTCACATCTGAACAAACACCACGATGGCGCCCCGCTTTGGCGCAACGAAATTCCGGAATGCGGTGCCCGCGATCCCGCCGCGGGACCAGTGGTACCGCACGCACCTGCCGTCGGCGTCGGATGCGCCGGCCAACACGTCGAGCTTTAGCTCGGTGGTCAAGACGAACCGCGAGTGGGTGGTGACGCTGTCACCGAGCGGGGACGCGAGTGTGCGCGCGTACGCGAGCGTGGGCGAGCGCGAGGGCGAGGTGTGGAATGGGCGGCTGGGGACGGTGCTTGATTGGGATCTGAGCCGGCTTGAGGATGGGGGTATGGTTGTCGCTGGCGGCGATGGGAGTGTGAGTATCCTGCGGGCTGTGTTGGTGTCGAGTGTCAGGGACCTTGTGGGTCGCTTGGCCCGAAATCGGCGCTAGATACGCGCATCGGAGAGATCCAGGCTACATGTCATGCGTGTCACGGCGTTGAGGTCGAGACGAGACACGAGACACCGGGGGAAGACTGCGGCTGATGCCAGATTGCATACTACACGGTATCCGGTGCGGCCGACGAGGTACACCGCTTCAGTACCCCGGGCAAGATTACGAGCATTGCACTGCACCCCACGACGGCGGGCCTTGTGGCGTCGTCGTCGCCGGAGACCCTGGCGGTGTGGGACGTGGCCGCGTCGACGGCGGCCCTCAAGCTGAGCTCGCCTGGTAACCAGGCGCTGTGGACCGTGTCGTGGAGTGCGGACGGGCGGCTTCTGGGCGGCGTGAGCAAGAAGGGCGTGTGTGGGATCTGGGACCCGCGTGCGGGTGCAGACCCGGTGCAGAAGCGCGACGTCTCGACGATGCTGCAGGCGCTCAAGCCGGTGCGCGCGGTGTTTGTCGACTCTGACCTGTTTGTGACGTCCTTTTCCCGCTCGCGGGCGCGGCAGTACTCGCTCCTTGCCGGCGACGGCCTGGGGACACTCTTCACGGCGCAGGTGGACAACTCGCAGGGTCCGCTCATGCCCCTCGTCGACGCCGAGCGCCGCATCGTCTACGCCGCGGGAAGGGGCGACATGACCCTCCGCCAGATCGAGCTCCAGGGCCCACAGGGGTATCAGGAAATGACGCACCCCCTCCCTTCCCCGCTCACGAGCGGCTCCCTCGCAGCCGCACACTGGTCGACCCTCCCCGTCATGCAGGCCCAGATTGCCTCCATCATCGTGCCCACCACAGACAAGGACGGCGAGACACTCCTCCCCGTCGCGGTCAAGGTGCCCCGCCGCTTCCTCATCGACTACCACGAAGATCTCTACCCCGACGTCCCCGGGTCGGTCCCCGAGCAGAACGCCGCAGAGTGGCTCGGCGGCGAAGATCGCAGGCCGCTCCCGTCCAGCATTAACCCGGAGCGCAGGGGCGAGTGGGAGCGCGCCGTGGCGGGTGGTAAGGCAAAGTGGGCGGACAAGGTGGGTGGGGCTGCCAAGGCTGCGCCCAGCGAAGCACCCGCCGAGGCGACGTCGCCGCCCGCGGCCCAGCGTTCAGCCTCTACTGCATCGGCACCGGCAGACCTCAAATCACTGTCCTCTGCTGCCCCACCTGTGCAGCGCACCGCGACGCCCATGGCCGCACCACAGACGCCACCTCCGCCTACCATCCCTCCTGCCGCCTCTGCAGCTCACCCTGATCTCCCACCCCTCGAGGACGGAGAAGACTACACAAGCACATCTTACAAGGTCCGCCAGATCGGCAAGCACATTCTCGCCTGTCGCGAGGAGCAAAAGCAGTTTGACAAGGGCCCGCTCATGGTCGGTCTCCAGGGCCCGCAGGGGTGTGGAAAGACGACTCTGTGCGATGCGCTTCTCGCGTATCTCCGCGACAAGGGACAGCGCGTTGGCGTGCTCTCGCTTGATGGTGAGTGGAAGTGTGGCGTGGTAAGGAGGCATGGTGGCTAGTTGCATCAACCGCTACAATAGTCGTTATCGACGGCTATAATGGAGTAGCGGACAGTGCAGATAACAATGACGTCCAGTCGCTCACACCAGACCTGTACCGCACACACGACGGCCTCGTCCAAGTGGCCAAGGACCACCCGTCCAACGGGATGCTCTCCGGGCGCGGACTCCCGGGCACGCACGACGTCGAGCTCGCGACCTCTGTCCTTTCAGCGGTCTCGGAGATCAACGTGAGCGGCGACTCTGTCGCGCTGCCCGTGTTCGACAAGAGCTTGTGCGGCGGCGCCGGCGACCGGAGCACCGAAACCGTCACCGTCACGGGCCCGCTCGACGTATTTGTCCTCGAGGGCTGGTCGATGGGCTTTGGCGCCCTCTCCCCCACCGAGCTTGAGCGGCGCTACGCAGCAAAGGACGGCAAATACTTCCCGCGCCACAGCCTCGAGTCTCTCTCCGAAGTCAACGACTACCTCGCCGCATTTTCCCGCGACGTCTACCCGCCCTTCAGCGCCATGGTCCAGGTCGAGCCGACGAGCAACGAGCACGTATTCGCGTGGCGCCTCGAGCAGGAGCACTCGATGAAGGCCAAAAATGGCGGCAAGGGCATGACCGACGACCAGGTGCATCAGTTTATCGAGCGGTACATGCCCGCATACGAGCTGTGGGCCGCCGGCGTCGACGACCCCAAGGCGCCATGGAGCGGAAACGTCCTAAGGCTCAAGTATGGCGAGCATCGCGAGGTGCTGGGCATCGAGACGCCGGCGGGTAGGACGGGTTCAAATGCTCCAGCGAGTAATGGCAAGGCGGAGGGTCGGGATGTGGCGGCAGGAAAGGCATCAACTCCAGAGGCGCAGCCTGCGGCCAAGACTGCCTCTGTTCCTTCCCGTTCTTCCCCCGCCGGTGCTGCCTCACCTCCGTCCGGTTCTTCCCCAGCCCACGCTGCTTCCGCTACACCTGCTGCTACCTCAGCTGCTACCACTACCTCAGCTTCTGCCCGCTCTCCCCCTGCCTCCGCTGGCGCTTCTACTCCAGCCCCGGAGACCACTACTACCCCAGCTGCGACCACCCCCTCGGCCCCGTTCCACCCCACGTGGTCCCGCAAGTACATTTCCGGCAAATCCCCCCTCAACCCTTCCTACTTTGAGATCCCGCCCGTCGAGACGCTGCACCAGGACAGCCTAATCCTGCATGTGACGCCGCATCACCTCTTGTTCCCGATCCAGGGCCCCGGGGGTCGTGTGTGCGTGCACCCGCGCGCGCGAAAGGGCCGCGTCCCGGGTGGTGGGGTGGGGTACCTGAGTGCCGGCGTTGGCGTGGCAGACTTTGCGGCAGACCCGTTCGGCGACGCCGTCGTGCTCGCGGGCGAGGACGGTGTGCTGCGGCTCTGGCACGTGCCTGCGGCGGGGATCGAGGGACCGGGTCCCGAGCCCGCGGTGGTGATGCGCGGCGAGCGCGTGGACAAGATTGTGCAGATTGCGTTCCACCCGACTGCCGAGGGGCTCCTCGTCGCCGCGTCGAATGAGTACGGGAGCGCGAGTCTCCGGTTCTTTGATACAAGCAAGGGCGAGGAGGTCAAGCGTATCGAGCTCGCTGCGCGCAGTGTGAGTTGGACCAAAATCGGGAAGACTCGTGACTGACTCCAGGTGCACAACTTTGCCATCTCGCCCGCCGGCGACCGCATCGCCGTGACGGCCAAGGACGGGCGCGTGCTCGTCGTCGACCCCCGCACCGGGACCACAGTCGAGGGCAAGGTCAACACGTCCCCACGCGCCCTCCAGCTCGCGTGGGTGGACGCCACGCACGTCGTGTCCCTCGGCTTTGGCCGCGGGTCCGTCCGCAAAGTGGCCCTGTACGCCGTCGACGACACCGTCCACACGGTCGCAGACGCGAGCCTCGACGTGTCCCCCGCCGTCCTCTTCCCGGTCTACGACCCCGACACGGCCATCCTCTACGTCTGGGGCAAGGGCGAGCGCGCCATCCACGCCTACCACGTAACCCCGGGTGGACACGGCGAAGAGGTCCTCGCCAAACTCCCGTCTTTTTCACACGCGAGCGGCGCCCCCCAGCTCGCAGTCGCGTTTGACCCCAAGACATCCCTCGACGTCAAGAGTGTGCAGGTCGCCCGTGCCCTAAGGCTCACCTCCCGTACCGTCGAGGAAGTAACGTTTACGATTCCACGCAACCGCAAAGAGTACTTCCAGGACGATATTTACGTCCCCACCCGTGTGGGGCCCGCGACGACGGCGGCGCGCTGGCTCGACGGCGACGATGGGGAGGCGGAGATGAGGGATCTGAGGCCCGAGGGCATGACGCCGCGTGAGTTCTGTTGTCGAGGCGGAGACACCATGAGGGTAGCGTGAGAGGTCAGCGGGAGCGAACCACGGTACGGCTGTCTGCACTCCCCACGCAGCCAATTGACAGTGGTCCGCCTCTCCATCATGTCCTTCACCCCACCCCTCTTTCCTACCAGCACCTTGCCGCCCACTCCCCCGATACCCGCCACTGACACACAGTCTCCCAAGCCCCCGCCATCGTCTCGACGCGCACAAAGTTTGTGCCCGCCGCCAAGGTCATGTCGGAGGAGGAACAAAAGCAGGCCGCCATGGACCGCCTGTTTGCAAAGGCCCAGCTGGACGATAGTAGCGACGAAGAGGAGGTGGTTAGGGGTGTGGCGCCGCCGGATGATGATTGGGACTAGGGTAGTCTGGAGGTTGTGGGTAGGGGTGGGTGTGGGTGTGGTCAGGGAGGCGGAAGTGGGTAGGGGGAGAGGGTAGGGGAAGAGGACCGGGGAGCGGGATGGGGAGCGGGTTGGAGAGTAGGATGGAGAGTTGGTCGTGATGCGTGTGTGGTGTGCGCCATCGGCGTCAGCGTCGAATGGTGGCCGAAGCACACCATACGACGTAAATTTCACTAGAAACGGCTCATCTCAGTGACAAGTCGGTCACAACCTCGGAACACGAACACGAACATGAATGCAAGTACTCGTACATCCCTGCAGTCTACGTAGTCTGGTGTCTATGGTACACAAGTGGGCGGGGTTGGTCCGCCCGGTCGGGTCATGGTTGGGCAGTGGAGATGAACTTGGGTCGATGGGAGGGAGAGGCGTCGGTTGAGGCAATTGGGAGCGGGGTTGGTGGGGCTTGTCGTGCAGTGCGGAGAGTGTTGGACTGCGGGGGAATAGGGTGGGAATGAGAATCGTGGAGTCGGAGCGATAGAGAATGGGAGTGGGAAAGGGAGTGGAATGGGATGTGGATGGGATGGGAGGGAATCGGTCGGTGTCGGTGGGACATGGGAGCGTGCCATGGAGTGGAGAGTTGGAGTGTATACGGAGCGAGGAGCAGGGGCGCCGTGTTTACAAGGCGGCCTCGGTTTGGGATGTACCCACGCCACCTCGGCAGCGATTACACACTACACGGCATGACTCGGCGACGGCGACGGCGCCCTTTCGTCGTCGAGGTTGAACGCCTCTGCCTGTCCCCCATACTCGCTCTCGCTCGAGATGGACGGCATGTGCGCGACGTGTCCTGCCCCGGTCGCGGGTACGCCCGCCGGCGATGGGACGGGATACCTGTTGCCTGGGAGGACATAGAGGTTTCCCGAGCGGGGTGGGTTGGGGTTGCCGTACGCCGCTTGGGGGAGGGGGAGGGTGGTGCTGAACGAGTTGCCTGTGGGTGTGTTTGACGTGGTGGAGGCCGCGTTGCCGCCGGGGCCGGTGGCACTTGCGCCCGGGGTCGTGTCGCCGGGTGTGCCCAGGCTGGATGACGAGGTGCTCCCGTAGTGCTGGCCCATGGCGAGGTTGGCCGTGTTGAGGCTCAGGGCGGTGAGGTTTGGGTGCGACGTGGCGTGCTTGGTCGGCACGGGGTAGGGCGGGTTCTGTCCTAGGGTATGTGCCTCGCGGTTGTTGGGGACCGAGTATGGGCTCGAGTTTGTGCTCGTGCTCGTCGCCGTCGTGTTGCGTCCCAGGCTCGTGCTCGAGAGGCCCGCAGCGGCGTTGCTCGATATGTTGTACATGTCGCCGCGGTCCCGGTGCGCCTGGGCACTTCCGGGGCGTAAGGCCGGGAGCGCCGTGGCACTCGCACTGTCGGCGAGGCTCAGCGAGCTGAAACTGTCCGTGCTCCGCGCATACCGCTGCGCGTACCGGCCAACACTACCAAACTGGTTGGCATAGTTGGCGCCACTGCCAAAGTACTCGTGCTCCACTGGGACACTCGGCGACCGCACCATACCGCGCGCCATGACGGCGCGGAGACGCGAGTGCGCTTCACTGCCCATTAACGCGCCGCCGAATGCAAGTGAGTCGGCGCTGCTCCCGCGCGTGTAATGCGACGCGCCGGGCATGGCGCGGCGGGAAGCAAGAGGAGACGTCGAGGTACCGTTGGCAGGGGGGTCGAGGCCGTCGTCGAAGAACTGGTTGAGCGAGTGCAGCGCACCCACGAGGTCACCCATGGACGCATTGTCGGGTACACTCATGGGCGGCGACGGCATGTCGAGAGATACCTGGCTTGTACTCCAGCCATCTCCCTTTTGCTTGAGATCCGAGAACTGGAGCACGGAGAAGTGTGCCGATGCTGCGCGCGACTCGATTGCACACGTGTTGAATACAGCGTGAACGTTGCTGCGCGTGACTTCGGAGCGCTCACTCGCGTTCGGGACGCTCCAGCCCGTCGAGTCGATGGGCCCAAACAGCTGGTCATTGGATTCTCCAGACGGGTCGCCAGCCGCAAACGGCGGGAGATCTAGGACTTCGAGCGCCTGAGCCGAGTGCTTGGTGGAGACGAGTCGGAGAAGCGGGCGAGCCAGCTCACGGCGGTGCGGCGCCAGTGGTGCACGTGCTTCGGGGAATGAGAGCACAAGCTTGAGCATCTGGAGTGCCTTGTCGCGCATCCAGTCGTTGCGGTTGAGCACAAAGCCAAGCAGCAGCGTAACAATCTGCAGTGCCTTGGTGCCCATGTGATCGCGGAGCAGTGACGCCGCTTGGCGAATAAAGTCGTCCTTTGCGCGGAAGCGGGCGCGTGCAAACGACGTAAGGAGACGCGCAAAGCTCGGGTCCCCCTGTCGCTCGGCAATGTCTGCGAGGTCGGTCGCCATGAGCGCCAGCTCGTCGTTGGGCTCGCCCAGGTCGGTCGAGTGCAGCATCCATGGCAACGCGGCAACGAATCCATGCAACAGGCGGTCCTGAGGGTCATCGATCAGCTCCGAGTCGGGCACGCTCGTGAGGCGGCGGATGACGTCAAATGTGAGCATGTCCGTCTTGGCCGAGCGGAGACCGATGAGGAGCAGGGCTTGGAGGTGGGGTGGCGGGCCAACCAGGTCGGCAGGGCGGAAGGACACGAGGTGCTTGACGACGGCAGGATCCGCGAGGTTGGTCTTGTCGAGGACGTGTGACAAGAGCTCAATGACCTCGTTGAACTCTGTCTCGTACGGCGTCGTGAGACACATGACCGAGCACCAAAAGATTTGTGGATAGTTGCGGATATCGGTCGCCGAGAGCGACTGGACAATCGAGGCAAATGTGCGCATGACCTCGTTGTTGAAGACCTGAATCTCGGCCGACGCACTGGCAATGGTACTGGACAAGCGCGCGAGCACGTCGGACACCATGCGGGGGTTGATATCCGGCGAGAGGATGCGGAATACCTGAAACGAGCGGCATGCGAGGTGTCGAATCGTGCACGATGTGGCCCAGTCGAGCGCCAGTGTACCCCACTGCTGATGTATCTTGGGCTGCAGGGGTTGCAGGATACTGAGAATCTTGGGGACGAGCGCCGACATTTGGACAGGCGCATGGAGGTATGTCTCGGAGCTCCCGGCATCGTCTGCCTTCCAGAACATGGACGCACGCTCGCTGGTCAGTGTCGTCATCTTGGCTTCGGCCGCGGCCCACACTGCGACACGGTCTGCCGGCTCGGTCACTTGGACGTTGGACAGGTCGCCCAACCATGTGCGCAGGACCTGGAAAAGCACGCGTTGCGCCTGTTCACGCATGGACGGGCTGGGGTCGTCGCAGTGGATGAACGCGACGTGAAGCAGTGTCGGCAGCCGGCTGGGCAAGGTCGTGTGGTTGAGACGGTGTGGGAGGAGCTCGCCAGCAAACAGGAGGGCCATTTGGCCTTGCGACAGCGGCTTCGTGCGCATGGTCGAGCTAAAGAGCGCGTCGAGGTTGGCAAGTGATGTCTCCGGAGTCTTGGGCACGTCTGCCTGTGCAGCAGTTGCCATGTCGCTCGGGTCGACAAAGTCGCAAATCTCGTCAAAGATGACGTCGCCAGCGGGTGACTCTGCGAGGCAGGCAATAATCTGCTGGGTGTGCGTGACAAAGTCTGGGCTACCGCGCTTGGCACCCTGCTCGAACAAAAACTTTACGAGTGCTGTAGTGTTGCGCGATCGTCCCGAGCCCGCAAAGCTCACGAGGATTTCGCGAATGTCCTCGAGATGGTCGTCGCTGAAACGCACGACCAGGTACATGAGGTTGGAAAGCGCTTGGTGCTCGAGTGCGAGCGCTTCAGGCGAAAGCTGCGACGTGTTGGCCGGGAGTTCGAGCACCTTCATAAACGCCGGGATACTGGTGAGGGTCGCACGGCGGCGCGGGGCTTCCAGCTGCGACAGGCGTGTGGTGCACTCGGCCAAGAATGGGAGCGCCAGGTTGGGGTACAGCGCTGCGAGACTCGTGGCCATTTCTTGCTGAGCGTGGAGATACACAATGGGTGCCGAGCTTCCTACTGCAGAGAGGAGCGGCGCGACGCGCAGGCGGTCTGCGGGATCGTCAAAGAGCCACACGGCCAGTTGGAATGCGCGCTGGCGCACGTCGGCTACAGGATGACCGAGCTTGGACAGTGAGAGACATGCGAGTTGTGCAGGTGGCAACTCGATGGTCCCATCGCTGATCAAGTCGGCCACCACGCCAAAGAAGGACGACTCGAGGGAAAAGTGTTCGCCCTCGCCGAAAGACTGGTGGAGCACTTCGTCGGCCAGGCGTTCCACGTCCCAGTTGTACTTTATGAGCGCACTCAGGGCCTTGCGTCCGGTTTCATGGTGTGATGTTTGGGCGGTCTGGAACATGCCACGAACCCATCGGAGAACAGTGAGAGGCTCAACAATGTGGTCGGACGCCTGTTGTGCCGGTGTAGACTCGGACGCGGAAATAAGCTTGCCAAGCTGAAGGGTGAGCGGAGTCAAAGGGGTCAAACTTACACAGAGGCTCGCCATGGCCTCGGCCGCGGCCTGGGAGAGGAGCTTTGTCTTTGACTGCAGATCGTCGAGGTACTGTGCGCGGTCTCGATCTCCGCGGTACGAGTCGGCGGCCGCCTGGAGAGTATGCGACTCGCGTGCCTTGGCGACGTCTGGCCGACGACCGACGTGACACCAGTCGTAGCAGAGCTTGAAGATGGCACCTCGCACCTCCTCGCCAAAAAAGCGGTCACTGCTATCGAGCTGACCGAGTGCGGTGCACAGGTAGTCGACGACGATGCAGAACCAGCGCCGAAGACTCTGGAGGTCATAGTCTTCACGGACGGGGCGGTCAGAAAGGAGGGTGAGGGTAAGCTTGACAAACCCGATGAGAGACGAAAGATTGTCGAGTTGGGACGGCGACCGTCCGTCGAGAATGAGGGGCGCGACGAGACGGAACACATGAGCGGCGGCTGTCCACATGACGCCCTGGGACGAAGGGCGACGCTGGAGACCGGGGGTGTTTGACGCCTTGTACGTGTCTGCCAGTCGGCGTACAGAGGCCAGGAGCGTCTCGAAAAGAGGCTGGAGCGATGACTGCCGGATGGAACCCAGTGCAAAGACGGCGGCATCCTGGAAACGCCGATCGTCCAGCGTAATAGTCTGGACGAGGTACGAGAATAGAGCCGGTGTCATCATGACTTCGGTCGATAGTGTCGTTTCCTTGCGCTGAGCTGCCTTTTCGGGTCCTGGATCCATTGTCGCGCATAGAACCGAGCAGTAGAGGCGCCACTGGTCTGCGAGCAGGGTTGCGTCGGAAATGGTGCGGTTGGGACTCTGGCGATGTGGCTGAGGCTTTGCAGATGCGGTCGAGTGGACGTGAGGCTGTAAGCGTACGACGGTTGTTGCGATTAACATGCGCAAAGCCTGGACTGGCTTTGGGAGCTGATCGTTGACTTTGGCGATAAACGACGGCAAGATGGCCGTCCACAGTGCTGCGTCTTTGGCGCTATCACTCTCTGCAATCTTTTGGAACAGCTTTGTGCCCTTGAATGTTTCGAGGCGATGGCCGTCGTTGGGCAGCAGGGTCGATAGCTTGCGGAGCGTTGCAATGCTGGCCTCGTCGACATTTTCCTCGTACAGCTGCAGGAGCGACGTCGAGGTCAGCTTGTCGGGTAGCATCCGGCTATACCGGAACGGCGCCGACGGCCCACGTGCCTGGCCGACAAGATCACGCGCCGCTTCAAAGACGGGGTGGGCCAGTTTGCGAAGACTGGCACAACACGAACATAGCAAGAACAGACCGCAACACTCGATCCTGCGGACGAATGCCGGGTCCGCAGTCTGGACATCATCCGACGAGCGGTACTGCTCGGCGAGCGTTTGCAGAACGTCGACCCAGAGTTTGACGACACGCACCAGCTGTGATTCCAGCAAGCGCGTGCCGATAAAGTGGTCGCGAAAGACATGGCGCGTTGTAAAGACAAACTGTTGGTAGTTGTCGACAAGGATGCGGCAAATAGTCGGGTCTTCGGCGACACGGCGCATGGTCTGCGACGCAATCTCGCACGTGTTTGGATCCGCGGAAAATGTAGCACGGCACAGAAGGTTGACGAGCTTGGTCGTGTCAGAGGTTGTGTTGGACGGGCCTGTGAGGAGTTGCGGGAGGCATTCCAAAATGGCAGCGAGGAGGCGGAACGTTGGCTCAAAGCGCGACGGGTATCCAACATGGATATCGCCATGCTTGCGCGTCACCTGCTCGCCCGAGCTCTCCCATGACGCACTCGACGCGTGGGCCGATAGTGTCACTGTATCGCTCGAAAGGAGTACGGGGCCAACAGTGCGATCACAGCTGAAAAGCACGTTGATGGTCAATTGCCCGTTGAGGCTTAAGAACTCTGCCACCTCGGGAGTAGACGAATCAACCGTGGTTGTCGACGTCGCCTCACACTCTTTAAACTCCAAGCGGTTAAAGTCGGCGTTCTTTGGAAAAGTGACAATCTGGTCGTCTGACAGACTTCGTAGGGTAAATGTTGAAGCACGAACAGCGACATAGGCTCGTTCTGGATGTAAAACGTCGCCAGGGGATCCATCGGCGCCGCGGTTGGGAACGCAGTCGCGCAAAAACTCGCCGACTAGTTCCTGGCCATACTCGAATTGCCTGGTCATGACGTAGTGCAGGATGGCCACAAACGGCTCGAGTGGGAGGTCGGGTGGGAGGAGCTGGCTCGAGTGTGCAGGGAAATGGTGACGAATAAGGACTTCGAGTCGCTTGCGTGTTGACGTCGAGCTCTCTGGGCAGCGGTTGAGGTAGACCCAGAGCAGGCGCACAAAGGCGTTCATGCCAACGACTCGCATTGTTCGGTCCTGGCGGTTAGCTGAGGTTGAAGCCCATCAACCCACCTTGGTCTTGGTCGAAATAACATCAATGCAGCTCTGCCAGTGCTCCATGAACACCTCTCGAGGCGACACTGCGAGTGCTACGACGACCAGGGGGAACGCAATGGTCCAGTAGCGTGGCTTTGCCGCCATTGCCATGGCCCTTTGCAAGACGACGGCAATGGCTTTGGACCAAATAGGGTGGTTGACCTCTGCAGTGGCCGCCTCAATGACGGGATGGAGGAGGTGCGTAAAGGTTTCCGCCCATGCACACTTGAGCGAGTTGCCGTGTGCGTTGGCAAAATAGGTCGAGAGTGTCTGGATAAACTCGGCGGCCATCTCGAGCTCGGTCTCGGGGTAGACCTGGTGGGTTAGTGAAAGGAACGTATACTCTACCCACCCTCAACTTTAGCTGCCTGATGCCCTTCAAAATGTGCTCAATCTTGGCCTCTGGGTCCTTTATTGCTCCAGAACTCAGCCCGCTCAACTCGCGGATAAACCTGTCGCTGACGGTCAGGAAACGCGTATTGGACAGCTCGCCCAAAAAGTCGACGAGGAGACCCGACACTGCTCTGCGATGTGACAAGTCATCTGGGCGCTCTGACCGGAACAGACTGAACGCCGTGTGCTCGAGGTTGAGTGCGACCTCTTCGCCGAGCGAGTCGGGAGGTACGATGCGCACAATCTCGATCAGTGCGCGGTGATAAATGTACCGCGCAGCCGACGCCTTGCGGCTGCCCAAGACGGCAGCAGCTTCCTCGGGCCGGATCTGCAACCCCATGGACTGGGACAGATGCGCGCGGACCTCGGCCGGTTGGATGCTGTCGCATTGAATGCGGCACCACGCACTCAAGAGGTCGATGACTCTGCGGGCATGGCGTCGTGCACAGTTTGCAAGCGACACGATGAGCTCGTCGAATGCTGTGTCGACCCCAGACTCGAGTGCGGATGAGAGTGATACCTGTGAGTTCTAGGATGAGTCAGCAAAGTAGACGCGGGGGGGTCAGCCGAATAGACCCTCTGTGCTCACCAAAGGCTTTGCCAAGAGCTTTTTCAGCTTTTGCTCGGCAGCGTCTCTAAACTCGTGGAACACGACACGCAGCGCTTCCTCTGCTGGTGTCTTTCCAAACGCCTCGAGCGTCTCGTCTCCCGATATGCTCGTCTTGCGTCCAAAGCTCCCAAACATGCTGGTATCGCTTCCGGGGCGCCCTGCACGGGACGGGGTGGACCGGTTGGGAATCTTTGGGACCGCGGGCACAATGTGGTGGTATTCGTCTGGTCGAAAGTTGGACGAGCTCT
Organism: Pascua sp. PH4015B; assembly: GCA_025502685.1. Lineage (NCBI taxonomy): Eukaryota > Fungi > Basidiomycota > Tremellomycetes > Trichosporonales > Trichosporonaceae > Pascua > Pascua sp. PH4015B. The sequence goes on along the minus strand of JAMFRD010000081.1, from coordinate 44,181 downwards.
GGGACGTGACGGAGCGCCCCCCAAACGACCGCTGCGACGAGTGCACGGTCGCGACGGAGCGGTTGCGGTCGGCATAGTTGTAGTTGTAATTGTAGCTGTAGAGCCCCGGCGGCGCAACCGAATTCATCGACGTCTTGGTATTGTTCCGGGTGCGCCCGGCGCTGCCCGCTGCGGCTGTCGATGGTCCTGATGGCGGGGAAGGTGGCGTATCGAAGCGGGAAAAGGGGTTTTTCAGTGTTGGGTAACCGGGTGCGCCATACTGTTTGGGCTCAAACGATGGTACTGGCGGCACTGCTGGTGGTGGTTGCATGGTCCCGCCGGCCTTGAAGACGTTTTTCAACGATGCAAACGAGCCCTTGCGCGTACCCAGCAGCCCGCTGCCGAGTCCGCTGCCGAGCCCGCCGCCAAGCCCCCCGCCCAGTCCGCCACCGCCGCCCTGCTGGTGCACGAGCGACGACGACGACCCGTTGGACAGCTTGCCCAGGCGGTTCATACTTGGCGGCTCCATGGTGAGGTCCTGCGTCGATGACGAGTACAGCCCGCCCGCACTGCTTCCTCCACCCACACCACCGGGCTTGGTCGCGCGCGATACCGACCCGTACCCGGCGGTCGAGCCATAGCCTGCGTTCGAGCCGTAGCCCGCAGCGGACCGGCTCGACGACGGCTCGGACGAGAACGACGATTCCATGCGGTGCGAGTAGAGCGCGTCGGGCTCGGGCGTGCCTGCCGCCGGAGACGCGCCGAACGCGGTCCTCCCAAACGAGGGAAGGGCGAGGTCGTCGTCATCTTCGAGGTCTGTTGGTGATTAGTAAAGGAGACGCGGTGTGGTCCTACCGGGGATGACGATTTCCTCCATGGTGTACGCGGGTATCGGGAATGTAGTGGGAAGGAGGGTGTCAAGGTGGGTCTGCACACCCGTTGCAGCCTCTTGAGATGATTCTGGTCGTGGATATGGTCGTTGGTGGCACACAAGAGATTGCAGGTGGTGGTCCAAGTGAGACCCCGGTCGCGGCGGACAATGCGGGGCCCATCGGCCAGGCCCTATTTCAAGAATCCAAGAGTGCCACAAGCACGTGGGAAATGGTGCCGGGTAATGCCGACACGTGGGTGTGTGAATCCAGCGATCCAGCAATCCAGCGCGAGCTGCGAGGTGCGCAGCAGCTCTGCAGCGAACTGCTGGCGTGCAGGGAGGGGTAAGTGGGTCAAGGCATCAGAGCCAAGGGTGCAAGGCTGGTGGACACCCGCCAGGAAGCCCCCCATTTTGGGTGGATGCCACGAGTCCCTGAATTTGAGTATTGTGAGTGTGGCTAATGGACGCGGTGACGTTGCGTTGCGCGCGTCGTGCTTGATCCGAACGGGTGGGTGGGTTGGGTGGGGTTGGTCACTGCAGCTGCACTGCACCAGAGGATACGCGGCTATGCCTGTGCGCCAGTGCGCTAGAGCACCTACCTACCTGGTCCTTTGACGACGATGAACGCATTGGCTGTCCTAGGTATCCTAGGTGTCCTTTGGTGTGACCTATGAGCAGTCCTCTGCGAGCCAACCTTACACCTGCACCCGCTCATTGCTGACCTGGGTGGCTTGACACGGTTCCCCCCTGCGCCCTTTGAGATACCGCCGCGTCCACATCTGTCCCCGCCGCGCACCCCTCCACGCCATACGCCCCCCCCACCCCGTCTCCCACCTTCCACGCCATTCCTCTTTTTATTTCTCATTTCTCGTCCTCTTTATCTTCCACTCTCTCTCTCCACCTTACCTCCCACCACCCACCAAACAAACCAATGTAAGCCCCCCATCCAGCGTCCCCTATAAGCTTATGCTTACCAGCCTCTCCTTCTTGCACGCCTCCACTTGCGAAACCCCCGCAACCTCCACCACACATGTCATTCCTTCGCCGTTTCGTCTCCACCTCTTCCAACACAGCCAACAAAATGTCGTGAGTACCTCTCTACAACACCACAAAGACGCCTATGCTCACCCCCTCATAGCCAGGTTTTCTTTGACATCGAAATCAACAGTGCGTTCTCTATGTCGAAGAAGACGTTGTCGGGAGGTTGGCGACTCGAAGAAGTGGTTGGATGAGTGGGAGCGACAATGAGGAGGTCAACTTGACCACCAAACAATCTCCATCTCCCCCTGCCACATTCATTTTCGCCCCTTCTTCTCTCCTCGTCCTGTCCTCTCTCCTCTCAACGTCCTCTCTCCTCTCAACGCCCTCACTTTCCACTAGCGTTGCTCCACGTTGATCTATGGATCCATGGGCTCCAGCGTGTCCCGTTGCGCACACGCAAGATTCTCCTCCACCTCCACCTGCCACGAATCCCCACACCTCCACCCAATCCCACACCTCCACCAGTTTCACCATCCCACATGGGTCTCTCCCAACACTCCGCACTTCGTCAATCCCATCTGCCCCTCTCTCCATGTCCTGTGTGATCTATGGATCCCTCCTGGTCACTGGCAACAGGGCGACTTCCCAAATTCCGGCTGCCACGAATTTCAGGGCCTCCACCTCCACCTCCACCAGTCCACCGCCACATCCACCAAACCACCACTTCTTCTTCTTCCAACCCCCTCCTCCTTCCATCCTTTCCTCTTCTACCTCTCTTCACTTGCTAACCCTCGAAGAGGCACCGGCAGGTCGCGTTGTTTTCAAGCTGTACGGTGCGTTAGAAAGAATACTCAGCGTCTTTGAGGGTTGTCTAGCGTCCCGGAGGGCTTTCCCAGCGTCTTGGAGGACTTTCCGAGTGACTGGAGTGCTTTTCAAGCGACCTGGAGTGATTTCCAGTCGTTGAAAGTCATTTTCCAGTCACATCGGGTAGCTTTCCATCGGCCTGTGTATGCCTGCCTTTTCAGCGGCCTAGACGGCCTTGTCGACGACCTGAAGCACCTGTTGAATTCTCTCTAACCCCCAGACGATGTCGTCCCCAAGACCGCCGCCAACTTCCGCGCTCTCTGCACCGGCGAGAAGGGCTTCGGCTACGCCGGCTCGGGCTTCCACCGCGTGATCCCCGACTTCATGCTCCAGGGTGGTGACGTGCGTGCCCAAGTTGCTTCACAGCAACTAATTCTCCCGCGAGTGTTGTACTGACCCCACCAGTTCACGCGCCACAACGGCACCGGCGGCAAGTCGATCTACGGCGAGAAGTTCGCCGACGAGAACTTCAAGCTCCGCCACGACAAGCCCTTCCTCCTGTCGATGGCCAACGCCGGCCCCAACACCAACGGCTCGCAGTTCTTCATCACCACCGTCGTCACCTCGTGGCTCGACGGCAAGCACGTCGTCTTCGGTGAGGTCACCCAGGGCCAGGACCTCGTCAAGAAGATCGAGTCGCTCGGCTCGCAGTCGGGCAAGCCCAAGGCTGAGGTCAAGATCGCCGCCTCGGGCGTCTGCTAAGCGCGAGCTTGGCTTTGAGCGTTCCGCCGCTGCAGAGTGAAATGTGGGGAGCAACTCGTGGTGTAGCCCGGGCAGTTGGCCGGCCGCTGCAGCATTAAGTACTGTCCATACAGAAGAATGAAAGAGTAAATGAGGTGCTGCATTGGGTGCCTGCAACCTGCAGGTCGTATTGCCTTCAGCTGCAAGGCGCTGGCAACTCTCTTGGTCGGCCAGTGATTCAACCTTTGCGCTCAGCAAGTGATTCAACCGTTGCGCTCTAGAGCCATAGCTAGGATGTGTGAGATGTGCATTATTTCTAACAGCAAGAGCACAACGAGAGTCATGCAATCTCACATGCAGCATGAACAGTAAGAGCACAGCTAGAGATATGCGATCCGACCGGCATGGTGGGATAGTCGCATGCTGCAGACTTGTCGAAGATCGTAACAAGATGGGTCAAGATGGACGAAAGGCCACGCAGAAGGCGGTGGGTGACGTAGGAGGATTCGAATTGAGCAATGCGGGGTCCCCCGTACGACGTGTCGTCGTCAATATCTCTCAACACCTCATCTCATCTACAACCCACCCTCCAATTCTCCCCAGTTCCACAGGATCCACAGGCCACAGGTCACGCCGGCACCATGGACGTCCTCAAGGCAGTGCAGACATATGTGCTCAAGATGATCTCTGAAGTCCCTGGGATGAAGGTGTTGCTCCTGGATGCGCATACTGTCAGTCCCAGCGTCCAGGTCGTGCCGTCGTCCTCCATATGGATGGACGCGGGAGCTGGGATTACTGTTTGCTGATGTTGCAGACCCCGATCGTGTCGCTGGTCACAACGCAGTCGGAGCTGCTTGCGCACGAGGTGTATCTTACTGATCGGATAGATAAGTGAGTGCGATTGTTGTGGTATCTGGTCCTCGACAACGCGTCAGCATATCTGAGGCGTCATGGTTCATGTGATGATCTGTACTGAAAGCCCCACTATTGTTCTTGGGCCATTGCCCGCGGTTTGCGAGGAGTACACCCGACACAAAGCTGACCTACTACAGCTCATCGCGCGAAGCATTGAATCACCTCTCATGCATCGCCTTTCTCTCCCCCTCGTCCAGCTCCATCGACGGCCTCAAGGCCGAGCTCTCCCACCCTCGCTACGGCGGATACTGGCTGCGTGCGTAGAGCCTGACGTATACCATGTACCCGTGCTGACTGCCAGACTTTTCCAATGTCCTTACAAAGAAGCAGATCGAAGCGATGGCAACGGTCGATGAGTTTGAGGTTGTCAAGGAGGTCCAGGTGAGTCTACGCTAAAAGGGACACTGCTGACAGCAGGAATACTTTGCCGACTACCTCGCCCACTACCCGTCCCTCTTTACCTTGACGGCCGATGCGTTGGCGGACGGCGGCGAGGGCCCACCTAATGTACGTTCCAGTCCGCGACCGACGCTGACCCGCAGCCACCACTGTACCTCCCACCCCCAGAGGACATTCCACCACCCGTACTAGACAACCACCTGCGCGCAATCGTGGCCGTGTTGTTGAGTCTCAAGAAACGCCCCGTGATCCGATGGGAACGTATGAGCGCGTCGGGACGACGACTGGCACACGACGTGCACGACGCGATGCAGCAGGGGCCGTATCGAGACCTGTTCGACTTCCGGCCCACAGCTGGACCAGCACCGTTACTGCTGATTCTGGACCGACGCAACGACCCCGTGACGCCGCTGCTGTCGCAGTGGACATACGAGGCCATGGTGCACGAGCTCGTCGGCATTGTCAACGGGCGCGTCCACATTGACGGCGAGGAGCGGCTCGAGCTGCGCGACATTGTGCTCAGTGCGAGCTCTGACCCGTTCTTCTCGCAGCAGCTGTTCTCCAACTTTGGCGACCTGGGAGCCGCCGTGTCGGCGTACGTCAACGACTACTCGGCCAAGACGAACAGCATCAACAGCACGGGTCCGGGGCGCATCGAGACGGTAGCCGACATGAAGCGGTTTGTGGAAGAGTACCCCGAGTTTCGGCGGCTGGGCGGCAACGTGGCCAAGCACGTGACGCTCGTGGGCGAGCTGAGCCGGATCATTGAACGCGACGACCTGCTGGCGGTCAGCGAGGTCGAGCAGAGTCTGGCGTCGCAGGAGAGCCACGCCGCCGACCTCCGCGCCGTCATGGGCCTCATTGCGTCCGCCAAGGTGCCCGCCGCCAACAAACTCCGCCTCGCCATTCTGTACGCGCTGCGATACCAAAAATTCAACGGAAACCAGATCACAGCCGTCGTCGACGCGCTCATCAACCACAACGTCGGCGCCGACCGCGCGCGCCTCGTCTACGTCATGCTCAACTTTGCCGGCGCCGACGTGCGCCAGGACGACTTGTTTATGAACGAAAACCTGTTCTCGAGGGGTAAATCCGCACTCAAGGGTCTCAAGGGCGTCGAAAATGTGTATACCCAGCACACACCGCATCTCGCAAACACCCTCGACCTCCTCCTCAAGGGCCGCCTCAAGGAGACGTCGTACCCGTTTGTCGAGGGCGACGAGGGCGCGCGCACCCAGCGACCGCAGGATATTATCGTATTCATGCTCGGCGGCACAACCTACGAGGAGAGCCGGACCGTCGCGCTCATGAACCAGCGTCTTGCGTCCGATGCCATGGGTGGGCCAGGAGGGACGCGTATCCTCCTCGGCGGCAGCACGGTGCACAACTCGACTAGGTCAGTGGATGTGTACTGGTGTTGCCCACTTCTGCAGCGTGGCTTTGTTACACCCCTACCTTCACAACCTTCATCTCCCCGGCTCCCGCTAACCCCCAGCTTCCTCGAAATGGTCCAGGCCGCAGCCGAAACCTACATGCCCTCAATCTACCAACCGCCCCCCTCCCTCCCCGTCCCGCCCTCGGGCATCCACAGCCTCCAACCCTCGCCCGCGCCAGGCTCGGCGCCCGGTTCGGCCTCGGCCTCGACGGCGGGGGGCTACGCGTCGTCCACAGGGCCAGCCCTCGCCCTCCGCGCGGGCGGATACGAGCTGAACGTAGGCGGCGCCGGGGGCTCGGGCCTGTATCGCTCGGGCCAGAACGATGTCGGCGCAAACTTCCAGCTCGGCCAGTTTGCCCAGGTCGGCGAGGGGCTGCGTGATGGGGCAGGTAGGCTGTGGGGGAACGTCAGGCAGAGGATGGAGGAGAGGGCGAGTCGGTCGAATACGCCGCCGGCGGGGCAGAGGTAGCTGCCGAGTATGCATTTATGCGGTTGTCTTTGGGGCAGGGTTAGTGATGTCAATGATAGCGGCGGGTGGTGGGCTGCATAACCGCAGGCTGTCCTGGCTGGTGCTCCACTTATACTACAGTGTGCTCCGTTTGGGCAACGGCACACACCACACCAAGGTACGCGTACATTCTTCTCGGTGCAAATGCAATATATCGTGGTTCAAGGGCTCAAGAGACAATGAGGTACAACTAGAGCGCGCGGCGGCGCTGGGGTTTGATGCGGATGTGTTCGACGCCGTCGATCTCTTGAACGGTGTACTGTACACGCGGGGGTTGTGGTCGCCCTTCAGGAGCGGCAGGTGTTGATGCTTTCGGTTTAGGAACCGCTTTTGATGCGGGGCGGGCAACGATGAGGCTGTCCAGAAGGCTCTGCGTCGGCGCGGCCTTCGGAGTGGATTTCGGGGTTGACTTCGGTGTCGACTTTGTGGTCGGCTTTATGATAGACTTTGTGGCAGTTGGGGCAGACTTGGATACAGCCTTGGATGCGGGTCTCGCTCGCGAGATCGGAGTAGTGGTCTTATCCGAACTGCGGCTCCCGCGACGTGCCGGCGTTGGAGAGACCGGCACTGACGGTGAGCGTGTGGTCCTGGTCTGCTCGGGACGTGGTGTGGGCTCGTCGTCGGACGAGCACAGATCGATGGGAGCGTCGGCTGTGCCTGGCGCCGTCTTAGGCGAAGTGGGCGCAACTGTAGAGGGCTGGGCTGGTTGCTTCGGCGAGGTAGGCGGCGCCACTGAAGACGAGCGTAAGGCCGACTGCTTGCGCTCCTTCACTGGCGACAGGCGCACAGACTTCAGAGCAGGACTACGACGGCCAGAGCTGGCGCTCGATGACGACAGGACAGAGTGCGAGCGCTTTTCAAGATCGGGAAGGGGCGATCGTGGTGGCGTAGAGGTGTCCGAAATGGGCGACGACGGTGGAGAGGAGAGGTCCGACGACGAGGCGTCGATGGAGCTGGCAACGCTGCTGCTGCTGTTGTGGCGCACCGTGGGCGGCGCGGTGTTGGCAGTGCGTAAGGGCGAGGAGAGGAAGAAACTCCGGAAGGCCGTGGTGTCCTCAGTGGTTGCTCGAGGAGCTGATGCCTTGGTTTTGCTTTTAGCAGTGCGTTTGGGCGTCGTAGACCCTGCCTTTGCAGCCCTCGCTGCATCTCGAGCGGCCTTGGCGTCTGCCCTTTCCGCCACTCGAGCAGCTTTGGCAACGAGCTCATCGTCGTATGCCTTTACAATGGCCGGCCAGGCAGCGCGCATGAGGTATTCGGGGATCCAAATGCGAATCTCGTCCTTCAGCTCTGCCGAGCTCGCGCGGTCAGAGCCGTCATTGTCGCGCGCAATCAGACCAAGTGCTTGGCGCTCCGCCACCGTGAGGGCCGAAGGGTCGACCCTTGTGCCGTCCATGGCCTCACGACAACGCTTGACGTAGCAATCCGGCCGTAGGGTGACACGGTATTCGGTGATTTCCGGGCACGTTGGAGCAAGACGGGTGGAATGGATCTTTACGAGGTGGGAAGGGGTCGCCTTGCTTGGTGAGTGAGACTTGTGCCCTGAAGAGCCTTGGTGAGGCATCGTTTGGGCAAAGTAGTCTGTGATGCGCTCTGGTGATCCAGTGCCGTGGCTCATGGTCTTCGGCGCTGGTCGGGAAGTGCGCATCTTCTCCCTCGCCTCATGTACGACCTCGGCACCGAATAGGTTGACTTGGTCGCTCGCAAACTTCTTGCACACGAGGTCGCGGGTACCCCACTCGAAGAATCGTTCGCACGCCTTTGCCATGCCCTCTAGGTCACCGCGCCCATCATTCCGCGCCCGCCCACGAAGAGACGAAGGATCGCCTTTGCCAAACCCTGGCCAGCCGAGAGTGCGGTCGTCGGACGGACTGGTGGCGGGGGATAGGTATGCCTCGAGCGGAACGGCGGCAAAGATGGACGTCGGATCCTGATCTTCTATTGAGGATGCCAGTTTGCCGTACCGTCGTCCAATATGCCCCGACGTATTGGTACGCAGCTCGTCCACGAGGCGCTGGTGAGCGTCGCAGAGTTTGTTGTCGAAGCGCGAGCGGTTCGTAGTATACAGCTTCAAGAAATCGGCACAGCCAGAGAGTGCGAGGCCCTTGGCAATGGTGGCGCCTGGCATTAGCAGATATTGGAAGAGAGGTGCTTACCAATGTTGGACACGCCTTCAGGAGCATAGTCGCCACCGCGGAGAAGAGCAATCAAGACCATGGCCATGCGGCAGTCTTCCTCCGTTTTGACGGCAGACTCTTCTGATGACCAGTCGGACAAGATGTCCGACACGCGGAACATTTCATAGTCGCGGTGGTCTGTACGCGTCGACTTGGACTGTGTTGATTTGTTGGCCGTGAGGGTGGGCGAGTTACTGTGATGGTGAGCTTCGTGTCGCAGAGGCAGCTCACTTCCTCAGCAAGCATGTGGCACCAAAGAGGAGCGCATCGACGTCGTCGGAGAGTACGGCATCGATCTTGCCTTGCCGGTTCATGAGTGCGAGCTCTGCCTCTGCCTCTCCGGGTGCCTGCCGTCAGCAGTCAGCTTATCGAGGAACAACTCTCGAGGCGCAACTCACGTTCCACCACTCGAGTCCGCACACGTCCAGCAGCTGCTTGAACTTGATGCTCTGCGGGTCGTTCCAGCCAAACTGGCCGGCGATACGCTGGTTACGTTTGACAGCAGGCTTCTTTGGACCATCTGAAGTGTAAGCTGGATCAGACTGGAGCTGCAGCTTACCAAAAACAAACACAGGTAAGACGGGGTGCTGCAGAAGCGTCGCAATGCGATAGAATAGGGTACGCAAGAAAGGGTTATGGCCTGCTTGAGGCGATAACTGGGCGTGGAAGATCCAGATACTGCATGTTAGTAGGTAATATGGGGCGCCTTCTTTCACCTACGAAGCGTCAATGCCAATGGTAAACGCCCGGAGGCCACTGCGGTCGGCGAGGAAGGCATCGCGGGCAAGTGACGCCAGGCTTGTTCGCACGCCGACGGGCCTGATGAGCTGTGTGGGTTAGTTACGACCCAAGGGAAGTTACCCACGTCCCACAGGCCTGGAACGCCCATAATTCCTGCACCACTTATGGCCAAGTGTTCAAGAGGACTAGGAGTGGGTAGAGATGAGGTGAGAAAGCAAGAGGAATGAGAGTTGTTTGACCAAAAGTTGGATGACCGGACTGGTTTGTTGTTGTCCCTGTTCATGACGGCGATCGTGCCTGGGACAATGATCACGTGACTTCCACGTGGTTCAACTTGGGTGGTGATGAGATTTTGAAGTTGGGTGTTGGATGTCTGTTCTGAAAGTTGTTGTCCTACATCCATCCGTCGATCGATTCCTGTCGAGCTCACGCTCACACTCACACGATGTCCGCATCACAAGAGGCCAAAAAGTCCAAGAAGCGCAAGTCGGTGGCGGCCGACCTCGCACCCGCGGGCGACGTGTCGGTGGTCGTGGCTGAACCAACATTGGGCGCCGGGCCAGCATTTGGTACGTGCTTCTCCAATGTGCGGCGCACACGAGCATGTGTGGGATGATGGAAGTTACGACTTGGAACTCACACCGTTGCAGTCAACTTCCCCTCTGTGCGACCAAACAAGAAGACTCCCTTCAGCGTCTACTCGCGCGACCCCGCTGCGTCCACCAAGGAGCTCGCGCGCCAGCAGACCTTGATTGCAGGCGAGACTGAGGATGTCGAGTACTTTTCGACCAACCGCGACCGCGCGGTTGCCGCGGAGGGAAGCGACTGCCAGTGAGTCGAGCTGAAGATACCCTCGGAGGTGGAACAACGTTGTGCTAATGTCAGATACCTGGCGGCTGTGTACGACCCATCCTCGAAGACGCTTCACATCCAGCCTTCCACACCACTCTACCTCCTGGCACACCGCGTGAAGAAGATGCGCCATGCCCCACTGCCGTCGAGCGCAGCGGCCGACGCACAAATGCAGTGGAAGGCGAAGCGCAACGACCTCGGCGAGACGTTCGGTACCCGCAAGGCCAAGAGCCAGATCAAGGCCGAGGAGCGCAACAAGGTCGACGTCCGTGCCATGGAGGGCGTGCGCGACCACCTCGTCGGGAGCATTGAGAGCAAGGAGGCTGATGATGGTGCGTGTGTGTTTGTGTTTGTGTGCTGTTCTGATTATGCGTCTGGGAACCACAAGGCGTAGAACAACTGTCAGGGGCGTGTGGCGGCGAGCGTGGTTGACTCTGTGGCCATCGAAGTGACAGGACGCTCACACACAGGACCTGTGGCCGCTTCCGAGCTCATTCCTGTTCCCAACCTCACGACCAAGGTCCCCTCAGAGGTCTACCCCCGCGATGCGATCATTTCCCCTGCCGAATGGTCCGCGATCAACGTCTCGCAGCTCGCGAGCGCCGCCGACGACCGCGCACGCAGTGCACTCCTGCCGTACCGTCGCAGCCGGTGGATCGAGGACAAGATGCGTGTCGCTGCGACGGGTCCCTCGTCGGCGCGGAAAAACAGCCTGTACGTCTCGAATGATTCTGCCTCGTTGGTTGGGTGCCGCCTTGGGCCCGTTGAAATTCGCAACTGCTGCGCAACCGCTGACCTTCAGGCGCATGTTATACTACCTCTCGTGTCTCCTGTCGCTGTACCACTTTGCGGGCGGCATTCAGAGGACGGCCCCCGGCGACCTTCCAGCCAAGTTCCCCGGTGTCCCTTCGCAGGTCCTCAACGGCATGCTCACGCGCTTCACGGAGCGCAGCGGCAAGAACTACGCGGTCACGGACAAGACCAAGACCAAGCTCCTCGCCTGGATCTGCACATGCTACCTCGCGGCGGACGGGTGGAGCGTCGAGGTCAGCCGTGTCGCTCAGGACTTGTCGATCGCTCCCACCAAGTGAGTGTTGTGCACAAATAGCATCCCACCATGTCAGAGCATCAATTCTAACATCCCAGAATCAGCGACATCTTCAAGTCTCTCGGCTGCTCGCTCGACCTCGCATCGCCGGCCGAGCGCGACAGGCTCGGACTTACGCAGGCCGAGGCGTCAAAGCACCGCCGTGCGGTCCTCAAGGCGCCCGTCAAGTTCCCCAAGCCCAAGCGCCGTGGTCCCGCCAAGCGATAGACTGACGGTTACATGTTTACATATGCAGGGTGTATGATACGGATGCGGGGGTAAATTCTTTCTGACAGAGGTGGATTGAACACGTGAAAGAATGGGTAGAGGCACATCATCAACTGCTGAAGAATTGGCATACCCCATAAAAGAAGGTACAGTACGGCGGGCAACAATAACTTAGGATTTCACTTATGGACAGGTGGGGCGCGGACCGTAAACTTGCCGGAGTCGGTCCAGCAGCAGTTAAGACCCAGATTCAACGGAACGAACAGTCAGGCACTTAGAGGTTCTTGGGTAGAGTGATGCGGTCGCCCTCCTCTGCACAGCGCACCCAGACGTCGTCCTCCCAGAGGGTCTCGGTCGCCTTGAGGTCCTGTCGCACTGTTAGATACATGTGGCCGAGCAGCAGAGACAGTGGTCGAACCCAGCCCGACTGCTGGTGGCTTTTTACCTACCTGGTCGAGCGTGATCCTGTTCCAGATACCCGCGGCCATGCCCTGGTGACCAAACTCGGACGGGTGGAAGCAGTCGGCCGGGGAGAGCGCAGTAATGGGGCCGTTGCGGATGGAAATGACGTTGGAGCCAGGCTGCCAGAGGACGCCAAAGTTGGGGTCGTTTTCGTTGTTCCACGCGTTGATCAGGCCCTTGAGCGCCGTGTCGTACGAGTCGGCGAGCTCGTTCATCGACTTGCGGGTCGCGTCGCCAACGGTACCGGGGATCATGGCGCAGGCGCACTCGACAGAGTAGTGCTTCTCCAGCGGCAAGGACTTGTAGCTGTGTGTTAGGTGCAAGCCATTGCCTTTGAGCTTGGGGGGTGTTTGTTTAATCGGGGCATTGGAGGGAAGTCTACGTACCAGTAGGGGTCGTTGTACGTGCGGTCAAAGATGTCCGATACGCGGAGGTTGCCGACTAGGGCATCAGTGACAACATATCACCCAGCTCAACATTGAGCCCAGTGTGGCAGGACGCACCAATATTGACCACGAGCTTGGCTTATCTGTCAGCTTTGAACTGCCACTAAAACTAATGCACCACTCACGAACAGCCTTGCGGACAATCTCGACCGCCTCCTTGACGCCCTTGGCGTAGTCGCTGGCAGCTCCGAGCCCGATCTTGGCTGCTGGTTAGAGATAGAGCCGAGCGTGTATATTAATTGTTGTAGGTGGCAGAACTCACAGAGTTCACAGTAGCGGCACTGGCGTTAGCCAGGGTTTTCAATGCCTGTCCTCCTCTCCCACGAACACCGCACACGTACCATGTCGTTGGGGCCAATCATGACATTGAGGAATGCCCATCCGTCCGGCTTGGCGAGGGCCTTGTAGCGGGGCACAAGGATTTCTGGTGTCAATGTTGTTCCAGTTGGCGACTGTGGTACAGTACATTCAACTTCTATCCCACAAGTGTGGCAGTTTAATGTGAGGCGACTTGACGAATGCCCCAGCCAAACCAGCACCTCTCGGTCACAACCACCCATACTCACTCTCAGCCTCGTATGGCATGTTCCCCGCCAGCCCACCGCTAATGGCAGCATTAAGGCCATCCTGGTCGCCCCACTTGTAGCCGTTGATGCAAATGCCCTCGACGAGGCACAGGGTCATGCCGTGGGTGCCCGTCGAGCCACCGACGTTGGGGGTGTAGCGGTCGAAGAGGTTGGCGAGCGAGACGGCACCCGGGTCCTTGCCGAGTGTAAATGAGGAGCCGCGGTATTCTGTGATTTCTGAGATCTTGGTGGCTGGGGTTAGCTGGCGAGGCCGTGTCAAGAGTGGTGTGGAGCGTGGTTGGCTGCTTCAAAGCCGGGCTAGCAACTGAGAAGCTAGCAAGGGGCAACCTACACTTTGCAAAGAAGGCGGCCGATACCGAGTCGCCCATTGCCATCATGACAGTAAAGTCATCCTGGCGGCTGCATGTCAGCAAACGAGGGCGGCCAAGTGGACACCCCAAGCATCACCGGTGCAGTAGGTACTACCCCTAAATGCCCATCCAAACACTCACACATCGGCAACATTGGTAGGCACCGCACGGCGCAAGAGAGACGGACACTGCCCGAAACTCTCAGCGCGCACAAACGTCCCCGGAAGGACGTCCTGGACGGTGGGAAGGCCGTCGCGCTTGGTGTTGACGGCCGCGGCGCTTGCGCCAGTGAGCGACGCGGCGAGTGAAAAGAGTGTGAGGAAAGGGAGTGAGAGGAGCATGTGTGTGTTTGTGTGCGGTTGGCGTGTGTGTCGCGGAGTGCGGGACTGGGGTCAGTTGTGTAGACGCTGGTGCTCGTTATCGTTGAGGTGTGGGTGCATGTGATGTGAGTTTTATATTGTTTACATCTGCTGCAAGAGGGCTAGAGGTGGTGTCAAGTCGCCGCGTACGGGGGCCGTATGGGGCACCATGTGGTACCCCGCGAAGAGCATGATTGCCGAAGGGGTTAGCAGAAGGCGTATCAAAAGGTGTAGCAGAAGGCGTGGCAGGAGGGCTGTCAGAAGGGTTGCAAAGTGGCTTTCAGAAGAGTTGTCAGGAGGCAGAACCACGACCCACAGCGCCATGGAGGGTGACGATTAGCTGCACATACGCGTTCGCGCTCGTCCTCTACCGCTGGCACTGGGATGCCGTCCAACATCCAACCTCGGGAGGGTAGTTGGAGGACACAGACCGCGACCCATGCAATATCTCCGCGTGGCTCATGAGATGCTGACCCCACTTTCAGCTGCGCACTTGGCCACCTCGCCATCCAGGCCGCCGTCCAAACCATCACCGGCGCCCTATATTTGCATCATACCTTCCTTATGAGTAACACTGCCACAGTTTGGCCCCTTGTGCTCCCATCTGATGAATCATCTGGCCACATGGGCCAGGAGCTACGCACAGCACCGACCAGTTACATTGCTTTTACGTGGTCACGAGACCAGATGGCGCGCGATCAAGAGACGCATGGACGTCAAGGGAGGAGATTACCGGATTATTTCTGGGCCCCACGGGCCAAATCTACGTTTTGTGGCTGGAACGCCGCAGCGCATTGGCTACGGTCCCATGCGTTCGAGTTCTGCATCGTTCACTGACAGAATATGAGAGCTATTTGTTGTTCAGACGGTACGATAGATGCTCGACTACGGCAAGACATCCAAGGTACCCAGTGAAGAAGCTTGCTGAATGTTGTTCGATGTGCCGGGATACATGTGCTCAACGGAGTGCGAACTCACCTCCCACAGCACGACTGAGACAATATATGGTGCAGGGCCCATCTGTGCGTCGGGTTGGACGTCACATATGGCAGCGCGCATCGTGCCAGCGTCCTACCCCATGCAGGCCCCACGGGTGGCGCCACGAACGACCGGATATCTCGGATGTGGCGAATCGCGGCGCAGGATTGCAGATCCATCAGGATGACAGGCGACGGATTGCCTCGCGTTCTGTCCATGGTCACAGTTGAGAAGCGCCAATTCATTGGGCGGTATTCATGTTGAACGGTATACACATCATCTACAACACTTTACAACACCCAGAGCTTCGTTGGAGCTCGAGGTCGGTTAACGGGATAACTTATCCCCGCCAATTCTTTGCCCCGTCGTTTCTTGCCTGAGTTGCCAGGCTCCAGGCCTGCCCTCGCGCGACAGGACCCCTTGCTTGCGATTTAGCGACGGGGAGACTCGTCACGGCCCTCACGGCGCGCCGCGGAAAGGCGGTGCTCCCTGGGGGAGCGCGAGCGGGGAGGCGAGTCGTCGTCCATATCCATGTCCGTGGGGCTGGGGGTGCGTTGCACCTCCCGCGCGGGGTTGCGGCGGCGCTCCTCCTCCCCACGCGAGACTTCGCGGTTGCGACGGCGGCGGCGGATGCTCTCCATGGACTCGAGGGCAATCGGCTCACGCTCACGGACACCGCGCGACAGGGCCGTACGGCGCGCGTGGGTGGAGGCAGTAGGGGAGCGCGCCGTGGGCGACGTGCGGCGGGTGTGGGTGGAAGCAATGGGGGAGCGCGCCTTGGGTGACGTGCGGCGGGTGTGGGTGGAGGCAGCAGGCGAGCGCGCCGTGGGCGACGGGACAGAGTGGCCGGTGGCTTGGGCAGCCGCCGTACGGGACAGGGACGCGAGGGTTTTAGCCGCGTCGGCCGACTGGGGCGTGGCGGCGCGCCAGTACGTGTACGCCGACGAGGTGGACTCGGTGGGCGAGTGGGGTTCAGCCTTGGCCTCGGCTTCGACCTCGACCTCGACCTCGACCGGCTCGGTCTTCATGTCGACATCGGGCTCGGCCTTCATCTCCACGTCGCGGGGAGGGGCCTGGGGCACGGCCTGGGTGCTGTGGCTGTCCGTCTGGGCGTCGGCGTTGACGTAACGCGCATTGGCAGGAGGGCGGGGTGGGCGGGGCATGGACGTCCGGGGGTTGGTGGAGCTGTAGATCTGGTTCGGGCCCCACCGGATGTGGTCCAGGTGGAGCTCGGCAGGGGGCATGAAGGGCGGGTGCGTGTAGATTGGGTGGGGGCGTATGGGGTGGTGACCTGGGTGTGGGTATGTTGGGAGAGGGCGGGGAGGTTGGCCCGGCCGAACAGGTTGGTGGTGGATAGGCTGGGGATGTCCAGGCTGGAGCTGCCCAGTCTGCGGCTGGCCGGGCTGCTGCTGACCAGGCTGCTGCTGAACAAGCTGCTGCGAACCCGGCTGGGTATGGCCTAGCTGCTGGGGCGCGGCAGTCTGCTGGTGGCCAGGCTGGGGGTGGGGAGGCTGGCGATTACCAGCCAGGTGTTGCAAAGCCTGTTGGTACGTGGGTGGACGGTATCCAACCTGCTGGTGGCCAGGTTGGGGCTGGAGCTGGACGTGGAAACCAGTTGGGTAGCGGTGGAAAGCTTGGCCCGGCTGGTTGTGGGGTGGTCCCACGGCGCGGCTGTACTGGGTAGGGGCAGGGGCAGCAGGAGCAGGAGCAGGAGTAGGAGCAGCAACCCAACTGTGTGCAACCTCACTAAGGCTGTCGAGGAACTCCCTGGTCGGCACGGGGCTCTCTGGAGAGCCCGGCGGAGGAGCAGACCAGCACGCACTGATGACTTGTTTCCCGTCGGGAGATCTGAGATCAATTTTTCCGCCCCTTTTGAGGTGCGCCTCAATGTCCTTGGTGACGAGGAGGAGGCGGAGGCCACTAGGGCTACGCGGGTCGGGGTTGTCTGAATACCCAGCAATGTCCGAGTTGACGACGTGAACCACCGATGCTCCGGGGGGTACCTGGGGTACTGCGGGGGTGGTGGGCGTCGGCGGAGGAGGGACGGGGTACATCATGACGGGCGGCGCAGGAGGGGCGGGGAGCGGCCTGGCGGGCGGCGACGGGGAGGGAGACGGGCTGGGCATGCTGGACAATTGGTGACTGTAGGGGGGGTAGGCGAGACAAAGAACAGGTCGAGAGTGCTCGACGTGTGGCCGTGAGAGGGGGAGTAGGGGGGTAAGGCTAGGATTAAGCTGGTGTCCAGTCAAGAAGAGACAAGAGAGGTGGGTGAACGAGGCAGTGGCAGAAACGAGAGCGGCCTTTTATGCTCGAGCTCAACAATGAGTAACACAACGAGGACGGAGGAATGAGCGGGATCAAGACGGCAAGCAAGCGACTCCAGAGTGAACAGCCCCAGCAGGGAACAAGGGCATGTCGAGGACAATAGACAACAAGCGAGAAAGTGGGCGACTCACCTGCCACAACTGCTGCCTTTACCCAGAACACGCGAGGTAGAGTGCCGGCTGTGTCGGTGGTGAGGCGCGTGGCGGCCACGCACAGCACGCAAGTGCCTGGAACACCTCGCTCACACGACACACAGCGTTGTTTGGGGCTCACGACATGACCAGGAGACGATGTCGAGGAGCGAGAGGAGTGGGTGAGGGAAGACGCGGTTATTCCGAGTGCCAAGGGGATAGCGGGTTCCAGTGTGACAGGGCTGCTTATTGTCAACAAAGAGGTTAATCATGAAGAGCCGAACAGCTCGGCCCCACAGTCAGGAAACAGTTGGACCAGAGATGACGAAAACGGACGTGTACGTGTGTGTGTGGCACAGGGAACAATGAGCACTAGGTGTGAACAATAAGCTCGCTTGAAGTTTTCGGTGTTGGGGGCTGTGCGGTGGCGTGGGGCGAGGATGTGGTGAGAAGGATGCAAGAAACGTGTACGCAGAGCGAGCAGAGAGATGAATCAAGAGCGGTAACAGCTGTACTGGGATGCAGAGCGTGCAAGGAGGAGGAAAGAAGGAGAGTGCTGTGTGGATGGTTGAGATCGACGCTATTGTTCTCCAGTCGTGGCGTGGTTCGCGGGTGGCAAATTGCGGTGTCTTGGGCCGGCCAACACGGTCGAGGCGGTCAAGGTGACGTTTCAACTCTACCAAATGGCCGCAACCGCTCACATCGGGGTGCCAATGTGCGGTGTTGGCATGTCGGCGTTGAACATCCGTGCACAGTGTGAGCTGATTGGGAGGGGGCATGTGCCCAGGAATGCCCCATCGGATGAGGCAGAGGTGCGGAATGCTAGCATGCGAACAAAGAGCTGGAATCAAAAGGCACAAGGGAAAATAAAACCCCTCAAAGGAACGTGCGCATTCAAAGGAGAGACCAACGAGAGTAACGGAAACGAGTGCGAGGAGAATGGTGAATAGGACACGGACCAGAGCCCCACCACAAGAAGCACCAGGCAGATCTGCACCATTCACAAGAACGAACGGGTGCCACTGCGTCCTTTGAACCACTTGCGTGCAGAGTCATGTTTGCAGACCCCGTGTGCGGGAGTATGTCGGGTGGCGGCCGGGTCGGAAGGGGTTGTGAGTGGCGCTCTCCATATCCATCCTGGCCGGCCCGTCCGCTGTTCACCGCCAAGTGTGCCGCATTGAGATGATGCGCCAATGGAGAAGCGCAGGACGAAAGCGGGAGAGGTCCATGGCTTGTGGCAGAGCTTGGAGTTCCTGGTGGCGAGGGCTCGGACAAAACCTGGATCGACGGCAGGACTAGGGCTGGAGCACAAGTTATGGTGCAGATGGGGACTGGTGTAGTGGGCTGTCATCAAGCTCGGGGAAGCGGCGCGCAGGTGCCGGTCCTGCAGCTGTGTGACGAGCACAGTGAAGGGCTAGTGGTGGTATGTTTCTTCGAATACTGTCCTTCGTAGTCCTTGGTGGTCCTTGGATACCGCACGGTCTCCCGCTTGCTGTTGTGTTGCTTCTACCTTAACCGCGCAATCCCCTTCGGATTTTATGTCAGAAGCCCCACTCACCCTATCACGTTGCTGTATGGCTGGGTAGAGCTTGATTGTAATTGGGTGCGTTGTAACATGCGAGAAAGGCCAGTGCGGTGACCAGGGCAGGAGATTTGGTAGCCGCAACAAGAGCACGAGGTTCAAAAATCGTGCAGGTAGAAGTTGGTCTGTGTCGTGGAGGTAGCAACGAGTTATGACTAGTGAGTATGAGCTAGTTCTGACGTTATATTCTGTCAATTTGAGCAGCATCTTTGCATCTCTTGAGATATATTGCATGCCTTGTTCCATTCCGTTCAAAGGATCGGGTCGTTTTTGTCCGAGTGCTGCGTCACAGGTTACAGGAGGATCGACGTCTTGTTGAACAAGGACAATAAGTGCATTCCTATCGCAATAATGCGAGCGTCAGTGGCGGTGGAATCTCCTGTAATATTGCTACCCTGCTGTAAAACGCGCTTGTTCGGCCTTCTGTCTGTCGGGAAATGGCGACAAACTCAGGTTTGGGGAGCCGAGAATCTGGGGCAAGTCTTCGGTATTGTTTTATCGGCTTTCTTTTGCTTCCTTGTAGCGTGCTGCGTGCAGCAGCTGTTGTCAGCAACGACACTGATGCAGTGGCGCAGTAGGAAGGACGTTTTGTCGGTCATCGTCATACACTAGGCCAGTTCGCTTCCAAACTCTGATTCCGCCACATTCGCCGCCAAAATGAAAGCATCCTGTGTGTTCTCACACTACTACTGCAACGAGGAGAGCAGTGCAACAGCACCAAGCAAGTTTCAGACAGAAAGGACATGCAAAAAGAAGACCTCATGTTTATCCACTCTTCCGTCGCTTACTACCAGCGCGGCCGTGCGTCAGGACTGTCTTAAAACTGCCGCGCCCTACACGTCGGGTCCCGTCGAAGAATAGAACAGGCGCCGCGTTCGGAGGTCGATGTCATCAAATGGTACGTTACGACCGCAATACCACCCATCATGTTGAAAACTATCAATCTCCCATGCATTTGACGAGTCGTGAGTTCTGGCAGAGCCGGCGGAGATGAGCTACATGTCCGCTTCATATTTTAATCCCGCACCCCACGCAACCCGCACGCGAGTCTACTTCCGTTGAAATGTTGAGGTTTTGAAGGTCACCTCGAAGTGGAGGACAGTCTCAGCAGCTCGACCATAACCTGCATACACTCTCACCCAAGCATACCCACCAACGACACAATGGCACCACAGACAGAAGAGCAGCGCAAACAGGAAGAGGCGGCATCGCGCCGGCACGCGAGGCTCGACAATGCCGGTGTGCTCCACATGAGCGCTGGCGCGGACATTCCGGACAAGGTGACGATTGTGAGTATCTGGGCGTGTGGAAGTTTGTGAGCGACGTCTGCGTGCGGGCTGGTGGGGTATGTGTGGAAGGAGAGGAGATGAGAAGCGCGATATGTCACCGACCGCGAGGTTCTTTCCGCCGAGCAGGCGCACTTCGACTTGGAGGCTGGTGCAGCTCCAGGCCAACCCGGGGCGGCGCAAACACCCCAGGTTCCAACTACCGATGTAACCCTCCCCTCGAACGACATGGCGGTCCAGATGCCAGCTGCCGCCTGCGCAGATCGTCATTGCCAACGGCATACTGCGTTCCTGCATCTGGTGTGGAAGACCGAGCGACGAACGCTGCGATTAGGAGAAGCGAGTCCGCTTCGCCGTACTCGATGCCCTCATCCCGGCGGAGAATAACAACTAACATCAGCTTCCCGGCCACGAACCAGACTACTCTGCGTGCACGTTCTGCCTGTGGGAGGAGGACCACACGCTCGGCAATGCGTTGCGGTGGATGATTATGAAGGAGTGAGTTGGAACGGGACACGAGTAGCTTGCAGGGACATCGAGGACGCATCACCTGTGGTTCGACACGATGCTTCGGCATGCTGTTCCAACCTGTGCATACCAGCTGCCAGGAGGGCGCGTTCCCGTACCCCCGACGATTGCCTGCTGGAACCCATCCCCATCGGCACCTCCTCAGCCACCCCGCACCGGATTTGTTTGGTTCAACGGCTAACCCCCAGCCCTGATGTCGAGTACTGTGGCTACTCTGCGCCGCACCCCTCCGAGCCCAAGATCCACCTCCGTGTGCAGATGTACGATGGACTGAGCGCCGTCGACTGCCTGCGCAAGGCGCTCGCCAACCTCCGTGACCTGTTCGAGACGGTGCAGCAGGGTTACACGAAGAGCTTGAAGTGAGTTTTGGCTTCATGGGTGTAAAAGGGGGGGGGGGGGGGAGCCATGGCTAGGTGCTGGTGTGGGAGGACACGCACCGACGACGAAAGGGCAGTTGCTGGAAAGTTCCAACGAGGGGTGACGGACGAAACGTCGCGGCGCTGGTGCTCTGCGCAGTGGGGTTGCGCCCCGTTGACAAGCGCTGCATGTGTCGCGTCCCATTCTCTTCACCATCCCCACTAGCCATGAAGTACATAGCTAACGACAGGCACGACAAGTACCCCCGCGAAGCCGACGTCGACGTGCACCAAGTCGTCGCCGACACGCTCCGCGAGAAGGGGATCGAGGTGGAGGGTGACGACGAGCGCATGGACGAGTCTTAGAGGGCGGGGCGGAGAGGTGGTGATAGGAGCTAGGAGCTTTGGGCCTTGGGCCGTGCATGTACCCATATTAGAGCTGACACGGGTGTGGTGCCGACCACCGTGTGTGCACTGGTGTCCCTGGGGCCAATGGACTCGGGAGGTGTTGGAAGTGGCGATTTTGAGGGTTCGTGTGCACCGAGTGGATGTGGTTGTTGGTCGATGGCTCTCCCCGACTTAGACTGAGGGCTGGGGTTCGGAACTCCCAGAGGATCTTACAGTTGGCTAGAGCTGAGGTTTCTGCCCACCCACATGGGGGAGCCGTTGCGACTGCTGTCCGTCGTTGCAATGCCACGCAGTGGACGGTTTCTGAATGAAGAGCCATAGTGCGCCTTGAAATCTCGGCGTAGCCCGGCGGTGACCGACGCCACCCTTGTTGACATGAGCGCTGAGCACAGCCCCCATCCGATCCCTCTTCAATCCACTAACCATCCCGACCACCATCTCTCCACTGACATCTAACCAATTCCAATATGGCATGGACGAGCCCCTCTCTCGCCTCCGTTGCCCGATATCGCGAGCGGGACACACCCTGCTACTGCCCGCCCGCGACCATCACGCTGCCCGACTGGGTCAAAGTGCCAGACACGCTCCCCCTGCTACCGGGCTGCAAAGCCGGCCTAAAGAGACTATCCCGCCGCCGCGGCACTCCACAGCGGGGGTGGACGCGCGGGATGTCTATCCCACTGCGAGCCATCGAGCCCGGCGACGTCGCGACGCCGTGGTTTAATGAACTCTCCCCGTGGCTGAAATCGACACGCGTCGAGCTCGAATGCGCCGTCGGGGCATGGCGGCAAAAGTGCACCGTCAGCGCACTGACGGCCCTCACGCTCCTCCAGCGGCGCGAGGGGCCGTGCGACGATGGTGCCGCCGTCTTCTTCCGCGCCGATGCGGGCAACGTCGCGGGGGATATCCGACGTGGAGGGCTCGGCCGTATCTGGGGGGAATGTACGGCCCAGCTCGTGGTGCACGACACGCTGTGGGACGTGGTGGCCGGCGGCGAGATGGGGCTGCTCTACGCGTGCGCCGATGTGCTCGTCGCGTATATCGCCCAGCTCGACGAGGCCCAGATCGGCGAGGTCAATGTGTCGCACCGCGTCGAGGCCGCGCTCGACCTCTTGGTGTACAACTATGAGTGGCCTGGGGAGGACAGGTATGTCCTGGACGGTGTCCGGACGGGCATCGTGTATGGGGCTGTTGTGGGGTACCTGTCCGATGTGTGGGGAGGGCCATCGCCGTCGGGGTTGGGTACGGGTATGTTGGCGGGTTGGGCATGGTATACTGGTCTGATGCCCAGACAACTCGGGTGAAGCCGCCGCCGGACTCGTCAGCGTGGGCGAGATGACCGTCGAACACACGGATCCCCAGTTCATGGATGACGGGGAATGGCGCGAGGAGCTCGACGAGGTGATCTTCTGGTTCAACGAGGAGCTCCGCGCCGTCGAGGTCGGCTGGGGACATGACGCGGGCGCGACTCCCGACGACATGGTCCGGTTTAGGTCCACTGCGGCGGCGACGTTTGTGCGCCTGGCACAACGCGAGGGGGTCACGTTGAGCAACCGCATCGCTCCCGAGACGCCGCTCGTGCACCCTCTGCCCGATGCTAACGTCTATCGATACGGCTCCGATACAACAACGGCCCCGCTTCTTCGACTGCCCGAGTTTATCGCTCTTCTACTTGCTGCGACCCGTCGTGCACAATGAGACCCCGTAGATTCTAGTTGTTGCATCATCAAGAGAGGCCCCAAGGGTGGCTCTCGTCTTCCGTATCAATGTATCCTGCATGCCCCGCTTGCTACAATATCTGTCTACGCGGTCGCCCGCTTGGCGTCCTCGGCGGCGACGTCCAATGGCTCACCCTTGGTGAAGGCCTTGGAGCACGCGGCCATGGTGACGGACGCGCGGGAAATGGGGTCGGTGCGGTAGAAGTCTGCAATGGGCTTGCGGAAGGTCTCGCTCGAAGGAGCGGGGGCGTCGGCCTTGGCCAGCGCCTCGAGACCGGTGCGGACAACGTCGGCCGAGGGCGCCTCGACCTCGTCGTAGCGGACCAGCGTTGGCGAAACGTCCCACATGCGGTCACGCATCGCGACCGTGTCGTCGTATGGCAGGGTCTCGCCAATGACCTCGGAAAGCGCACTGTCCCGTTAGTCGTGAACCAAATGATAACACGGCCCAAAACTCACCGAATAATCTTCCAGTCCTCACGTGCGGCTGCAGGAGGAGGAACCGCGGTGCGGCCGTGCTGGCTGCGGCCCTCGGTGTTGATCCAGGTCGAGGCCTTTTCAGTGTAGGCGGCACCGGGCAGGCAGACGTCTGCGTACTGGGCACCGACGTCGCCGTGGTGTCCCTGGTAGACGACAAAGGCGTTCTCGGGAATGGTGGAAGGGTCAATCTCGTCGGCGTTCAGGAGGTAGACAAACTTGGGCGCCGCCTTGGATGACGAGGCCGCGGGGCTAAAGCCGACGTCGTAGGCGGCGGCACGCGACGCCTCGCGGTGGAGAATGCTAAAGCCGTTCCATTCGGGCGTAAGGAACTTGTCCGAGTTGTCAAGGACGTGCTTGGACACGGCCTTGAGGACGGCAGCACCGTCCTTGCCGTCGACGACAGCCGAACCGATCATCACAAGCGGGTTCTTGGCCTCCTTCCAGAACTTTGCAAACTCGCCCTTGCCCTCACCACCGAGGAACTTTGCAACGTCGGCGGCCGACTTGCCGACCGACTCGTACTCGAACGTCGACGGGAAGTCCTCGCCAATGACACCAAAGTTGGCGCCGTTCTTCAGCCACGACTTGCGGAAGCGCGTGTTGACAATGGCTGCCTCGTGGCGCGGGTTGGTGCCAATAAGGAGGACGGCGTCGGCGGCCTCAATGTTGGGGATACCCGTGTTCAGGAGGTAGTTGGAACGGACGTCGACGCCGGTGGCCGGAGGCGCCTGGCCAAATGGCTGGTCGACGGTGGTGTTCTCCGAGCCAAGACGGTTGACGAGGTCCTTGAGCGCGACAAGTGACTCGGTGTCGGCAAGGGCACCGGCAACAGCCTTGATCTCGTCGCCCTTGGCGCCGCTCTTTGCGAGGCCAAGACGGATCGTCTCGAGAGCGTGCTCCCAGGTGGCGGGCACAAAGCGGTCGCCCTCACGGACAAGAGGAGTGCAAAGACGCTGGACGCGAAGACCGTCGTAGGCGTAACGCGTCTTGTCGTTGATCCACTCCTCGTTGACGTCGTCGTTGAGCCTGGGCTGGATACGCATGACCTGGGTACCGCGCGAGTCGACACGAATGTTGGAGCCAACAGCGTCGAGAACGTCGACACTCTCCGTCTTCTTGAGCTCCCAAGGACGGGCCTGGAACTCGTACGGCTTGGACGTGAGGGCACCGACGGGGCACAGGTCGATAATGTTGCCCGACATTTCAGAGTTGAGCGACTTTTCAATGTACATGCCAATCTGGAGGTCGTTGCCGCGGCCCGAAGTGCCGAGGTCCTCGACACCAGCCACATCGTTTGCGAAACGGACGCAACGCGTGCACTGAATGCAGCGGTTCATCGACGTCTTGACAATTGGGCCAAACTCCTTGTTCTCAACGGCACGCTTGCCTGCAATCTCGTGGAACCGTGTCCGGTCCGAGCCGTAGCGCATCGACTGGTCCTGGAGGTCGCACTCGCCACCCTGGTCGCAAATGGGGCAGTCGAGAGGGTGGTTGGAGAGGAGGAACTCCATGACACCCTCACGCGCCTTGTGGACTCGGGGAGTGTCCGTCCACACAACCGAGCCGGGCATGGCGGGCTGCGCGCACGACGCGATTGGCTTTGGTGCGCGCTCCACATCGACAAGACACATGCGGCAGTTACCCGCAATCGCTAGGCGGTCGTGGTAGCAGCTGGAAATCGTCAGCGACAGAGGTACACGCCAGGTGTGGTGTTCATGCTCACAAGCGAGGGACGTTGACACCGCTGTTTCGTGGGTCAGCATTTCCATTCGTTCTCAACACGCTGGGACGTACGCAGCCTCGCAAGCCTGGATAAGAGCCGTTCCTGCACGCCGTCAGCCTAGTCCTAGTCCAGTCGGTATCCATATTGCCCATCTCTCCGCCCCCGCAGCTCTCCACTCACCCTGAGGAACGGTCACCTGCTTGCCATCGACAGTGAGGGTAATGTCGGCGCGGCGCGACGCCGAGACCGAGAAGAGGCGCGAGCCTGGAAGTGTCAGCAAACAGAAGGTCGACAGTGTCGACACCGCGAGCCCAGTGAACCCGCGCCGAGCATGCCTGGCCCGAGTGCGATGGCAGTGGTGGGCGGAGCTTCGCACTCGGGTCCAGGAGGTGCGGGATCGGTAGGGGGAGGGCTCGACGTCCGGGGACGGGGCGGTTTACGCACCAGACGCCTGGAGCGGGCGTGCGAGCGAGCGAGTGGCCGCGAGCCGGGGGAGCATGGCGATGGTATGGGGCCTGGGCTAGGCGTGGAGGGAGAGTGGTGTGGTGGTGAGCACGCCTCTGGCCAAGGTTGGATGAACAGGCAGCGAGCAGCAGCAAGCAAGCACCCAGGAGGCAGGGTCCGCGCCCCGGCCAGTGAAGACGGGTGGAATGGACTTAACTCCGACGTGTGGCACTTGAACCCCATACCCAATCATCGTCATTCAGTTTGCACTCAGCCAAGCCAGCCAGGTGGGCACCACCCAGCCACGTTGTTTAAGGCACGAAGGTTATGCATTTCATGATCGCCCACCTACAGTTTGTCTACAAAGTTCACCGTCTGCTACAACACCTCGTTCATCGTCTTTTTTTTTCGAGACTCGCACAGAGATACCAAAGATACCAAGCCGCCAGTCTCCCCTCGTGCCGTGTTTTGCGCCGTGAAGGCGAGTGCTTACTGAGTGTGGAACCAGTACGTGGGGGCCTGGGGGTAGCTGCGGGGCTGAAGGAGGCCATCGGCGTTGAAGACGTCGTTGCGCATGCGGCGCGTGCGCCAGATCATCTGGTCCTCGCGACCATCGATAAAGCCCGCCATGTCGTTGCCCCAGTAGTCCTGCTTCATGTAGACGCTCGCGCCCGAGTTCTTCATGAGCTCGCGGTAGCGGAGCTTGGCCTTGAACCATTCGGCAACGTCGCCGCAGGTGTCGCGGATCTCGCGGCAGATCCAGAAGTGGCGGAAACAGCCCGACTCGCGCTCGAGGAAGTCGTGCGAGCCGTTGCCGGGAATGTTGTGGGTCCAGCGACACTCGGCCTCCTGGTAGTACGGCATGTGGCCCGGGTTGTAGCCATCAAAGAAGGCCGCCGTAGGGGCCGAGGCGAGGTCGCCGACCGTGTACGGGACCGCGTCGTCGTCCGCGTCGGCGATGGCCTGGGGTATCAGCATGGTGATGGAGTGGGGCCGTACACAGCTACTTACCTTGTTCTCACCACCCTTGACAGTGGTGTCCTTGTTCTCACCGCCGTCGATAGCGGTAACCTTGGTGGCCGAGTCGGCGACAGAGGCCGTCTGAAGGCGTCAGCACTGAGAGAAGGAGTCACTGGCTATGAGCTGTACTCACCTCGAGCTCATTGTCGTCCGAGGACGTGACCTTGATGCGCGCGTTGGTCACAGCCGTGTACGAGTCGTCCTCGTCGTCGGCCTGCGCGGAGGCGTCGACCGTGGACTGAGCGTCCTTCGACTTGTCGTCGGTCGTAGCGGTGTTGGCGGCCTGCGCGGGGTTCGACTTGGAAAGCTGCTTCTTCTTGTACTCCTCCCAGTGGATGCAGACGACGTCCTGGTGCTTGAGGTCGAGGTCGATGTCAAAGTTGGAGGCGTCGTTGATGAGGAAGCCGCCGGACAGGTACGTTCCGAAGCCGGGCTTGTAGTAGAATGCGCCCTTGGTCTTGCCGTTCTTGGGGTCGAGGCGGAACCAGCCCAGGGACTCGGTGTAGTAGCCCGCGGGCGCCTGGCAGCGGTGGTCGTGCTGCGGCGGGAGCGTGGGGTACGTGACGGACTCGCGCTTGCGGTCGACAGTGATCGAGGGCCAGAACTTGAGCGCGCTCTCGAGCTGCTGCTTGACAACGTTGGTGTTGTGCAGCTGGATCATGACGTCCGGGTCGGCGGCGAGCGCGGGCGACATCGTGGAGGCCGAGGGGAGGACGTCGAAGGCGTCGAAGATGCAAAGCTTGGCATAGGCAAGGTCCTTCTGGAACTGCTTCTTCTCCGCCTTGAGGGCTTCCTCGGCGGTCATGGGCTCGACGAAATTGACCTTCTTGACCTTGTTCTTGACGTCCTTGGTGTCGGTCTTGGCCTGGGTGGCCTCGGGCAGAGAGTTGAGCGCAGCGTCGTACTTGGCGTCAAAGTCGGCCTTGATGGCGGCGAACTCGGCCTTGATATCGGCGGCGATCGCATCCTTGACTTCAGTCGAGACCTCGGGCTCGGGCTGAGCCTTGGCCGTCGGCGGGAAGTCGGCGGTACGAACAATCTTGCCATCGATAATCTCAAAGCCGTAGCCGATCGGCGTGTTGGTGACGGGCTTGATCGTGCCGGTCGAGCGGAGCGCGCCGTCCTTGGAAGTGCCGGCCTCCATGACGATGGCCTCGGGCGGGAGGTTGACAAAGAAGCCAGCCAGGTCGTCGTTGGTGACCGGCGTCGGCACAGCGGGCGGCATGGGGACGGGGAGGGCCTTGGTTGCAGACGTCGAGACGCGCGGGAGCATCTTGGAGATGTGCTTCGAGACGTTCTTCGAGAGGAGGTTGAACTTCTTGCTGGCAGCCGAGGGGCGCGAGGAGGTAATGGTGGAGGCCATGGTGTGTAATGAGGGTGGTGTGGAGTTGTGGTGGTGTGTCAATGAGGGTGGTGGTAGGGCTGTGAGGCGTCACAAGTGTGGATGCGAGGTGGTGGGGGTGGTGTGGGGTATGGGTGGTGGGGTGTGGTATAGGTGGTGGTGGGTGTTGATGGGCGAAGGTGTTGAGGTGGTGATGGAGGGGGTGGTGTGATGGTGGATGGGGGTTTCCCGGTGGTGGAGAGGGTGTCTGGGGGGGAGGGGCTGGTGACAGAGGAGGAAGTGGTGACGAGCAAGCTCGAAGAGGTATGGATGAAGTTGAACAGCACAAGCTATCAAAGCTGGCAGTAGAACAGGAGTTGGGAAGGAGGAGGCGGAGGAGTTGAGGAGAAAGCGAACGTCGGACTGGGGGTTTTTATACGCATCGTTCGCGACCTCTATCACACCCAACCATGTCCACAAGCCGAAGTTGCACCCGCGTCGAACGACACATCTAAACAAACAATGAGACTCCGCCACAACAATGGCATGTGGGTGTGATGGTGATGGTACCTGACGACGCCACACTATGTGCCACACTGCCACGCACGGGGGCATTGTCTGGCCTCATACCGATCCTTTGTCCTTGGTGCTGGGGTACACCGCCCCAGCCCCGGGCCTTCTTGCGCTCGTTGTCGTCCCATCGTTGCGTGAACCCTTAACACGAGGCAGCTAATTTTTGCGCGACGGTGTTATCGTGATGGTGCCTGCAGCGCCACACTATGCCATCCTACAACGGCAGTATTATCTGTCCTCCTTTGTCCTAGACACAGTCGTGCGTCTCTACGTCCCTGCCCTCTCCCGCCTTCGTCACCAAGACCGACCCTTAACACGAGGCAGTATGTCTCGTTGCGTACTATCGCGATGGTGCCTGGGCACACTATCATACGTTGCGGCAGCATTGTGGCCAGCTCCAGTCGTGCGTCTCCACCCGGCCCACCTCAACGTCGACCCTTAACACGAGGCCGTAGTCCAATGTGTGATGGTAGCCTTAACACGAGGCAGTCTATGTGTGATGGCAGCCATAACACGAGGCAGTAATGTGTGATGGTGTCATGCCCAGCGCCATACTTTCTTCGCAACGCACGGGTATAATTTCTGCCCTCCTTCGTCCTCAACAGGCGTCTCGCCCGACAGCCCTCTCGGCCTCATGGCCAGGCCTCGAGGCAGTCTGTATGTGGTGATGTGATGTGATGTGGCTGGCAGTGGTGCCATGCTTGCCACACTTCGCCTTCGTCCTACTCAGCCGCGTCCTGCTCGCGCCCGTCCGGCGATCCTTGACAAGGGAGTATTTCCTTGTGATGGCCTCAGCGTTGCGCCCACCTGCTTCGACACCTCGCATGGCAAATTCGCTGCCATCTTCGTCATGGCTAGCTGCCCCAATTTTCTACCCTTAACACGAGGCAACCGTGCTCCGTCGTTGGCGTGTGGTTGGAGTGTCTCGTATACCCTGGAAATGTCATGCTAGCTCCCTGTGTGATCTGCACTCGAGTAGAAAAATGCGAGACATTTGTCCCATTGTTATGACCAACAGACCAACAAAGGACAGCTCCTCGGCAGCTGTGAATTTTCCCTGACCCACGACCCCATTATGGACGTGTTCCGGTCGCCCCGGTTCAGATGGTGGTCAAAATCACAACGGGGGCATTTGTAACTCGGAAAACAAACAAACCGGGTTACAGGCAATTTCTAAGAGCTGTGGCCCAAGAGAAATAGTGTGAACATTATAAATATTCTCAGGAAGTGGTACCCTCTCTGGTGTGATGGGTGCGGCTTCTCGTCCGCTTTACTTCTGGGCCATTCACAAGATATTCCCACTCCATGTTAATTGAATATGGCACTTCCCATCGCGTACCGTCGTGGCCTCTATGTGGATGGGGAGGAATCATTATCTACCCGCTTCTCTTCGAAACCCTGCTCCATACTGACCTTGTTATCATCCGGCCTCAGGGAATTAAATCCGAGTCCGGCTTCGTCATTAAGCATGCTATTGTTCATCACACCCGACCATCACAGCCTTGTTTGCTGCCCAAGGCGACACTGTCCTTGGCTTGTGTGCCCGTGTTTACCTCCCTCCCCTGCAGGAAACCTTCGCGACGGCGCATGGCCGTACGACCGAACTGGGGATAATTATCTCCAAGCTGTGCGGGATGTTTTTATTGTTGCGTTGTCCAACATTGTTCAACTCCTGAAACCCGACTGCGACGGACACATGTCCCGATGACGCCGGGCCGAGCCCAAATACGTTGCTGCCGAACCCTGCCACGAACGTGCAAGCCATCTCGTGCAGTGCCGGAGTTATATCGGGCGATGTGGTGCGGCGGGAGTAAAGATGAGGCATAGTTTGGGGTGGGCAGGACGGCTGGGGATGAACAAGGCGGGGTGTGGATTTAACGTCATACCCCTCACAGCAGCGCTTTCACAATGTGAGTAGAGGAAGGTAGAATTAGTGTGCATGGTTTGGAATGTGCGGAGGTGTGGCAGCGCACTGCGTCACATGGATAGTACTTGTGTGTGGACAAAAGATCCGATGGGTTAATTTGTAAAGCAAAACGTCATATGGCGCAACAAGACTTGCTCCTGTCCCGAGTATATTAGTTTGTTGAGACATGCGGCAACTCTTATCATCCGTAGTGAGCGTCCCAGGGCGCCAGTACCGGTGATAAGGAAGCAACAGGTGACTGCGAAGACTTTGGGATATCACAAAAACGTTGCTATTGTCGAGAATATGGCCAAATAGCGTGGTTCCATCCGTGCGTCTCTGAGCTTGCGAAGGCCCTAGCCAAGCGCAGCTAGGACCATGCCTTGTGATCATTCGTCCACGTGCGTTGTTGACACGCTGAAAGGTGTTACGTACAATGAGCCAAGGAGCACGGTCGTTGTGAAGTGCTCACCACCATCGGGCCCACCCAGCGCGTAGGTTGTGCTCGTTGATCAGCAGTGGAAAACGTTCAGTGAGTGTATGCGTCCAGTGCCGTTCCAAAAGTCTACGTCCGTTCACACACCTCCGCGTCGCCGAGCCCGGCGGACCTTGATGACTTATTCACGAGCACCCTCTTGCCGCCTACACATGCATACAGCCCCTACACGTCCAAAAGAAAGTCATTAACGTCATCGAGCCCGTTTGCAACCTCCCGCGCGTCTGCACCAGCCTTTGCCGCGCCAATGCCACTGACACCCCACTCGATCTCGACGCCCTCGACGTCCTCCCAGCGCCACGGCCCGGCGGCGCCCCAGACGAGTGCCTCGTCGTCCTCGTCCACGACGGGCTCGGGCTGGGCGCCACCAAAGAGGCGTGCCCACCAGCTCTGTCCCGAGGACGCGACGCGGCCCATGCCCTCGATACGGCCGCCGACACCCCCGCGCGCATTCTTGAGCCGGTCCATCTCACGTGTGAGGATGCTGCGGATGCGCTCGGCGGCGGTCGTCCGCGAGCCCGCGGGGAGCTCGGTCATCGACGCCGTGGGGCGCAGGAGGTCCGTCTTGTGTGCGAGCATCAGGAGGCGGCGCGGTGGCGCAGAGAGACCGTCCCGCGCCGCCGCGGACGCCAGCGCCGTCAGCAGTCCCGGAAGCTCCTCGGCCACAGAGGACGCGTTGCGCACCAGCGCCACAATGTCGACCACAAATACGACGCCGTCCGCATGCGCAATGTGCTTGGTCACCTCGTCGCGCAGGCGGGCGTGGCCTGCCAGGTCGACGAGGCGTACCTGCTTGCTCTTGCCGTCGTCGGACGGGAGCGCGACGGTCGAGATCGAGGGGATAAGCGAGGTGTGTGTCGCGGGCTGCTCGTCCTGTGAGAGCTGGGACGTGAGCATGTGTACACGATACGGCTTTCCCATATATACGCAATAACAGCTTCACATACCTTGGCGAACAGAGCCGTCTTGCCGCTATCAGGAGGTCCGACGAGGAGGACCGTCGGCGTGCCGCTCCGTCCACTCCGCTTCGTTCTCTTCTTCCCTGACGGAACGCCTGGCGTCAGTTGAAACCCGGAACGAGTACTTCAACTCACAAGCAAAGACCAGAAGAATAAGGAGCAGCCCAGCAACGGCAGCGAGGACCTTTGGGTCTTGCAGGACCCGCTGCAGGGCCGGATGTTGGAAGACCGGATGGGCGCTCAGACGCTGGACGAGCGGGTGTCGCCGCGCCTCGTCGGCCAGAGCGGCGGCGCGCTGGCCCACGGGGCTGTCGGTGACCGACTTGAGGAGTTCGTCGGCACGATCCATGAGTGGCGAGTTAAGGTGGAAAAGAAATGAATGTAAAACGTCGACGTTGGTGGTGTGGGGTGGGTGACGTTTGGGTTTCTTGATCTGGGTCGTCATCCAGTGACGCGATCGAGAAATCAGTGGGCGGCGGTAAGTTCTCGTGGTCGTTGGCGGCTTTGAATCCTTTAGAACTTGTGTCTAATCAATCCCACGTGGTCAATTAGGAATTGATGCATTGCTGCAAATGGGACCTTTACTGCAGTCACGTGTTCATCCGGGGTCCTTGGCGGCCGATCCCCTGTCTTCATGTCCCTGTTGCCGTGTCTGGTGCCTGCTGCTGCCCGCTGCCCGCGTGCAACGTCGACCAGAGCGATCGCCAAAAGTCAGTCTCCTACATTTCTAATCGCATCGCTTCCGCCCCCATCTGCTCTGCCCCGTACACATTTCCCGACACCGACACAATGGCCGACGTCAAGGACCCCAAGATCGCCGAGGGTGCGTCGGCTGATACCGTGTGCTCGCCTGGCGTGCTAATACACAGCGTACGAGCTCGTCCGCTCAGACAAGGATGACGCGACGTGGCTGCTCCTGGACTACGAGGTGGGTCATGGTCATGACGTGGTGTGATGTTGGACGCGGTCGGCCGTCTCGGGCGGAGGACTCGTGTGTTGTGCGTGTTGCGGCAGGTGTCGGAAACACGCTGCCGCAGCGCTGTCGGTAAATACGCAGTGTGTGGGTTAGCTGAGCTGGCTGTCGTGCATGCTGGGTTGCCGTTGCCCGTCATCGTCCGTAGCCCCAACACCGTCACGTCGCCCACTGCACAAAGTCTGACCCCTGGCCCAGCATCCCTCTTGCTCTCACGCTAACATCCAGTCGGACAAGTCAGACAAGCTCGTCCTCACCGCAACTGGAACCGGCGACATTGCCGAGTTTGCCAGCAAACTCGAGCCCCAGCGCGCGAGCTTTGGGTTTGTCCGTGTAAAGTACGCCAACGACGAGCACTCGTTCCGGGAAAAGTTTGCGTTTGTGAGCTGGATCGGACCAGACGTCCGCGTCATGCGCCGAGCAAAGGTGAGTTTATGAGTGTCGGTGGATGTTGGTTCGGCCGTCATGTTTTGGGCATCAGCGCATGGGCGCCAGCTGCGCGATCAAGGCGAGAGTCTACGCGTCCACATGAGCTCCCCAGGGAACTATGGTCTTGGTACCTGGGCCACGCATCACTGACACCAGGTCTCGGTGCACAGCGCCGACGTCAAGAACGTCCTCCGCTCGTACTCGGTCGACATCTCGGCCTCGACCCCTGCTGATCTCAATGAGGATGTGAGTTCCATACCTGCACACCAGGTCGCGCCTGTGGTACTTACTTGTCGCTTCTGCTAACTCGCAGGATGTTGTCAAGCTCATGAGGAAGGCTGGCGGAGCCAACTATGACCGCTCCAAGTTTGACTAGATGCTATATGAACTGCATGCCAGCAATGTTAATGCGTGTTGTGCTTGCCAGCTCCGGAACGCCGGAACGCCGTGAGCTTGGTCTGAGCTTCTGAGACGATTGGCACTGCATGAATGCTACCACTAGTGGATCATAGACTGTCTGATTTTGAGGTGCCGCACAACATTAGTGTTGGCATGGGTGCATCGTTGCATCGCTGGCTGTTGGACCCAGAACTCGCTCAGGGGTGGTTAATTGCGGGGTCAAGGTGGGCAGAGCCAGCCAGGCCCACGCCAGCCAGCCAGGGGCAAGAAATCAATGTGGCACCCCCTTACGGCCACCGCCATGCCGCCAAGGACAGTGCCACGCGCCATTCGGGTTTCGCGCCACCTCTCCGTCTGTCGCGCCTGGCTGCTGGCTGCATCTCCCACCCAGGACGACGCACCCACCCGGCTCCCGCCGCCACCGGCCATCCACCGATCCACCGATGCAACTATCTATTGGGGGGAAGGTCGTGTCATCTCTTTGTTTTCCTTTCTTCAACCTTCCTTTGCTTTCCTTCTCATTACCCCCTTTCCACACCTTCCACGCGTATACCACCATGACGGACGCGTCCTCCTCCAGTCAAGACATCACCATGTACGTCGACGCCGCTCTCGCCACCACAACCGAGCAGAGGGCGATGGACCGACGGCCATCGCCATTTCGGCGCACACGCGGCGCGCTGACACATCTAGCACGGTCAAGGGACCGTCCGAGCTGCGGCTGTCCATTACGATCGCGCCGAGCAAGACGGTCGCCGACCTCAAGGCGGCGATTGCGGACAAGAGCGATGTCGAGAAGGACCGCCAGCGGCTCATTTACTCTGGTGCGTATGGACCGAGTTGCACGTGCAGTTCACCTTACGATGCTTTGGTGGAGGAAGGTGTCTACCTGCAGCTGTGCCGCCAGGACAACCTCAACGGTCCTTTGGAACCGTCTGGCCTTCTGAGGTTGTCCAGCGTGGCGCGCGCTCGCCACCCCAGCTCTACCACCTCTTATCGCAATGACTGACATTCGCAGGGAAGGTGCTCAAGGACGAGGAGGTGATTTCCTCGTACAAGATCCAGTCTGGCCACACCATCCACATGGTCAAGGGCGCGCCCAAGCCTACCGAGCAGCCGGCCGCCGCCGCACCTCGTCTTCCCCAGCAGATGGGCACCGGAATCCAGGCAGGCAACCTCGTCGACTCTGTTGAGAACTACCACCACGTGCGTAAGGCCCAGTAGGCTTGACCCTTCAGCCGGTGGGCTGGGGGCACAGGCAACGGGTGTTGGGCCACTCATTAATACGCGACGGGCACGCTGACCATGCAGGGCATGGCAGGCTTCAACCCGTTCCAGGGAATGGGACTGGGTAACCTCCAGGACCCGAATGCTGTGAGTGCACCAGTGGACTCTGTGGTCTGCATGACCTTGCCGTTGATGGAGACGCTCCACGGTCGCCTTGCATCGCGCACGGCTCCCACATGACCGGCCACTGACATCAGATGCTCGGCCTGCTCGACAATGACGAGGTCATCCGCCAAATGAGCCAAATGATGTCGCAGCCCGAGTTTGTTGACCAGGTAAGCACCCCACCAGGCTGCGCTGCAACGTTGCTGACGATCTCCCCCGTGTGTTCATCGGCGTCCAACTTGCTTCTCTCCGATTCCTCTCACGCCCGCTTCTTCCGACTCGACCCCCTTGCCTTCTGCCCCAAACAGATGATCGCCTCCAACCCCCAGCTCCAGGCCATGGGCCCGCAGATGCGCGAGATGATGCAGTCGCCCTTCTTCCGCCAAATGATGTCGTGCGTACCGGGCGTGCCAGAAGCCCCAAAGACCCCGCTGACTTGGCAGGAACCCCGATACCCTCCGCTCTGTACGTCGAAACGATCGGCTGGGAGTTGGGAGACGTGCACGAAGCTAACAACAGATTCTCCGCATGCAGGCCGCGATGGGTCCCGGCGGCGCAGGTGGTGCTGGCGCTGGCGCTGGTGGATTCCCAGGCATGGGCGGTATGGGAGGCATGGGTGGCTTCCCAGGCATGTTCGGCGGTCCAGGTGCAGGTGCTGGTGCTGGTGCGGGCGCGGGTGCAGGAGCAGGAGC
Source organism: Pascua sp. PH4015B (assembly GCA_025502685.1). NCBI lineage: Eukaryota > Fungi > Basidiomycota > Tremellomycetes > Trichosporonales > Trichosporonaceae > Pascua > Pascua sp. PH4015B. The sequence goes on along the minus strand of JAMFRD010000081.1, from coordinate 8,143 downwards.
AGGTGCCGGTGGCGCCAACGACCAGTTCGCCAACCTCTTCGCCGCTGCCGCTGGCGGTGGTGCCGGAGCTGGTGCTGGTGCCGGAGCCACGGGCACTCCCTCGGACCGCGCCGCCCCCACGGCTCCTGGTGCCGGTGCCGGTGCCGGAGCTGCAGGTGTCCCACCCAACCCGTTCGCGGCGCTTCTCGGCAACCCTGGTGCAGGAGGTTTCAACCCCTGGGGTATGGGCATGGGCGGTATGCCTGGCATGGACCCCTCGGCGCTCTTTGGTGGAGCAGCGGCGGCACCGCGCGACACGCGTCCACCCGAGGAGCGGTTTGCCACCCAGCTCGGTCAGCTGAATGCCATGGTGAGTGCTGCCGCTGGGACGTTTGTGTGTGGTTGTTGCAGTTGTACGTGGTTGGGCCCTATGGGCCTTGTGGACAAGGTGCTGCACTGGTCTGCTGCCAGTTCATGGCCTCTATCTACCTCTCTCGCTTCTGTATTCCTCTCCTTGCCTTGATTCCGCAACCACTCGACATCCCACTATTCGACATGGAACGCAGCTCACACCGCAGGGACTCTGGGACGCGCAAAAGAACATTACAGCGTTGACGCGAACGGGCGGTAACGTCGAGGCTGCCGTCGAGCTCATCTTCTCGGGCCAGCTGGATAACGCGTAGTGGCCATTGTCTGAGCGACGGCGATAGTTGCGTCTGGTGAATCGGCAGTCATTGGGCCGTGCAGAGTGGCGGTGGATGTCCGCGATACCCGGTAAGGGTTAGACGGGTGGGGTAGACGGCGTTGTCATGTAGGAGCATGCACATGGTGTTCGACGCGTATGCTAGTGCGCATGGTAGTGGGCATGTGGGCGCTGACAGGGCCGCGCGGTGGCCAGACCGAGGGTTTGTTGTGTTCAATGTAGTGTAGCAAGTAGTCCACCCTCGGCGGCCTGCACCTGCATCCAACATCACTATGCACTATACTGCATCTATCAATCTCTACTTTCCGCCCTGGGCCTGCCACTCGACAAAGGCCTTGTGTGCCTTTTCCTGATTCTTCCACTCCTTCTGGAACTTCTTGGCTGCTGATTTGGACACCTCCTTGCCCTCGCCATCGTGGGTGGGCACGCCCTGTGCGTCCCACTTGGAGTACGCACCCTCGGGCACCTGGGGCGGGCGGAACAGGTCCCCCGGCGGCGTGCGTCCCTTTTCCAGTGCGGCGATGCGCTTGGCCTCGGCGGCCGCGGCATTGGCGGCCTTTTTCGCCGCCTTGTCTGCTGCGGCGGCGGCTTTTTCCTCGCGCGCCCGGATCAGCACCGCAGGGTCGACGAGCTTGTACAGCGCGCCGCCGTCGGCGCCCTGCCCGTCGTCGAGCTGGACGCCGAGGTTGACGAGCTCGACATCCCGGAACCGGTCACAGAGGGCGAGTGTCTCCTTGGGCGACTCGCCGGCAATGGCGAGGCGGCGCACGTCGTCGCGGAAGGATGCAAGGGCGCGGATGTACTTGTCCAGCTTGGCCTCGAACTGGGGGATGTCAGCAGTTGGTCATTGAGAACTGAAATTGGAGTTGGGAGTGTTGCCCGAGTACTCACGTCACCCTCTCCGCCGACGTCGCCCTCTTTGCCCCAACCGATGGCCGTGGCCTCTGGAACGGCCGCGCCCTCGGCGAGGCCAAACATGCGGAGCTGGCGAGTGATCCACTGCGCAATCGTCTGCACGGGCCCAATGTTGGACTCGCGCCCGCGGGCGGCAAAGTAGACATTGACCTTGCCGACAAGGTCGAGGAGGACGTTGAGGGCGGCGGGCGTGTTGAACGAGTCGCAGAGCGCGACGCGGAACTCGTGCTGCGCGCGGTGCATGTCGGCCATGAGGGCCTTTTCCGGCGCGTCAAAGTGGTGCTTGCCGTCCGACTCTGGGCCGCGGGCGGCCGCCTCGGACACGCGGGCCTTGACGTTTGTGAAGAAGTTGTCAAACGTCTCCTCCTTTGTCTTTACGTCTCCCACGAGGTCTTTGCGGAAGTCCATCTTTGAGTTCCACGTCTGCAGCATGAACGCGAGGCGCAGCTGGCGCGCAGAGTAGTCGCGCAGCGCGTCCTGGGGGTGAGTGCATGTCTGTCGTTTTCGTCGCAACTTACGTCAATGGAGATAAAGTTCTTGAGCGACTTGCTCATCTTGAGACCCTCAATGTGCAGGTGGCCAGTGTGCAAAAAGTAGTTTACCCACTGCTTGCAGCCGTGGTATGCCTCGGACTGGGCGAGCTCGTTGTCGTGGTGGGGGAACATGAGGTCGACGCCGCCCGAGTGGATATCCATGCCGTCGCCGAGGATATCGCTCGCCATGACCGAGCACTCAATGTGCCATCCGGGCCGTCCTTCTCCCCACGGCGACGGCCACGCGGGCTCGCCCGGCTTGGACCTGGCCTTCCACAGCGCAAAGTCGGCAGATTGCCGCTTGCCCTTGTTGCCCGTGAGCGCGCCCTCGCCCTCGTCGAGCAGCTTCTTGTTGCCCTTGCTCGACGGCTGGAGCTTGGCGTACTCGTGGCGGAAGCCGTCGCCCTTGGCACCCTCAAACTTGGCAACGTCAAACCACACACTCCCCTCGGCCTCGTACGCAAACCCGTTGGCGATAATCTTCTCCACAAACGCCACAATCTCAGGCACGTACTCGGACACACGCGTGATCGTGTCGGGCGGGAGGATGCGGAGGCGCGCCATGTCCTGGAAGAACTGGTCCTCCCAGTGCGCCGCGAGCTTGCGGCTCACTGCGCGCGGGTCCGGGATTGTGTCGCCCTTGGTGTCGCCGAGGTATGGGCCGAGCACGTACGCCGTGCCGTCCACAAGCTGGGCAACTGCCTCTGCACTGCCGCCAGTTCCCGCGGCAAGGCTCTTGTCCGCAGCCTCGATCGCGTCCCGCGCCTTGGCCAAGCTCGAGATGTAGAGGCTGAACTTTTCCTCCTTCTCCCTTCCACCCTTTTCAAACGCAGGATCGCTCGCGACGCGCTGCGCAATCGCGGTAAAATGCGACAGTGCGTCGTCGTTGGGGCCAGCCTCGACAGGCGACGGGAGCGACTTGAGCAGCTTGGGCAGGAACGCAGCAAACGCGGCGCGTGCGGTCGACACGAGCTCTGGTGTCAGGGCCGCGTTGTCCGCCTTGGTCTGGTCGAGGAGGTACGACTCGCGTGCGCGCAGGATGATCTGTGCGTTAGCGCAATGGACCAGTGTCCGAGGCGCACCTTGTCATCAATGTCAGTAATGTTCATGACAAAGTTGACATCGTAGCCAAAGTAGTCGCGCAGGATACGGCGAACAATGTCCTGGGTGAGGTAGTTGCTGCCCCCGTCAGCACTGTCGTGGTGTTCAAAGACTCACCGAGCATGGCCCATGTGCGACGCATCGTACACGGTCGGGCCACAGTTGTACCAGTCAACCTGGCGGCCCTTGGTGGGGACAAAGACGTCCTTGTTGCGCGTGAGCGAGTTGTACACGCGGAGCACGGGGTCCTCAATCGTCTTGGTAGGCGGGTACCACTCGGGCGCAGTCGAGGACGTCGCCGCCGCAGCGATGGTGGCAGACATGGTGAGGTGGCGAGAGAGTGGCTGGAAACGGGTGCTCGAAAGGCTAGCGGGTGCGCGAGGCGTGTTGTGGCGGGTCACAGATGGAGGCGAGATGGAAGGGAGGCGCGATGGGCGGCGCAGGGAGAGAGTGGAGAGAAGATGCGCAGGGCGGAGACGCGCGACCATGCAGTGGCGTCGATGGTGAGAGGGAGCGAGGGTCGAAGCAGCACTGGACTGCCGTTTTAACGAGTGACAATGGAGTCAATAATGAGTTAGTGCAAGCCAAGATGCCTTTTGTGTATCGACACGATGGCCGCTGCCCGCTGGTGACTCGGCGGACTCGAACTTCGAACATGTCGACATCGCACCTTTGTCCAGGCACGGCTTTTGATCTACGACAGACTAGGCTTGCAAATAGGCTCCCATCGCACGGTTAGTTATCTAGTGCGCCTTTGGGTCGTGGTTAGTGACACGCGACGTGGCGGACACTCTGTTACAGCATGCAGCGATGTGCAGCGCGTGCCGCCTGTCGTGGCTTGTGTCGCTGTCATCATTACCCGCATTACCCCTTTCTACATTGCCGCAGTCGAGCGTAACTGCAACTTCACGACTCTCACGACCCGATCTCGGACCATCCACAAAACCCGCGACCCGCCGCGCGCGACACTGGACCAGTCGAACGGGACGCAACTTGCCCCAGGTCCCACCTTGCCCCGCTTCCACCTCCACCACACACCCCACCCCATTCACGATGGCATTCCGCTCGCTCTACTTTCTCCTCTCCCTCGCCGTCGCCCTCCTCTGGCGGGCTCCACTGGCCAGCGCGATCAAGTTTGACCTCCCCACACAGCCGGAGCCGTGTACGTGAAACCCACAAGGTGTGCGAGCTTGACACTGACGTGCCTTCTCTTGCTGTTCGTCTCCTGTCTCCGTCCTGGTTATGCCTTTAGACTGGTGAGTTGGTTTTTGTCTGCATGACTCTCAACTCACACGCAGTGTCTGGAACTTTGCGCCGGGAAACACGCTCGTGATCGTCACTGCCAACGTGCCAAATGCCGCGGGCATGCGCGTGGACATTGAAATCCTCGACGGCTCCGAGCACGGCAACGTGTACCTTTCCAAGCAGGTGGGTGCAAAGACCAGAAGAAGCATGCTCACCCACCAGGATATCCATGGCGAGTCGCGCCTCGCGATCACGACGCACCAGTCGGCCGACGTCGGTGTCTGCCTCAAGAATGTCAAGGTTGGCGACACGCGCGGTGCCGTCGCCCGCACCGTTGAGCTTGATGTCGACATTGGAGCCGATGCCACGGACTACAAGTGAGTTCAATAACACCGGTACACATCGTGGTGCTCGGATACGGCTTCCGCTTGTTACCGTTCGCACGGCCCCGGCTCCCAACGTGGTCACTAACAGCCAGCGCAATCCAGAACCAGGAGTCGCTCTCCATCCTCGAGGTCGAGATGCGCAAGCTCGAGGCGGTCGTCAAGGAGATTGTCGACGAGATGGGCTACCTCCAGCGCCGTGAGATGCGTATGCGCGACACCAACGGTGAGTGGCAGCTAGTGCAATGATTGTGTGGCAACTGGTGTGATGACTTGCCCATGTCACCTAAAAGCCAGATGGAAGGCAATCCGACCTGAAGAGTGGCACTAACATCCGCAGAGAGCACCAATGACCGCGTAAAGTGGTTCTCCATTGGCATCACTGTCGGTATCTTTGCCCTCGGCGTCTGGCAGCTCCTCCACATGCGTTCGTTCTTCAAGAGGAAATACCTCATTGTGAGTAGCGGCTGGAACGTACGTCGTGAAGTGCAGCCGTCTGACCACCAGGACTAATCTGATATGATACGATGGAGACGCGAGCTTTTAGCTAGAATGCATGCTGTAGCCAGACTTGAGCCGAGTCAATAACTGTAACCGGGCAGCCACAATCGTTGCGACGAGATCCACAGGGGTGATTTACTGAGTCGCGCCGGATTGCGGGATCGACGACCTTCCCTCGTCGCGAGGGTGACGCGACTGCCACAAGGCCACGATCTACGACCTTCCCTCGAGAAGGGATGGCCGATGGGCAGTATTTGACCATGGCCGGTCCGTCTTCCTTCCTTTCTTCCTCATCTTCTTCCTCCCGTTCTCTCTTTCTCGCATTCACCCATTCACTCATCTTCCTTCCCCACACCACCCGTATATCTCTGTATATCTCTCTCCCATCCGTTCACATCTCTCCTTCCTCATCACTTCCATCCCTCCTCCAATCACCTCCCTACATCAACGCGCACCATGGCCGACCCTTCCCCTCGCCACTCTTCTCCCACGTTAATCGACGTCGATGGCGACATCGAGATGGACAACGACAACGACACATTCACCTTCCCCGGCGTGTCCCAGACCGAGCCACAGTCCCCAACCCATGCTCTGCACGATCGCCAGCAGCTCCTGTCGCAGCAGCAGCAGCAGCAGGGTCACAATCAGGACCAGCAGCACACCCAGGCCCAGCAGCGCCAGCAACTCCGGCAGCAGCAACTGCAAGTCTCTGCCCAGAAGCAGCAGGCGCACGCTGCCCAACAGCAACGCGCTCAGCAGCAAGCCCAGCAGCGCGCCGCCGAGCAGCACGCCGCTATGTACGCCCGACCGCAGCAAGAGCTTCACCAGCCGCTTTCCGAGGAGCAAGAGCGGAAGAAGCAGGCGTTAATCGCGTCGTTCCAGCAGCGTGACGCGCAGCAACTGCAGAAGTTATTCTCACAGCCGCCTTCCTCGAGTCACCTTTCGTCCCCTTCCTCCAACGTCCCTCGCCCCCAGATGTCCCCCCGATGGGCCACGCGCAACTCATCCAGCAACACAACGCCCACCAAGACCCAACCCCGTCCCGGGAACGGCGCCAAGCCCGCGAACACCATGCCGACACTCCCCCCCGGTGCCAAGGTCATGCACACCATGTCCGCGCCGGGCCTCACTTCATCCGGCGCTGCCGTCATCCGCCAGAACAACGCCAAGGAAGGTCCCTCAAACTCGACCTCTGTTACGCCCGTCTCGCGCGCGGAGCTGCCCTCGCCACCTACCTCGAACTCGGCGCAGTCCACCCCTACCCCCAACTCGGCGCAGTCCACTCCACCTACCAACTCGACGCAGTCCATCACGCCCACATCCCAGTCCACCGCGCCGACCCCTCGTACAGACGACAATGGGCACTCTGACGATGAGTTTGACTACACTGCCGATGTGCGGCTCTTGCAAGCATTTCCGGAATAGCCGCTGACTCCAGATCGAGGTGTTTGACGTCAAGAACAAACTTGTCGTTCAGTGGGATGGGCTGCAGGAGGAGATTGCCCAACGCATCCATGGTGAGTTGGCTGTCAGCTCGTCACGTGTCAGCCAACTCTTGCGTGTTTGTCGCGTCGTCGTCGGTCATGTTGTGGTCACCTGTCTCCATCCCCGTGCCTTCATCCTTCCTCACCTCATCACGAGGCCACGCGTGTCGCCTCGAGGCACCTTCCTCGCAGCTTGATCCCCATCATCACCTTCCGTGCCCTACGCCCTTCCTCTAAACCTTCCTTCCGTTCCCATTCCCTCCTCGCTCCATCCTTGCTCTCATCCCACATCCTCTGCCTTCCCTTTATTTATTCACTCCTCCTCTGTACCTCCGCGCTTGTCTCCCCAGTCGCCATTCCTCCCGTCGCCATTCTCCCTTCAACCCTCCCATACTTGCTAACAAACAGACTACACCGAGGCGATCATTTTCAAGGCGTGGGTTTGGCCGCTGTGTCGACGCTAACCCATCAGCATGAAGCACGCGCTCGAGGTCAGCCACACGCTATGCAAGATGAACGACGAGGTCGCGAGCGACCTCACCAAGGCGGTAGAGGACATTCAAGGCGAGGAGGCCAAGCACCGTGAGCTCCCCGTCCCGTAACGCCAGCAGCTCACACGCAGAGAAATCGATTGAGCAGATGCGCGCCTACCTCCGGTACCTCGAGGAGGCGACGCGTGCGCTTTCGGGCTAGTCTAGTCTCTGGATCTCGGCCCCAAGGCGTCCACTCGGGTCGTAGCCCGCTCACCTGTATCGCCCACACACTTCCCCACCGTCCGGATCGATCATCCCGTCGTGTCCATCGTGAAGCAGCTCCTACACACCCCCCCCCCCCCCCCCAAACCTGTCCATACACTCCCGGTCTGTCCATACACTCCCCGCATCTGTCCATACTCTTCCGTTGCAAGTCAAGCCAAGCCTCTGTACAAGCACGTTCCCTGCACACCACGCAGGTCTCGTCTGCACCCATGCATCATATGCGCACGTAATGTACCTCGGCCGCACACCAGCACTCTACCGTATACCGCTACATCCCTACCACCCCGGCTCACACACACCTCACGCCTCGATGGAGATACCCATCTCCCACCCAGGCTGCATGAGGTATCCGTCCAGGGGTGCCAACGCCGCCTCTGCCTGGGCGCGCGACGCAAACGTTGCGCGGAAGCTCTTGGCCCCGTCGTTGGGCTTTGCGTGCGAGGCGGGCACGGCAAAGTCGGCTGGCAGGAGGGTTGCGCGTGTAAAGCCGGGATATCTGGTGTTAGTGTGTGTGTGGGCGTGAGGTCGCTAGGGGGTGGGG
>JAMFRD010000080.1:0-128399 GCA_025502685.1 Pascua sp. PH4015B | reverse complement strand
ACACACACACACACACACACACACACACACACACACACACACACACACACACACACACACACACACACACACGCACATACACACACACACACACCAAGGCCCCAAGGTCACACTCACACAGGATAAACACAAACGTCCAAATCCTTCCTCGTCCCACCAACGAGGTACTCCACGCCCCCCTCACCCGCAACCATGGTATGCGCCCACGCCGCCTCGCCCGACGCCCACTGCAGGAGGCCCTTGAACCCGATAAAGTCACCAGCGGCCACTGCAATGTCGCGGTCCTCTCGCGGGGTGTTTGCGGGGGCGGGCACGGCACCGGCCATGGGGCATTCGGTGAGGTGGAGCGTGGCGGTGCCCGAGAGGATGTAGAGCCATTCCGAGTCGTAGAGGTGGTGGTGCATTTCCTGGTGGGTGTGAGTTGGGGTAAGGGGGGAGTCTCATTGGAAGGGGGGAGTTGGTCGGTCCACTTGCCGACTTGGTGAGAGGCACATAAGGAGAGAGGCAAGGAAGCAGAATAGTCGTCCCGAAAGGTTTGCTCGCTGCAATGGCCTAGCTCTCGCATAGAGCTTGCCCAGTCAAGCCAGTCGGGGGACGCTGCACAGGCCCAGAATAGAGCAGCCCGGCTACTGGCAAACGGCCATCACCCGTGTGCTCGGCTTATCGTTCGGGGAGAACAGTCACAGAACTCAACGCACCGTCGTCTCATCGCCCGCCGCGACCGATACGCGGTGGACGGCCACGTCGTTCCCGAGTCCCGCTGTTGTCAGCGACACCTCAGCACATGTGTCACAGCAGCCAACTGCCAGCAAACGTAGACGTCAACCACTGACGGCGTCACAGACATCTCGCGTGTGTCAGAGATACACACCCATATCCGAGAGACACACGGCCGCCCGCCTCGCGTCCGTGTTGAGCCAGTGGCTCTTGGGCTGCATATACTGGGCGGCATCGTCGGCGCGCACGACCGGGTTGGGGCGGGCGTGGGGCACGACGCCGTTGGTGCCCGTGCGCGAGTTGGGGCCGGACATTGGGCAGAGTATCGGGCTGAGGGTGAGAGGGGAGAGCAGGGAGAGGACGGGGGTGTGGTGGAGTCGCTGTTGAGGTCGAGCAGCTCTCGAGCAGATGTCTTGTATACGTTGTGTAGTTGCAGTTGTGGTAACAGGTGTTGGATGAGTCGAAATGACATCACCCGAGTCGTGTCGGAAGCAAAGTTAACCGACAGAGCGATCGACAATAACAATGTCGGGAATAACATCCGAACGGTGTGGGAGCCAGTCACATTGTCAAGGTGTGTCACAACCACGCTTCTGCTGACTGATTGCTGACTGTTTCTTGCCAGAGCGGTTGACACGACATCAAGGTTCAGATCGAGCACGCGACCTTGCAGCTTGGGTGGTCCAGGCGGTCAGCGCGTACATCTAACTGCCCGTGCCTGGGGGAGCGTCAAAAGAATACACTGATCATGGGCACGCTCAACTGGTCGGCTGTCTTCTGGGAGGGAGCAGACTGTCGAGCAGAGGATAAGCACAACATTGAGGAGATGCGCGGCACGACTTGTCGAAGCGATGGAGTACACGTCTGACGCGTGAGCGATAGGGAGTAGATAGCGGATGTACGCGTCAATTGCTCGGCCCATTCCGCACCCCACAACTGCACCAACTGTCTCTTCAAACAACTGCTTGCGATTCATTCTTGATACAACTTCTCCCTAGTTAACCACACTCGACATCATCTGCTCGGGATACCTGAGACCCTGGGGTGTATTCTCCTTGATGAGCTGCTTGATAGTCTCGAGGTCCTTGGCGGAGAGGGCGACCTCTGCCGCGCCAAAGTTTTCCTTTACGCGGGCCGACGAGCGCGTGCCAAAGATGGGAATGACGCCTTGCTCGGTGACCCACGCGAGGACGAGCTGGGAGGCGGTGCATCCCTTTTCCTTGGCGAGGGCGATAAACTTGTCGGCAATGGCGACGTTGTGGCCAAAGTTCTCTGGCGACCACTGGGGGAAGAAGCGGCGGAAGTCGGTCGCGTCCAGGTCTTCATACTTGCGGATCGTGCCCGTGAGCATCCCGCGCCCGAGGGGCGAGTAGCCGACGACCGCGACGCCGAGCTCGCGCGCGGCGGCCATGAGGCCATTGTGCTCGGACGACTGGTCAAAGGGCCCGTACTCGATCTGGAGCGCGTCGATGGGCGCGACTGGTAGCCGGTCAGCCAAGGCGGTGGTCCAGCAAGCATCGACTGTACTTACTCTTGTAGGCCTTGCGGAGCGTCTCGGCATTGCACTCGCTCAGGCCAATGTACTTGACCTTGCCGTCGGTCTTGAGCTTTTGCAGGGCCGGAATGCTCTCCTCGAGCGGCGTGTTCGGGTCGATGCGGTGCAGGTAGTAAATGTCCGGGTAGCAGCCGAGGCGCTCCCGCGACTCCTCAATGTACTGCGCAATATGCTCGGGCGTGTTCGTAATCTTGAAACGAGTCTTTGGCTAGCCACCCATGAGCTTGAGTTTTGCGCCCTTCACCCCCAACCTGAACCACTCACGTCAGGAGGTCCATGAATGTCAAAGGCGCACTTGCTCGCGAGCGTAATCTTCTCGCGTGCGCCGGGGTTGGCCTTGAAGAAGTCGCCAATCAGCCGCTCATTGTGCCCAGCGCCGTAGAGCACCGCCGTGTCCCAGAACGTGCACCCAATATCCAGCGCCGTCTTGAGTGTCTTGTGCGACTCAGCGTCATCGACGGGGCCGTAGACGCCCGGCGAAAGGCTCATCCCGCTTTGAGGCGGTCAGTATTTTTGCATAGCGCGCGGCGGTGAAGCACTTGCCCAAGACCCGGGACGGGGACGGTGCGGTCCTGGAATTTGAGCGTCTTGACCATTGCGTTCTAGTCGTTCTGACGGGTGAGTCTGGTAACAACAACACACTTGGCATGGGCTGGTTTAAATGTAATCACCAAGTGGACGAACCTCGACCTCCACCTCGGTCCCCGATGGTTCACCTCCACCTCTATGCCCGTCGGTCATGAGCGTGTTCCTGCTAACGGCTACTAACTGTCGGCCGCCGTCTTAAGGTTAGGTGGGTGTTGCACAGCACTCGCCTTGTTGCGCGGCCGGGATGGAGAGGATGTAACAATGGGGAATGTACATGTAGTTGCCGTCGCTTCCGGGCTTGCATCGACTCAGTCACGTGACCGCACTTCTCGTGCAGCATTCTGTAGACACCATGAGCAGGCCAAGAGTTACATGATATGCTACAGCACAGGGAAAACTACAGATACAATACACGAAATGAGAACCGCTCTATATATCGTCACTTGGTGGGTGCGGTGTCGGACGTTGAAACGGCACGCGTGAAATATGCCCTCGACCTTCACCTAGCTTCTCCCCAGCTAGACTGCTCATGTGAAGCTAGATCTCCTCTTTCCCTTCTTGTCGGTGACTATCTCGACCACGATGTGGTGGCCTGCTTGTACTGGCATCAAACTCGCGACAGAGTCGTGATGGACTGCCACTGCTGAGTCGTGTTTGGCCTGGGCTTTTGACATCGCGGCGCCCAACGCCTTGTTGGCGTCGGCTAGTATTCCGTCCATGGCCCCGCCGGATGTCGTCGGTGTGGGGGTGGACGAATCGGGCGTCTTGGTGGTCGTTGTCGTTGTAGTTGTGTCCGAGCTCGTTGTCGGTGAGGCCGTCTTCCGTGAGGTCACCTTCGGTGAGGTCGCCTTCGGTGAGGTTGCTGACGGTTTGGTTGCTGTTGGGGTCTTGGAGGATGAGACACTGTTGGGACTGGGCACTCCCCCGTCCTGGACATCTTTGGCGAGTCGTGCAAATCCCATGGCGGGGTCATTGCCGTATCGTAACACAGTGTAAACATTGCGGAGGAAGGGGACACCCAAAAGGTGCGCTTTCCTAAGGCATGAGCAATGTACCAGTGTTCGATGCACCCACCCATAGGCGAATTTAGTGCCGATGACAGCAACGCACATTCCGTCCTCGGCAGCAGTTGACCAGTTGAAGTCTAGTGGGGACACAGGGTAGTCCTGTCCATTCATAACGAGGGACACAACCGGGGACGCATCACAGGGGAACGCCCACTGCCCATCGTCTAGTTGGTGTGAACCAGGCACAAGGTCGAAGATGTTCGGAGCCAAACTCGGAGGTACATACCACCCGGGGTTACCAGTGTCAAAGAGCGCAATGTCGAGGTATCCATCTGACGTTGTGAGATTGACGTCCTTGCCGTCGACCTTCATGCCTTGGATCTTTGCGTTCCATCCATTCGTGTCCTCGCCACGCTCGACCCAGTTGATATCGCCATGCATGAAATTGTCGTCAACGCCGCTGCTCGTTAGGGCACCAGTCAATGTTTGAGTGTTCTCACCCAATTGTCATTGCACCGCCCTCAGTTGTGTAGTCGCCAGCCTTATTGTATGTATCATCGTCGTCACCCGGCATGTTGCGGCGAAAGAAGAGGCCGATATATGGGAGGGGCAGTTGCGACAGCGCACGAACGATAAACGCCTGGTCGTTCCTCTGCCACCCAAAAAGGCCGGAAGTGGGCGGTCTGACAGTAATATTCGAGCTTGAATTGACCAGCCCTGGGGCGTCAGAAATAAGAATAATAATAAAAACGAGACAAGGAAGGCTGACGGTGACATACCGAAGCCAAGGCCTTCTACGCTGACACCCCCGATAGCGAAAGTGTCGTTTGCATAGTAGCCTCGGGAATGGCGCTCGCCCATGAAGGCTTCATCAAACTCTTTGTCGGTCGTAGTCAATGACGTTGACTCGTCGGGTTTGAACACCACATCTGGGCACTGTGGACAGTGCTCGATAAACACCCATGGTTCGGATGAGCCTGTATCCAATTCCATGTGGACTGTCTGTGGCGGGGTGCCGATCTCGACAGGGATAGAATATGAATAGCCGTGGCGGCTGCTCGCGAGGCTAACTGCGTTAGGGCCGAACCATGTCCTATCCTTACGAAATGTGGCTCTCGTCACGACTGCCCAGATGGAGATTGCGCTTGAGGGCAGCGCGAGACTCGGGTCCCAGATGACGCCGCCTCATAGGAATTGTAACCGGACTCTTGACTCCAACGGGAGTAGCCCCTGCCGTCGCTGCGCAGAGTAGTAGGACGAGTGTGAGCAGCATGCTGATGCTGTGACTTGGGTTGGTCGTTCATCTTCTGTATGAGTTCAACCCACTTCTTATACGGCGCTGCAGGCCAACATTCCACTCACTACGTTGGCAACCACCGGGCACCTCGTCGTCGAGTTCAGTGTCATCGCCATTGTGATAAAGGGAAGGCAAGGTTTATCGCGGGTATCATCGCCACCTTCACCAAGCGGACAAGGTTTATCGCAGAACGGGGTTTCGCGTCCCAGAACACCATCCAAACTGTCCTTGGCCAATGCTGTTCCCTTGTTCCTCTGGGCTGTGCGTGGCGAGGTTGGGCAGTGTTGAGGTACGTGAGGAACGAACCGTCTGAAACACCAGGGGAATTTGCCTCGGGACCACTGGCTCAAAAGTTCAGAATGCGGTGCACAGCTTACTGTGTGGACCAGTGCTGGGTCAAACTCACTTTCAAGTCGTGCCTGTGATGTGCACTCAGAGGGAGGATGCAGTGCAAAGCGATGATACAGGGCGATGAAACCCGTGACGTGTAGCTCGTGGCGGTGCTCTGACGAGCGCCCTGTAGCAACGCTCCCTCCTTCCTCTGGGCGCGCGTTCATCAGGGAACCGACCCAGAAAACTCTATACGACTGTGGGACCTTCTACCCGTGACGCGGCAAGGTGGCCTGAAACGCGCGACACGTACAGACAATGATAAACGCAGGTAACAACCTACGTTCATGCCGGCGGTGCCCTTGCAGCACCGCCTATCACACTCTGGCCCCAATAGCACAGCAGTGGGCACATTCGCAACGGTGCCACTGTCGTGACACAATCTGCCAGCAGTACAGTCGGGAACTCTCATCACAGCTTTGGAAGTCGCACAGCCATCGTTTCCCAGCGATGGGCGGCCAGGCTTCGCGCCACTGCTAGGAACGTTACGATGGCCAGCACGCGTCTTTGCGCCTGCCGAACATGGAATCCTTCTAGGTGCGTTCAAAAAGTATCGACACTGCCACTATGAGCTTGATTGCGCGCACAGCACCTTTCCAGGGCCACCGGGAGGAAACGAGCAGGAAACGCCATTGAGAGGGACGCTTGTGGACGTGTCGCACCAGTGGCCTGACACAGAGGTCCAGAGGGTGCCCACAGCCTCCGACACGAAGGTCCGTCGGTGGGAGGGTGAACAACTAGTTTGTGCAGGCACCTCGGCAGCATGCACTGAACGGAACGCATGCTTCGGCACCCCTGCGTCTTTCGATGGATTTTTGTGTCGATGGCTGATGCTCAACTTCGAGTCGGCGGTTTTGAATGGCTCCTGTGAATGTCCTTTGGTGTTGGGAGGGGATGCGTATTGCGCGTCCACCAAAGGATGTGGTGCCATATTGAACCTCTGCTCGGACTGCTCTCGCACTTCGCCGTCTCGTCATGAGTACTTGACCCCAGCTACCATTAGTAGGACGGTGGTGCCCCGTCCGCCACCAGCGTGTCGCGCCACAATCGATCGTGTTCGTTCTCGGGTTGTTGCCCGGCATACCCGGTATCGATAGGTGTAGTGGGAGCAGTGTCGGTGTCGTCAGCAGAGCCCACGGCCCACGTTGCCAGTAAGGACATGTTCGTCGGTAGTGCTGCGCGCTGCTTGTAGTGATACTGTGTAGCTCTAGTCCGTTTCCTCCGCACGCGACCACAGCACCGATGTAGGGACGGAACAAGCACTGCACGTGACCCACAATGTCTTGGCGAACGCCCAATGCGAAACGGTGTGTATGATGTATGCCGGGCACTGCCTCAACATCTCGCAGTCCGTCGGAATGGAACCATGCATGCGGCGTCCTCGATCACGTCGCGACTCGTGTATACTTAAACAACAGGCGGGGTAGACCAACCCCCATCCTCTTTCCACTACACTCTCAGCATGCTCGCGCATACACTCCTCACCGCCGCCCTCGCCTCGCTCGCGGCCGCACAGGCTCCCACACGGACGCTCGCCGCGCCGCTGAGCGTGCGCACCCCCATCGGATGCCCCGCCAACCACTCTGAGGCGGACATTCTCTGCGTCGGACCCGGCGCCAACAACGGGACAGTCACTTGGCCCAACGCCACGTCTGGGTGGGCCGTGGGCGGATACCCCGTCATTGAGTGGTCTCCACCTTCCGCGGAGCTGTACGCCGACAACGCCACGGTTAGTGTCTACCTGTTCAACAAGGACGCGAGTGTGCTCCCCAATGCCGTCGAGGTTATTGCGTCCGTGGAGCTGAAGAACGGGAGCGCGTTCAACTCGACCCCGATTAGGTGAGAACTTTCACGCGACAACGTCGCTGACTGTTAGTGCCGACCAGATCAAGCCCGGTACGGGCTACTGGCTGTACGTCACAGTCAACACGGGCATCAACGACACTGTCGCCCCAGGCATGGACCCGTTTGTCTACGGCACCACGGACGAGTTTGAGATCAAGGCCACGGGCGCCAACGTCAGCTATCCGAGCGCATACGCTGGTTTGAGCCAGAGCGGCGGAGAGGGGTCGGGAGAGGGAGAGCAGAGCGCAGAGCCGTCCCAGCCCTCGGCACCGGGGCAGACACAGGAGACCAAGCCGTCAGGAGGCTCGCGTGCGGCCGTGGCGTTTCCCCTCGCTGCGGTGGTGCTTGGCGCGATCCTCAGTGTGTTGTAGGTCATTATGTGTTGTAGGTCATTATGTGTTGTAGATCATTATGTGTTGTAGGTCATTGTGTGTTGTCCATGGTCTGTGCATGGTAGAAGGACGGAGGCAGTATGGGCTGAAAGTTGCACGCGTGTGGAGGGTCCTTAGAGGTATCGGTGCGGCTGCCTCGAGCTACTTGTACAGAAGGCCAGGTGGGCGGTCCGTGAGCAGGCGGTGTTTCACTCCAGTCGTCAGTGCCATGAAGCCGCTCGGACACTGCTCCAAAGGGGTCCCTAATCAATGTCGAGCGGGCCACTCGGGGGCCACTCGGGCCGAATTGCTCCATAAACATGTCCACAACAGTGCCCTCACGCTGGACCTCTGAGTTGGAAGTAACGACTCTCACTCTGGGCCCTTCTAGACCCAATGCATTCACTCTCGGTGCCACCGCCGTTGCGGCGCCACGCCTCGGCATCCCTTGGCGCCTTATGGTCCTTCCAACTACAACTCTGTACCCTCTGTACAGCGGACCGAGAATGCTCCCGTGGCAAGCTGGGGCGATGGTGATCTTCACTGGGGTATTCACTGCCCTTTGACCCTACAGCCACTTCACCACAAGTGTGAGTGTCAGTACTTACTTTGTGGCACAGCCTGTCCCAACATCCCAACGTCACCGGGCCAGGGCGACTATCCAACAATCTGCCCGGCATGTTGGTAGCAGGTGTGTTGCGATCGAGCCCTTCCCAACTTTCTCAACCTGCACGGCACGGTCGCCGCGACCCCTCTTGATAACACCTGGGCACGTGAATGTGCCTGGTCCTGTGACTCCCATGCTCTCCCCTTCCGGCGTCGAGTAGCTGCAACACACAGTCGGGCTACACCGACAAAACAGAGTTTGCACAATCCAGCTTGCATATGCTTGCTTCTGGATTCTGGGCCACGGTGAGATCGACGTTTTCCAGCGTATTTCCTCGTCGGCACACGAGCCGCCACGGCGAACAGGAGCCCCTTGGGGAGCCGCCTCGTATGACCATTTGATTTGCCAACGTCGGGCTTGCGACTTTGGGGCCGTGCGCCGATATCATACGACCAAAGCGGCAGCGTGGCGGCCCACTTGGACAATTCGACACCTTGTGTGGGGGACGGGGGCCGGGTTACAATTGGCCTAGTGGGTTGTGCGTCGTGTGCTGTCTCAACAGAGGTGGTACATGAGTGAATCAATGGCCTGTGCGCCGCACCGCCCAGCCGCCGACACGCCCATACACATCTTGGCACTCAAGATCGAGGGATCTGGAATGCTGTAGACCTTGCTGCTGTCTGGAATACATTTGTTTATCTCCTCATCACCGCAACTCTGGAATACAACGCTCAACCATGCAACTCGGTATGTTCTGGAATGATATCCGGCCTGCGGTCTGTACAAGCAACGTGTATGTGCTCGCAACGCGACCTCGGTCTTCTCACTTGGGGAGACGTCACTGCGGGGTTGAACTATCCAGGCCCTGCTCTGGAGAGCCGCTGGAGTAGTCAATGAGGTTACCAAAAGTCTCGTCTGTCATCTGGGCACTGGGGTCGGCGCTAAAAAAAGGCCAAGTCTCACCGGCCACTTGGCCGGCCTGGCATGGAACACGCGCAGAACCGGATGATGGACAGGTACCGCCGTTCGCATGCCGGTGCCTCGCACCGTATCCGATGAGGTCGGAGCAGCATGGGTAGTACCAGTTGGTAGTGGTGGAAAGAGAGTAAAGGTCGGCAGGACGAGTGTTCGGTAGAGACGGCAAAAATGGACATGTGGTGCCCCAAGCAGAGTCTATTTGGTACATTTGGTACGCCGCAAAACCACGCCACTGGGGTGTGTGAGTGTGCGCGCACACGCCGCACTCGCCGACCTCTCTGTCCCTTTTATTTTGTTGTTTATCAGGCACCAACACCATCGGGACAGTCGCCGCTTTATCGTACAGTACGTTATCCACCCCTGTTTGACTGTTGCCTGTTGCCGCCACTGCCGTCAGCCGCGACACTCTGTGAACCCAGATCCCCCCCAACCACGTCCCTGCCTGTCACCAGTGCCATTTGCTGGCCGCTGGACTCTACATGGTCAGACCACGGTCTAATCCAATACCGCACCCTGGAGTGTCGGCCCTGGCCCGCACGCTGGGCGTCCTGGGCGTCCTGGGCGCTGGATGGCGTTGCCGCTCGCGTCGGCGTGCTCGCCGCGCCGTCTACCCCGCCCCCGCTCGCTGCATGCGGTAGCCGCTCTCACCGCACCACACACACGCACACCACACTGCACACGCTAGCCATGCGTCGGCCACCCCACACGCACGCGCGGGGCCGGGGACGTAAAATGCAAACCACGACCATCAAACTCGACGTTTGCATACATAGATAGATAGGCCTGGCGTCTTGATCCATTACACCCACTCGGCCTGGCTCTCCCTCCTTTATCTCTTTGGACGTTGCTTGTCGTTGAACAACCACCGCTCGACAACCCGGACTCACTTGACTCCGCCCATCACACCCAGCGTCGACAGCGAACAGCTCGCCACTGCAAAGACATCACACTTGACCGCCCGTACCACTCCGCTCTCGCACACTTCGAAATGTCACCCGCACCGGCCCCCGCGCCCCTCCCGCGCCTCATCCTCGTCGCCGACGGCGGCGGGAGCAAAGTCTGCGTCGTCGTCCGCGCCGACGACGGCACCGAGGTCCGCGGCACCGCCGGCCCGTGCAATGTGTGAGTCGTCTGGGGTTCCGTGAGGACCAAGGGGGGAGAGTGACGGTGAAGAAGAAGGGGGAGAGAGGAAGCAGAAGGCAACGGTGGAGAAGATTACTTGGTGACGACTCGGGGCCCGTGCACACGCTCGGCTCTACGGCCGAGGTGACGGCGGTGACTGCCATGCTCGCACCGCCTTCCGAACTGCCGGTCTTGCCCTTGTCACTCTTCTTCTTGCTCGTCACTTCCTCACTTCCTGCTTCGTGCTCTGCTTCCTATCCTGCCCGCTGCTCGTCGGCCACCGCTAATCCCAGCCAATCCGTCGGCCATGTCCCCGCCGCCGACCGCATCCTCGAGGCGACCTACCGCGCGCTCCTGCAGCTGCCCCCGTCCTACCTGCCCAGCACCTTGACGATCCCCTTTCTCTCACCACAGCTGCCCCCCGCCGTGCCCCGCAGCCGCGTCGCGTCGCCCGCCCCCTCTGGCGCCAACACGCCTCGCCCGGGTTACCCGCCCCTCTCCGAGTCGCTGTTCGAGTACGCGTGGATTGCGCTCGCCGGCATGACCACGCCGGCGGACGCGACGGCGTTTATTCCGTTTGTGAGCAGGGCGCTCAACATCCCCAAGGACAAGATTAGCATGAACAATGGTACGTTGTGGCCGTGCAGAGGAGGGGGCGTAATGTTGTCTCTGGGGCCAAGAGAGGGTCTGTGTGTTGTTGCCACCGTTCTTTGCCTCTGTCAAGCTGCACTCCCGTGTTTTCACTCCCTGGCCCCAACTTCACTCATGTTCACGTGGCTAACACCCAGACGTCAACCTCCTCGCCGCACCAGCACTCAACCAGACGGGCATCACACACTGCGTGGCCGTCGTCTGCGGCACGGGCACCATTGCCAAGACCCTCGGCGTCAACGGGCCAGCGACCGACCTGCCGCCTTCGCCTCCCCAATCTGTGGCCGAGGAACCCCACGCCAACGGGACCACCAATGGCACCGCCAACGGCGACACCGAGCCAAAGCACAGCCGCCTCGACAAGGGACTTGGTCTGGAGGACATTGGCCTGTCGCGAGGTTGGGGATACATGTGAGTGGAGTGCAGCGTTCTCGGCGTCGTCCTCGTACATGCTCCATGTGTGAAGACGTCTAGCCGCTGTGTCTGCCTTTACGTCCATCTCCACCCTGAACTATACTGACACGCCAGGCTCGACGATGAGGGCTCTGCATTCTGGATCGGCCGCCTTGCCATCCGCTACCTCCTGAGCCAATGGGACCGTGAGAACAGCCCCGGTCTGTACTCGACTGGTGTCCCACCCAAACTGCCGCTCTACTACGACCTGATCGACTACTTTGCGGTCGACGACCCGACCGAGCTCATTGGCATTGTCTCGCTCATGACCGACTTTGTCACTGGTCTGAGCACAGGGGAGGCGAGTGCCAAGCGCAACGCGTACCAGGCGGGTGCTGGCCGCGTCGTGTTCAAGTGGGCGTTCCCAGAGGAGCAGGGTGTCGAGCTCAAGACGGACCTGGACCGCGCGAGCCACGAGGCCGCAATGAACATTGCACGCAAGGCGGTCGAGCCCCTCGTGGAGCTCATCACCCTGGCCCTCGGAGACGGCACACGCGTGTCGCCATCAACCACGGCGCTCAACCTCGGCGGCGGCCTCATGAACTCGAAGGGATACCGCTCGCTCCTCATCGAACGCCTCAAGGCCAACGGCATTGTCTTCCGCCACGTCAACCTCGTCGATGACGCGGCCGGAGAGGGCGCAAAGGCCATTGCCGCAGCGGCGTTTGCCTAAGGCGTGTACCTCTCTTTACAGTGAGGGGACAAGTCGCAAAGGCACGAGAGACGACGATCGGCACTACAGCACACGCCACGTAGCATGTGCAGGGCGCAACTAGGTGGCAACGTTTGGCATCTCTGGGTTTGTATCAATGTTATGTACCGGGTATCGCTGGCAGCGGCGTGTGTACGCGTGTGTGCACGCACTGGGGTGTGCTGGGTGGGGTCAGCGTTCCTAACAGGTGTTCCTAACAGGCGTTGCTAACGCGTTGCTAACCAGTGTCTAACCGCTCACCTAGCGGGTAGTCGCCTACACCACATTGACCCGGGCCACCACCGAGCAACGAGTAACCGACGACCGACGAGTAACCGACGACCGACGCCGCCGACGTCTCCGAACCGCTGCCGTCATGTGATCGGCACGGCACGGTCCTACCCCCGGCCGCCGGGCACGCTGCAACGGCACCATGCGCCGCTTGTGCTCCCCGGAGCCGAGCTAGCACGGTAGCATCATGTGCAGCATGCAGCGTGTAGCGCCATGCTAGCGCCGTCGGTCGGGTGCGTCGCCTAGCCCAGCCGGGGAATATCCGGACATCCTGCAATTTCCGACACTCCCTGAGGTCCGGCTACTGCTACGATCGATTGTACTGTACTGCGTCATCCAACAGGTGATCGTCATCCAGGTTGTGTTGGATGGGTGGTCACACATGAATGGACAACGCTCTGCTCTAGACACGCATTCAAGCCACAGTGCGATTCACCTGTGGACTTCGGAGACGGTATCGGCGCCGGTCAGAGTTGTGCCCGATACCAGAAGCAAGGGTGGAGGTGCGGCCGTGTGGTTACGTTTGTCAGTGAGTGCAGAGTGCAGTGTAGAGTGCGAGAGACTGGGCTGCTCTTCCGCGAATAGGCCGAGATGGGGCTGCCCACTGGGCCACTGACTGGGTAACGGTGTGCTGAGAAGGACAGGACGTTGATGATTGGCACATTGCACTGGCATGACGGTTATTTCTTCTGCGTCCTGTTATATCGGCTGACAGATACATATACCAGGAAGTGCTGGGTCAAGCCGTTGGGGTGGTACCCAAAACTAACATACACAAACCCCCCTCCAACACACAACACACACACACACACACACACACACACACACACACACACACACACACACACACACACACACACACACACACACACAAACACACACACACACATGCAAACAAAACGCACTCACGGCGTCCAAAAAGCATCTATGTAGTCGCATCGGAAGCAACACTCATCTACGAATCTAGTCTAGTTTCTTGGCCTCGCCTGTTGTGTCAACTTGTCTTCTTGCTCGTGGGGCCGTGGTGTCTTGTTGCCTCGAGCTTGTATTTGCGCTTGGACTCGTACTTGGACTCGCGGTTGTACTTGCACTTGCACTGGTCCTTGCACTTGCGTGCCCGCCTGCACCCGCAACCGCACCCGCACCAGCACCCACACCAGCACCCACACCCGCACCCACTCCCGGCAGCGCGCACTCACCCGACGCGAGGATCCTATACCGATTTCCGCGCCACACGACCGTCGAGCCCGTCACGGCGTAGAGCCAGATGGGGAGAGCGAGGATTTCTCTTGCGGCCCATGCAGCGACAAACTCGACAAGCTCGAATTTGGGGCCAATATGCGCCGTGTTGCGGGTGAGGGCGCGGCGGACAGCGATGTCGACACTGAGCCACGCCGCGAGGTTTACGACAAACGTGAGCCACATGGGGATGCCGAATAATCGTCGCAGTGCCCACCCGGCGTAGATGCCCACGAGGAGCGACTCTGTAAACGGCTCCATGAGTGTAGCTGGCAGCGTCATCTTTTTGCGCACGCGGATCCACCGCGCACGCCGCGAAATGTAGTCGCGCACGCTCAGCGGCGCGAGGTAGTCGAGCGCGACGTCGGGAGTCATGGCGTGCTTCAGGCCCAGTTCGTGCCACAGCGACAGCGCAATCATGTTGTCCTCGGCCATAAAGGGACCAAAACCCGCAAGGCCCGTTGGGGGGTCCGCCTGCGCGCGTAAAGTGGGCGAGGGCGTCGTGAGCGAGGCAATGTTGGCGCGCGAGTACATGTTTGACTTGCCCACGACGCAGGATTCGATGGCGACATTGTTCTGCGTGTCAGTGGGGACTGCTGGGGAGAGGACGTGAGAAGACGACAGTACGGGGTGGGGGCAGCGAGGTCACATTATCGACGCAAGCACCCCCACAGTCAACAGAAGTGTGTGACAGGGGTCACTACGATTTCAAGCATACCACCCCGTATGCCCGTTATGATCACAGCAATCGGGAGGACGGCGCACAATGTATTGCCCACGGCCGTTCCTCTTAACCCGCTGACCAAGGACCCCACTATGACAGTTGAAACTCCACCAGTAGTACCTCTGCAGCATACCTGACACGCCCGACGCAGGCCTATACGCCCATGCGCCTCCATACGGCCCCATACGGCCACGACGCGCCTCACACGCACCCGACACAGTCCCCGACGCCACCCAGAGTGCCCGTCACGTCGTCGACAATCCCCGACACGCCACGCATACCAAGTCACTAACCCCCGCCCCAACCGCCCAGATGCGCCCACACGCGCCCCAAACGTCCGAGGCACATCCCCGACCCAGCAACACCCACACCGCACAACCCCCCGGCCCCAGTACCGCCACTCACAATGCTGAGGTACATCTTCGCATGCGTCGAGTTGAGATACGCCTGCTCGATCCGACTGCCCCATGCGCGCTGGTACACGACCGCAACGGGGACCTGGTGGACGAGGCCGACGTCGCCGCGGGCAGGTGCCGGGCGGTCGTCGTCGGCGATGAGTGGTGCTGCCTCAATGTCAATGTCGGCAGATGCATCACTCGTGCCGCGTGTTCCCTGTGTCCGCGCACTGGTCCCGCGGGACACGAACGCGTCGACCATCCGGCCCAGCACGCCAGGGGTCACGGCAATGGTCGCGTCGAGGACCCAGAGAATGTCATAGGACGCGACGCGGAAGGGCTCGAGGAGGTTGTTGACCTTGGGGTTGACGCCGACTTTGGCGGGGTCTGGAATGTTAGCTACCATCCTATTATGCCAAGCTCTCCGTATCTTCTCCCAAGCTAGCCCCCCATATCCTCTGCCGTTTGGCCGCACTGGCCCAAATCGAGCGAGCTACCTTCCCATCACTGTGGACGATGCTCTGCCCTCCAGACGCTGTTCCCAGTCATCTCCCACCCTCCCACTCTACGCCTCTCTGCTCTACTGGCCGCCTTCGAACCACTCTCTCTTCCAGGCACTCCATCTCAAACTGCTCTCTCCTACCTCCTCCCACTTCTCCTTCCAACAACTTTGCCCCTAGCAGCTCTCGAGCCCGCTTCCCAGCAAGAACCACCCCCTTCCATCCAGGTTACCTGACAGGCTCTGCACGAATCAAGAGCCTTGGGCTTGTCCTACCTGCCTGACAAGGGTATCCCAAGCCCCGCTCTTGACGCGACTGGTAACGTCGTCCTCACGCCCCGCATGCCCTCTTGCGTCCGACGCCCATCATGGGCCCCCATCACCCGCATGCCGACTCCAACCCGGCCTCTGCGTTTGCGTGTTCTGTTCTGTTCATACCTACGCCTCGTCCCCCGTCGACAACGACTACGCGGACAACGACAAGGGCACGGACATCGGCCACGACAACACACACACCGGGGCCACCAACGCCCACACCAACGCCCACACGACACCAATGCCCGTTAACGCCTCTCCACCCAACCCCCACCCCCATCACCACCCCCAACCCCCCACCTCCCCTGCCCCCCACACCCCCGCTCGGTCCTCCCCGACCCACCAAACTCACTAACGACAACCCTAGCCTTAACACCCGGATACTTCTCCATGACCATCCGGACCACCGGCAACGCCTCATCCTTTTCGTCCTGGACGGCAAACACCACCTCGTAGCGCGGATAGTCGAGGCGCATGACGCTCTCGAGCGTATTGTACATGTTGTTGTCGAGGCCGCAGAGGGGCCGGATGATGGAGACGCCGGGAACGGCGGCGGCCGGGAGCGAGGCGAGCGGGGAGGGGTGGAGGGGCGGTGCGTAGCGTTGCAGTCTGGGTGTTAGTCTGGGCACAGGCTGCTGCCCGGGGGAAGGTGGTGCAAGCGTCCCGCGGGGAAAGCACAGCGGTCGGCAGCACTGGAGGGCGAGCCGAAGCCGCTTTGCTTGTTCGAGTATGTACCGCATAAAGCAAGGGGTGAGGCCGGATGCAACGCATCGCATGATGCACACAACAGCAACGCACAGCGCAGCACGCCGCAGCAGCACTCGGCCATGGGCGTAGGTGAAGCCATATCCAAAGTCATTCCCACCCTCCCCTTCCCACCACGATACTCCCCCACCTCGCCTCTTACGCGTCCCAAATCGACACTTCAACACTCACGCCACACGCAGCCCATTGAGGCAGATACACCACACGACGACAAAGAGCACGAGCAGGCCGAGCGCGGCTGCGAGCGAGAGCGTGCCTGTGTGTCAGTTGTGGGGGAGGGTTAAGCTGCCGGCGTCCGGGGTGGGGAGTGGGACATCTGGCGTTGGGAGCCGTAGGGGGAGCGCTGGGGGAAGCACCGCTCGGGGCGACGGCGAGCATGAGCGCGGAGAGCTGGCCTCTATGCTCTGAGCGATGTAGTGCAGTCCCGGCGTGTTGCTCGGTGCTCGACACGGTGCCCGAGGTAGTCGAGGCAGTGCTTGGTGCAGTGCTGGACACGATACGTGCGCGTCCCATCGTGAGCGTCACCGAGAGCGCCGACGGTGCCTACCAGGCAGCGATGCCGCTCAAATACCAATCCGCAGGCTGCAGCGCTCACACTCACCTCCCGCCATGTCGCGAGTTGTCGTGTTGAACGAGGTTTGCAAGTAAGTGTTGTTGAAAGAGTGTGGCCGTGGCGCAATTCAAAGATTACCACGACGCGCGAGGCATACGTCAACCCTGCCTCCACCGCGCGTATCCGAGCCACAACAATGGCCACAGCATGGCTATTCTCGTCTCCCCGTACTGTATACTGCCTTGCACAGAGAAGTCATGCAGCGCATAGAGGCCATACTGCACATCAAGCCACTCTGACACCTAGAAGGCATGTTGCACATAAAGTCACTCGTCACATTCCCTGCACAATCGAATGGATTCATCACACTGGTATCATGCTCTCTGAGAGGCAATTTTGGACTAGACAAACGGACGCGTACGAACGAGAGGTCGAGAGGTCGGGAAAGGAGAGGGGCAAATTAAACAAAGAGGTGGAGACGGGTGGAAAAAAAGTCCTCGGCACTGCACGCGCTGTGCTGCCTGCATCGTGCATAGTGCATGGTGCATGGTGCATTGTGCCGTGGACCACAACGCGTGCGCAATTACTTCTTCTTCCTCTGTTCAGTCAGCACTGCGACGGGCAAGTCCCATGAAGCGACACCGCATTCACGGTGGCCGTAAGGACACTCTACGCACAATCTTCTTGTCGCTCGTCGGCACGGGGGCGACAACCTCGTCGTCCTTGCTCTTCCGCTTCTTGTCCTTTTTAGCGGGCGTGGGCGTCGCGAGCGTGGGCACACCCTGTATCGCGTGTCAGTTGGATGTGGGGGCAGCGGCGAACAACCGCACGGGGTGAATATCAACGCACCACCTCGGAACTAGAGTCTTCCTCGGACGACGACTCGTCGTCCGAGACCACGGGCGCCGGTGCTGCCACTACATTGCCGTGCTACACCAGGTCAGGGATGGGGTTTTTCTTTCTGGGGTACTGGGGTGCTGGGGTACGGCGGTGCTGTCTCGGGTCTGTCTCGTACAGTGTTCGTGTGCGTGCAGTCTGCCAACTTGATGCGTCGCATACACGCAACGAGGTTGCAGAGCACTACTCACGAGGTGGTACGGCAGGGCGGCACTCACAATTTTGTACGCCTCGTCGGCCGCGCGGTACTGGCTCGTCGCGTCGTTGTACGCGTCGTCGTACACCTGGGTGTGAGCTGGGGAGGGGTGGGGTGGGGCCGTGGGCGCGTGGACGCGTGTGATGTTCGCGAACCCGCGTGCCCCAGTGTGCATGCATTGGTGCAGGCGGCCGCGTGCAATGTCCGCGGCAGTGCCCATGCCATGCCCGTCGTACTCACCTTGCGCGCGGGGTCGTCGAGCTCCTTCCAGCGCGCAGCGATGACGCTGAGAATCTCCTTGTACGGCATCTCGGGGTTGGCGCGGCGGATCTCGTCGCGGACGTCGTTCTGGAACAAGAGGTATGCCGAGGGGGGACGCTTGGGGGCGTTGGGGTCCTTGGGCTTCTTTTCCTTGCGTGCGCGCTTCGACTTGCCGCCGGCGGCGGCCGCAGCCAACGTCTCGGCGGCGGCGGCGCTGTGCTCAATGGCCGAGAGCGCGGCCGTGGTCGTGAGCGTCGAGGGGGCCACGCGCGTGTAGTCTTCAATGATGGCGACGCAGCGCGTCATGGCCGACGCAATGTCCTTGAACGCCGTGATCATCTGGGGTTAGGACGGGGTCGCGGTCGGGTGTGCCCATTGGGTGGGTTTGGTGGTGGACGCGTCGGTGGCGCGCGTCAAATGTGCCACTGCCAGCTTCCGCCCAGCTTGTACGCTGGTTGGCATGGATGCGGTGGATGCACGCAGTGGATCGCCTAGGGGAGGATAGGTGGGCGGATCAAGGGCCACGCAGAGCTCACCTCCTGGCGCTTGGCCTCCATCTCCTCGTACGTGACGGCCGACATGGTGGGTGGTGTACGCGGTGCTACGGGGGTTAGACGTCATTTGTTTACATTCGCCCGGCGGTTGCCGCTGGCTGTGCGGTTTGGTGGTTGGGTCACCGCTGGGGTGGCAGTGGATGGGACGTGAGAAGACATGGATGGGGGTCGGGGGGAGGGCGAGTGAGGCAGTGAGGGAAGAGAGGGAGGGCAATGTGGAATGCATCAAAGGGGTGGTGTGGTGGTTGGGAACTCACGGACGAGTGGTTGATAATGGGTCGCGAATGTGCGGGGTCTGTTGGTGAAGAATGGGTGGGGTGGGGGGCCAGAGAGGATTAACAAAGTAGTAGAGTGTGTTTGAGTAGTTGGGGGGTTTGGATGTTAATGTAAAAGTGGGAATAGCATCTCTTGTATCCAGGCGGCCAAGGCGACTCTGAGAGGCACAGGGTGGGGGGGCATTATTGGAGGGTCCCGTAGGCTGGCACCTGGCACCTTGTCCCAGCCTGGCAATGACTGACTGACTGACTGACTGAGTCAAATTTCGAATACACCATCGATTAACCTCTGCCGTTTTCAAATCCACATTTCGCCGTTTGGTATTACCAAATTGCTTCCGCTTCTGCTTCGCTTGTTTGTCTCCTTGCCTACAGTATCAAGCCCAACCGCCAGCCATCCGTGGGTGCATTCATTCAGTGGAGCTGCTAGCAATTCAAACAGGCAATAATTAAGCTCTGACGTGTTGGTTTGTCTGGGCCATGCAACCGCAGCGCCATGACAGAAGAATACCCCGCACATGACCTCGTCTGTAATCCCAGAGAGTGGGCATTACGAGAGTTCGCTACTGGCAATGGCACCGGGTGGGAATGCCACCAGGTTGATGGGGCGTAAGCACTACTTGGTGAGCAGTCCCTCCGCGTACATATTGCTCTGCGTTGCGGCGACGAATGATTCTACAATGTGCTACATGCCAAAATATACAATGCTCAATGTCTTCTTCGTACGCGTCGCCGAGTACCTTGGCCTCGATCCTGCTCCAGCGAGCTCGTCACAAGTCCTACTCAAACATGACGCCATTACAATTACGCTCGCCACTGTGATGGTGTTAATGTCGAGGCAGTAAGGCTGTACAACATACCAGTAGCAAATGTGCTTCCTTGCCATCGACTTTGTAGGGCTAACATGCATGGCCGTCGTCTGTAACTGCTTCTTGTTATGCTGACGGCCATACGGCGTCAGGCTCGAGGGGCCAGCCTCAGGCGACATGATCTGCCAAGGATCGTCGTCCTGAGGGATCAGCAATCGCAAGAGGCGAATAACGTTAAACTCACCTGTATGCCTTTATACGAAATGCAAAGCTCTTCGCCCGCACCAATGTCACGACGTGCAAACATGACCAGACTTGCAATGTCAGATGAGGAAACATGGGGGCCCAGCGAAGTGTTTACTCACAGGGGCCGTTCTGGGTGGTAGTCCTGAAAGAGGTCAGCTTGCCGTCAATGCGACTGGACGAGACGCACCTCGACGTATGCTTGCATAATGACCACATTTGGGTTGCACGAGTGGTTGATAAAGCGGGTAAACTAGGTGGTCAGCCGGGACCACACATCCATAAACTCACATTCTACACGCGAAAGGATGAAGTAGTGCGATCAGTACCAAGCAATACGTTAATCAACTAAGAGACCTACCCCGTAATGATAAGCATCAACTGGAGATGTCAGCGAAAAGAGCTGATGTCTCTGGCAACCAGCGACCTACCCGAGTATGCCGAGTAGGCAGGATCATCATCGGCCCGCTTCTTGACAATCTGTGCAAGTTCGTAGGCCCGTTGGTCGATGGCCTCCAAGCCGTCTGGTGGTTTGACGATCTGATACCCGTCCAGGTCGAAGAGATACGTCTTATTAATCGCGTCGTACATCTTCCCCCGACGTTCGCTCTCAGCCTCGGTGATCAGCTCCCCAGCGTACACGCCGACGAAGCGACCACGCGGAATATCGGTCGCGGTGCGGACACCCCAGCCCTTGTTCCTCTGTAATAGTCAGCACAACTGGCGGCGCGAATGACGTACCGTTTTGAAGATCTCGACTTTGACCTCGGAAGTGCGCCCGCGTTGGATCACCTGAGTCGTTAGCCCACTTCGAAGTCGTGAAAGGTCGATATTTATGGGCAGGTCCACTCACGCGGTTGCGGCAAGACGGAGGACATCCGCAAGTCTTCCCGCATTCCCAAATGGGGCAGTCGTTCTGCTTAACACCCTCATTGCTGCGATATTAGTGTTGTGTTTGTGGGCAGATCAGACAAGGAAGGTGAGCTCACTCGTTATAAGCAAAGCCAGTATGGAGCGTGTCATAGAAGTAAAGTTGTTGGCGTCGCACACATGAGCAGTCCGTATTTGTCGGGTCGCACGGCCCCAGGCACTCGCAGCCCTTGCCGAGTTCCGGCTCGGGGACGTCTTGATGATAGATCATCTTGTTCGAGTATTCGAACTCGAATTCAGGCGGACCACCGGGAACATCGACCTCGTTGACGATTCCAATCTCCGGGGCGGTGGGCTCGTCGACCGCGGTTGCATGGCTGATGAAGGTCTCAAAGATTGCCGAGTGTAACAATGGGCGTTCGCGGATACCGGACAGGCACCGCTGGAATTTATCGACGGTCGCCATGTCGACGCCGCGCTTCGCCGTGCCGCGACGCTCTGGGATGGGCTGTTCCGCCTCCCAGTCCTCCGCCGTCATGGCCGTCTTGGCACTATCGCCTTCAAAAGGCGTCTGGAGCTTGGTGATGACTTCCACGGACGGCGACCGCCCTTGTAAAGCGAGGTCCAAGTCGACGCCCACCGGCGGGCTGGCCTCGAGGTCGTGAACTCGTGCCACGTCTTCCTCGGGCACAACGATGGCCGGTGGTCCAGGCGATGGCTCGGGCGTCTCCGACGAAATGAACAATGGTTCGCTCCGACGGCTCGATCCTTGCATGGAGATGTCGGCAATGTCATTGTCGGGAAGGTCGGCGGGCAGAGTCGGGGCAGCCTCGACAGGTTCAGCAACGGCCGATGGAATGAACGGCCTGAAGTCGGGAAGAGCCGAGGTTGGTCCGTCAGCGACCTCGACGTTGTTCTCGACATCGCTCTCGATGGCAGTGTCGCCATTGAGGCTATCCCCAAGGCTGTCCTCAAGGCTGTCACCGAAGCTACCCAGGATATCGGCAAGGCTGTCGCTCATCGGCGCCGGTTCGGGAGACGGTTCGCGAGCTGCAGCAGGGGACGGTTCGCGCACCGCGGGAGACGAATCGCGCACCGTAGTAGGAGACGGATCGCGTACCGTAGTAGGAGACGGATCACGACCTGCTGCAGGAGACAGGTCGCGAACTGCTGCAGGAGACGGGTCGCGAACTGCTGCAGGAGACGGGTCGCGAACTCCAGGAGACAGATCGGGGACGGCAGGAGATGTCCCAACATTCGGAGCGGGCGGCGACTGCGCCCGGACCGGCGCTCGAGCATCAGCGTGCGGGGATGGGGGTATGCTGTCGTTCGGCAGAGCGGGTAATTCGAACACTTCAACTGTCGACGATCCTGCTATTGGTGTCGGGGTGCTGGTGCCATCTGCGTGAGCGGGGGAGATGGCGCGCTGCTCCACTTGAGACGCCGACGGGGAAGCGGCAGCAACGGGTGTTGCTGATCCGTTCACCTTCTTGCCGTTGACCTCTGGTGTGGCCTTGCGCTCCTGCTGCTGGACAGTCCGCCATGATGGCCCTGCACGCGGGGAATGCAATGGAGAGACGTCGGGCGCGGGGCCATTGGGTTGAGGTGGTGTGACTGATGCTGACTGTCGACGCTGTGGGCGCCGAGCACCCATATGCTTGCGTGCCTTCTGTATGGGCCGGTCATGATGGGGCACATCAGGAGTGGAGCGCGGCGGCACGATAAGCTGCCCAGGGTGCGACCACGAGTCGGTGCCCGTCGTCTCCGATAAAATGGATGAAGGTGGTTGTGATGATGGAGGCAGCGGCGGCGATGATGGCGGTGGGGATGGACGCCTCCCAAGCGGGATGGGGTGCGACCATGACCCCGCACCGCTGGTCTCCTGTAAGATCCCAGCGGGGGGTGGTGGGCCGGAGGGTTCTGCCGCGCTGCCATTTACACTGCTGGTACCAAGTTTTGCCTGCGACAAACGACGAGCACGCTTGTCACGGTGCCCGCTATCGTCATCCCTGGAGATGGCCGCTGGGAGGCGCGAGGGTCCTGCCTCTGCGTTGCTCTGAAATGCACTGGAGACCCGGCTGCGTTTCGTCGCCACGACAGGCTGTGATGAGGAGGGAGCTATGGTCAGCGAGGGCAAGGTGAGTAATGTGAGCATACAGTCAAAGGTCCCCCGAGCTGGTGGTGTTAGCAGGTGGCTTGGGAAATTCGGTGACTAACAGCGCTGTACCGGCGACGTAGTGGCAGACGTCGACGAACGCTTGACCGCCGGTGATGGGGAATGATTGACGGGAGTCTTGGCTGCATTGTGAGCTTTGGGACGCAGGTTCGGAGAAGTGGTGCAAGTGGTCGAAGACTCGGACCGGTCGGGACCCCTTCTGCTTAACGCTGGGAGTAGCACGCAGGGCGCTCTCTGGAGAGCGATCGGAGCGAACCATGCACACAGAGGCGAACCGAGCGTGAGAATAGCCAAACAGTGATGTCTGCGCACGGGGCAACAACGCTGGGTTAAAAGCAAGGGAAGGTGTGTGGGGGGTAGCGAGGAAGACGCGCCACACACTATCGGTCCATCGATCTTGTCAACTGCCCCACATGAAAGAGCAAAGGAAGGAAAGAGCCGACCAGCCGATGGCAACGGTGACCAAGACTGTGATACATACCCAGGTTTGAACGTTGCTGGTCCTTGTCCGTCCTGCGCTCGATGGCGCGAATGATATCATCCGAGCTTGACGCGCCCGACGAATCGAGTCCAACCCATGCCCACGAACCCGGTTTGCGGTGCGGCCCAGTCTTCTTCTTGATCTTGGTCTTGACCTTGCTCTTGCGGCGTGGGGATGGGGCGGGGGGTCGCGCCGGCGCGTCGTCGCTGTCCGACGAGTCGACAAAGATTGGGTCGTTTTGGGTGCCGCCGACTGGGTGGGTGTTAGCAGGTAACAGGTGAGTGACGGTCCCGGAATGTTGTGGTAAGTGTTGTTATCACAGGGGTTGTGATTTACTGCATGTCGCGGGGTCTTTCGCGTTGTTTTGGTAACTCACCAGCGTTGGCGCGCGGCGCCATGTTTTCAACGTCGACAGAGGTGGAGGAGGTCGAGGTGGGAAGGAAGTTGTTGAGAGAGGAATGGGACAGGAGTGGGTTTCCAATGAGGTAAGAGTTGTGACAGCAAAGGAAACAGGTCACCTGTCACAGATCCCAGGCCCTCAGGGTCCACACACAAAGTGGGGGGTGCAATTAGAGCCCACAGGCACTTTTATTTTGGGTATATAAACCACCCAGAGGGGCGCAAAGTGTTGTTTATCCCCCACCTACCGAGATTTCTCGACTTTCAAGCACCGTCGTACCAAATGACACTTTCAAGCACCGCGCGCGACGCGCGCAGGTGTTCGTGACATTTCTGAAACGCGGCGGCGCCACGCAAATCTCGTCGCGTCGCCGCTGCATGTACGCGCAGGGCAATGCTTATGGCGCTGCGCCCTGCAGCGCTACATGCGCGCGGCCTGGCGCAATCTGACATGCATAGCGGAGCACCAGTGCTCCAAATGTCTTGCACTCATGACTGCGGTTCAAGCGTGGTTTGTAGCAACTCAATGAGTACCCTTGTTTGGTTATTTGAGTTCGGAGTGGTGGGTGGTAAGTGCCTTAGACCAATCACTCAGCTCGCTGCACATTGCCCGGGAGGCAGGCCTGGGTGCAACACTTGCGGATAGGGGTCGCCAGTGGCAAGTCCCCAGTTTCGCGCGAGCGCGCAGCGGCGAGTGCTGCGTGCAGGCCCGCTGACCAGCATGCGGTATGTCATGGTGTCAGTTGCATGATGATGGCACAGGCAGCGGGGGCGGCGCATGTCTGGCGCCGATGGGTTGCCGGCATGCGCTGGGCATTGGTTTCTGTGGTGGCAAGAACGGTGGCATGTCCACACCACGCGACATTACCTAAGATGATGTCATTCTTCTACACTCTGGCCCCGTTGGCCGCTGCGACCTGCCGCACCACTTGGGTTCTGGTGCCTGAGGGTCGTGCAGAGGCAACACCCTGTCCCCCGTCGTCGACTCTCCCACTCGCCTTGCACTTGCCACTACCAACTTGCTCGCCATCCCACTCGACCCATCAACTCATCCCAACAAAGAACAACCTTCCACAACCGCCGACCCGACCCCGACCCCCCCACCCTCCTTACCCATCACCGCCACCCACAATGTCCGACGACAAGCCGCCCTACTCTGAGACGCACGCGCACCCGTCGCACATTGCCATCCCGCCCGTGACCAACAGCGAGATTATCGCCGAGGCGGCCAACGACGCGGACGACATCACGATGCTCCCCGTGGGGGACGCGGCGATTATCGCTGCCGAGGCCGAGGCCAACTCGGAGAGGCGACCCTCGGCGCCGCTCCAGTCGAGCCATGACCGCCCGCCCCCGCCCCGCGGCATTCTCAAGAACCCCATCCGCAGCAGCGTCAGCGCCAACCCCAGCGACCCACGGGGCGACCGGTGCGTACTGAGTCGAGTTGCGGGTGTAGTGGACTGTCGCGGGCGAGGACGTGTGGAACGACGTGTGCGACCCGGCGGGCAAAGACGGACGCAAATGGATGTGCAAGTGAGCCGACGCGCTGACGCACAGCTTGCAATGGGACGAGGCCAACATTGCGCTCACCGAGATTCAGAAGGACTCGCTCATGTGAGTACCATGGACGCCTCAAGACTCTAAACTCGGGCGCGGCCGTGGGGCTGTATGGTGGCCGTGGGGCTGCATGGTGTCTCGGGGGCTCGTGTGGGGCGCATCGCAGGCACACGCCCATGCCCGCAATCGCCTCCTCGCCACTGCTCGAGCTCCACCCGAACTGACCTTGCTGAACCCGCTTTCCTCACTTTCCTTCGCCCCACTCCGTTCTCAACTAACACGACCAGGAAGATCGACGAGCCCAAGACGCCGTATGTGCGCTACGACGCCGAGAACGATGTCGTCCTTGGCATTGGCGGTGGGTCGAATGCTGTTGGGCATACCGCTGACCCGCCAGAGGTTCCCGAGCTCGACCTGAGCGGCTACTCGATGTCGGGCGACAGCCAGAGCCAGAGCCACACGTCGAGGTAGGTCTTGCAGCTCGAGCGCCAGCTTGAGCACCTGTGCAGCCTTCGTATGCTGCATTCGGCTTTCATCCGGTCGAGTGCTTCACCAGCTGAGCCTGGGCTCAAAGCAAACACCCGAGCTCCAGTACAATGGCGCAAACACCCAGGCCGCACCACTAACACCCAGCCCAACGACGTCCACCAAGGAACTCGCCGAAAACACGTCGACCAACGCCCGCCGCCCGTCCATCGCGACGTCGTCGGGCTCCTCGCGCTCTGCCTCATTTTCGCTTCCGGACAAGGCCCACCCGGTGCGCCCGGGCCAGCCGTCGTCTCCTTCGGCGGCCATCCCCCACCTCCTCGGCGCGACCTACGCCAACACGTCGGGCAACGCGGGCAACGCCGAGCCCGACGTCTTTGCCGACAGCGACGAGGAGGGCATGGACGAAGAGCAGCGCGCGCACAAGCGCGACTTTGAAAAGAAGCGCGCCATGCACTATGGCAACGAGGCCGCGCTCGCGCTCCAAAAGGCGCGCGAGATGGCAGAGGACGACGAAGAGGAGGAAGAGGACGCGGCAGGTGGCGTGCCCCCGCCCGTGCCCGCCGTCCCCAATGGCGCCGCGAATGGGTCACTCGAGTAGGCGCAGCGCTGGAGGTGAGGAGAGTATGTGAGGTATGGTAGCGCATGTATGCAAGAGACGCGATGGTAATGACGAGTGGGGCCGACGGGCATGTGCCCGCGGTTGGGTGGAAGCTGGCTCGCAAAATGGAGTATCGATGGGTATTTGCGGCGCGTTGGGGCGCTTGTGATGGCGGCCTTGCTGTTCCGCTTATGGTAGCAGCCCAGGATCGCTTGCACGATGTAGCTCCTAACCACCTCATAATGTGCCAGCTTGGCGTGCACATCAGAGCGATGGCGCCAATCTTCAGAGATTGGCGCGCATTGTGGGCCACCATGGCAACTTTACACTCGTTCAATGATGCTTCCATAACAACTCCTACAATCATAAACTGCCGGGGCTTCTCTGACGCGATCCCCAAGAGCCGCACGTGGGGACCGCACGCGGACACGGCCTTGGCTTCAAAATGGGCGTGCCGTGGGCGAGCAGTGTCATGTCACGAAGTGGTGATATCTCACCCCACCCCAACCTCCCCCCCCCATCATACCGCAGCAATGCAATTGTTGGTCTAGAGCTGGTCAAACCATTACTGCTTCACTATGCCCACCTGCAGGCAGTACAAGGCCGTTGCAGTGCCGAGGACCACACAGAGGACTGCACCCTGTGTCAGGAATCAATGCCATGCTGGCTGTGTACTGCACCCAAGGTGATGTGTACACACAACCAGCGCCAGAGGGTGGCAGACTGACGGAGGACGTTGCGCTGGCGCGTGTTCCATTACTTCATAGGTGGGTGATTGGGATGTTCATCACCACGCGGGCGATCAAGTAATCAATGCAACAGTGGCGATCCAGTGGTGGCATGTGGCAACCCCGGCCTGTGATCCGCCGTGACAATCGCTTCAGATCGGCGCGTCGCGAGGTATACCCATCGCATCGCGACAATGAGGCCGAACACGGCGACTGCTCTGGAATGCAGACGACAACACCAACGCCCGCGCACACTAATGGCACGCCTTCCCTCCAACCTCAATACCAGATGCAAATGCATGCTACCATACTACCCTTTA
Source organism: Pascua sp. PH4015B (assembly GCA_025502685.1). Classification (NCBI taxonomy): domain Eukaryota; kingdom Fungi; phylum Basidiomycota; class Tremellomycetes; order Trichosporonales; family Trichosporonaceae; genus Pascua; species Pascua sp. PH4015B. The sequence continues at coordinate 100,493 of JAMFRD010000080.1, read as the reverse complement.
CTCCTCCTCGACCTCTGCCGCGTCCACACGCACACTCAGCCCCTCCATCTTGCGCATGATGCGCGCGAGCTCGTCGGAGCGCGCGTTGAGCGCCGCCTCGAGGGGCTTGAGCTGCCGATGTCCCGGTGCGGCCTGCTTGTCGTCTGCCTGCGCGGCTGCTGCGGCGGCAACGGCGGCGGGGCGCACGACGCCCAGCTGCTCCTTGAGCACCTGGGCGCGCTGGGCGAGGCCTGGACGCCCGCGGGCGCCAGACGTGCGTGCGCGCAGGCGCTCGAGCTCGTCAAACCACCGCCGCTCCACTTCGCCGACCTGTGGGCGGTACTCGGCCATGAGCGTGCCAAGGAGTGCGTCGAGGCGTGCACCGAGCTGTGCTTGCTCATCCGCTAGACGCTGTGTGCGCTCTGCATTCTCGGCGGTGTGTGCACGGACGGCCCGGACGGCAGCGGCAGCTTCGCGGAGGACCTTGAGCTGGCGCGCGTATTCTGCGCTCGCGAGGTCAGCACGCCGCTCAATCGCGTTGGAGCCAGTCCGGATCGCCTCGGCACGCTTGTGGACCTGTGCCGCAGCCTCGGCGAGCGCACGCAGGTGGTCGGGGCCGATCGAGGACAATTGCTTGTGTCCATCCGCGAGCTTGCGCACCGCCGCCCGTGCATCGGGCACTGCGCGGATCGCTGCGAGGAGCGCATCGTAGTCGAGGGGCTGATTAAGCAGCGACTGGGAATCGCTCGCAGGTGGTGGAGACGTGGGTGTAGGCTCGGCCTTGGCGGGTGTCGTTCCCACGCTCGACGCATCGCCTCGGTCCTGGACGCGAAAGTCCATCTCCACCGCCGCCAGCTGCCCTGTGCTGGCGAGCGCGAGGAGGCCGTAGCCGAGCGTGATGTTGCAGAACGTGACGACGCCGACAATGGGGCGAGATGGCCTGCGGTGTCAGTTGGATCGTTCCAGTCTTACCAACTCACCCTGCCTCCACGAGACACGCGACATCGCTGGGCGCAAGCTCCCCGCCAGACGCAAGCTTGGTTGTCCATGGCGCGACCGAGATGGCATCGACGCCAAACGCATGTTGCACGTAGAGCACGTCGGCGTGCACGGGGTCGAGGACGAATGCGGGTGCGCAGACTTCGGCCGTCTGATCCACGGATGGGAATGAAACCAGCACGCTCTCGACAATCGGCAGGACGACATCAACTGGTGCAGGGTCGCGAGTCGTCATCCAGCGGGGACCGGGTGTGTCAATCTCAACGCCGAGGTCAACCCGCCCTCCCGACCACGCGATCGCCACAACGTTGACACCCTCGCTCCGCACCACAGTAACGTCCGTCGCGGCCTGCTCGTCCATCTCGTCACCGTTACCGACCTCCTGTGGTGCTGGGTCGAACAGCACCGGTCCCTGCCGCATCAATGGACGGTGTACACCTGGTGCTGGTCCACCTGACGCCGTGAGGTGCGGCGGGTGCACGCGGACCATCCCTGGTGGCGGTGGTGGGCGATCAGCCGCGGGTGGTGACGGCTCGGGGTCCCGTAATCCAAATCCACGGCGGGGAGTCGTCTTTGGTGATCCCTCGCCGGCACCGTCTGCAGCAGCCTGTCGGACAACCGCCTCCACCCATGCAGTCTGCAGCGCGGCGCGTCCCACTAACGACGCGTGCTCGGCCGACCCGCTCGTGTCGCCCTCCAGCCGTCGTGTGCGCTCCGCAGTCCACGACTGCAGCGCCTGAAGGTACGTCGCGGGGACCTCTGCGTGGAGGGGCAAAACGGGTCCCATGGTGTAGATGTCGCCGTTGGCCATGAGGACATAGGCCATGAGCGGCGCGAAGTCGACTGCTCCCGCGGAGAATGTAAACGACGTCGCGTATTGTGAGAGTGGATCAATGGCGGAGAACTTTGCTCGCTTCGTCGTCGCCTTTTCGGGGAGGAAGTGGAACGTCTGCACTGGGTCCTGCGGACGAAGCACGTCGTATTCGCTGTTGTCAGTTGAACCTTCAAGCTAAAAACAACTCACAAGAGCTTGCCGTCTGATGTCAGGACCCAGAGCGAGTTACCGCCCTCGCCCCATGGGTGCCACCGCACCTTGGTGATAGTGCTTGCCGACGACGGCGAGTGCTGGTATTCGTCGACCGGGAAAGAGCTGCTTGTCAGTTGAGGTTGTCACAATGGTCAACGCAACTCACCGGCAAGCAACCTCGCCGCCGACACTGCTCGCAAACCCAGCACGGGGGAGAACGAGGATGACAAGCTGGTGATGTCCGACGACCGCAAGCAACCGTCCGCTGGGATTTAGAAGAAGCTGGAGGATGGGGAAAGTGAGGTGTGGCGACTTGAGTGTCTAGGACGTCAGTGAGGAACCACACACACACAACCTTCCCCCCTCGAGCTCACCTTGTATCCGCCCACGGTCGCGCCGTGAACTTCCCATCCCTCGCCAGCAAGGCTGGTCATGCGCACTTCACGCCCAAACGCAACGAGCAGGTCCTTGTCGCGCAGGGCGATGCGTGCCGACTTGGGCGCTGGCAACCCGTCCGAGCTGGAGGGCACTGCCGACGCATCGACCAGCTCCCAGCCGTCGTCGCTCGATGATGCTTTGGGCGGGACAAAGATCGCATGGGAGCGCAACGCCTTCAGCGAGAAGGGCAGTGTCGCTGACATGGCGGCGAGAGAGTGGGGGATGGTGCGACGAGGTGGGATGTTGAGTGTCTGTGATGTTCCAAGTTTCCGAGTTCCAAGTTGAGCAGATCAATACAGACGCCTCGAGTGATGCAAAGGCACCAGTACTGCACCAATCGACAAATTTGCTTCCGTTTGTGGCAGCTGGGTCGTGACAGATCTCCCAGCGATCAAGTCCTTCCCTTTCAATACATGAGTACATCGTCGGTGTATGGGGCAAGGCCCCTTGGAGCGGGCAGCAACAAGCTGATAGGAGAAGTATTCTGGTGATGTCGTCAATGCTCGACGGTCCTTCAAACTGGACATGTAGAGAATCAAGGCCAGCATCTTCTCAGGACTACTCTGAGGCCCTGTCATCATGACCTCTGGAGCACATTGACCAACTCGCTGCAACTTGCGTTGCCAAACGTGTCACATGCATACAAATACGCTTTCGTGCAATGCAATGATCTAGGTACAACGTCTTCTCCATCCCAGCCCACACCAACTACACGGGCGGGCGCGACGTGGGCATGATCCTCCCCGAGGGCGTAAACATCCCCCGCTGCTCCTGTCCGGGGACACTCCACGACGAGGGCGTCGAGCTCTGCAGCATCTCACGGCCATACTCGTCTTCGCTGGCGGCGCCCTGCTCCGTGTCCTCGACGTGGACACGCACGCCACCCTCGTCGAGGATGAGCTCTGGGCCCGAGGCGTGTCCCCGACCCATGAGCTGAAGCGCCTCGAGTGCACGCCGCAGGTCGTCCGCCAACGGCATCGAGTTGGGCCCGTCCTCCTCGATGGGCTCCCAGCCCTCAGGAGGCGAGCCGGGGGGAGAGATGAGGAAGTTGCGCCCTGCCTCGGGAGGGCGCAGGAAGTCGGGTTCGGCGTTGAGTGGCGTTGGGGGCAGGGCGTAGACGCGCAGCACCGTGCTGTCGTTAGCGGAGCTCATGGGGAGAGGACAAGACCAGAAGGAGAAGCACAGCGAGAATGGTGAATATCACGTGGTGTGACATGTGGCGCCCATAGAACGAACAATGCTCGTTGGCAAAGCCGCATGGATGATCAAGCAGACCGGTGGCATGGCCGTGCCACACAATCTCGCACGATCCTCGACACAAAATGCCGATGGCATGGTCGTTTACACCAATGCCGATGACATCCCCGTCCACAAGCTCTACGAGCCGAAAACCTACCGAGGAACACGCAGTCCCAACTCACCCTTTCGTTCCGGAACGTGTCCGCCTGTGGCCAAAATATCCCTCCTGGCCCTCTCCCGCGCTCATCTTGTCCTCCTCGGGCTCAAAGTCGACGTCGAGGCGGAGATAGTCTCCCTCGCGCTTTGCGCACGCCGCCGCGTCGTTGGTAGAGTAGACGATAATGACGCGCCCGAGCGCACGCACAGGCGCCCAGTGCGCGAGGTGGCCGTACCCTTCAAACGCGGTGCGGAGAAGCTGCAGTGCCGCGGGCTGGAAGAGCGCGCGGTGGGGCAAGATAAGCGCCAGCGTGTTCGTTGCGGGCGTCGAAGGCTGCGGCTCGGGGTCGAGTGGCGGGGGGTCGAGGGGGATCGACGACGACTGCGAGGTGGCTGAAAGAGGCACGCCGTTGGAGTAGTGTGCAGAGTCGCCACTGGCTGAGGTTGAAGGGACGCGGACGGAAGGTGGTGATGGGCCGTTCGGACCAGTGGGGTTTGGCTGTGTCATGGTGGGAGAATGGAGTGTTCAAAGTCGAGAAATGTTGACTTTGAATGCAATGGCATGGAGCAGTGCGATAGAAGTAGTGCACTCCCAGCTCCCAGTGATATCGACCACGCGAGAACAATACAGCAGTGACGCGTGGCGCCGAGCACAGGTGCAGTATTTGGTTCCGCCGCCGCCCTGCCCCGCAGGGACGGGCAGCCAACTCGTTGAGTGAATGCAAGTGAGCACGTGACCCCCGAAGTCGGGTTTCTGAAGCTCTGAAGGCTGATGATGGCCAAGTCCAGAGCATTATTATTGCGTAGCATTTCATGGTCGCCTTCGGCCTCCCGGATGTCCCGAGCCACGTCCGATGGCGCAGACTAGCGTCGGATTGGTTGGACTTGCAAGCGAGTTGATGGTAACCCCTGGCACTGAGTCAGTCACCCTGTTCACCATCCAGTGTGTACCCCACCTTACCCCACCCGCCCCACACCCGATCCGACCCATCCTGTCCCCCACCCCCGTCACGTCATACATAAGGCCCATCCTCCCCCACTTTCCGTTTCTTCTTTTCTTCCTCTCCATCCACCACCCGTCGTCACAATGGCCACCAAACCCAGTCCCCGCTGTGCCCTCATCATCGTCGACGTCCAGGGCGACTTCCTCCCTCCCAAGGGCTCTCTCAAGGTCCCCGGCGGCCTCCTCATCGTCCCCACCATTGCCGAGCTCATTGCGACCAAGCAGTACAGGTGGGACGTTGTCCTCGCCTCCCAGGTGTGTGACGACAGATGGCTGTGCGCGTGTCCACCCGAGGCGCGACGATCTCCTGCATCGTCTTTCACATGCACGCAGTTTGGCGCACTTGTACTGACCAGCAGGACTACCACCCGCCCGGACACATCTCATTTGCCTCGTCCCATCCAGGCCACAAGGTCGGCGAGGAACTCGAGCTCAAGGATGCCCGCGGCATCGAGTATGAGCAGCACCTCTGGCCCGACCACTGTGTGCAGGGGACCCCCGGTGTCGAGATCAACGCCGACCTCATGAAGAAGCTCGAGGCTCTTGGCGACCGCTTCAAGCTTGTGCGCAAGGTGAGTCATCAACGGGTGCCAATGGCGCTGCGCACAGACCCTGTGCTTTCGTTGTTCCGTCCCGCGTCTCCCGAATCGTCGCGATGCGCTTCGCACGTCACGTACCCCATGGAGCTATGATCGCCGACATGCAATCGCACTTCTCGTCAATCTCGACCCCCGCATGCTTGCAGCCACTGCGCACATTTTCCTATCTCCAGAAGCTGACCACCCCAGGGATGGCACCAGGGCGTCGAAGCCTACTCTGCGTTTGACGGCTATGTCACGGACGGCACGAACCCGGAGGCGCCCCCCGACAAGATTGACACGCAACCGCACTCTGAAGTGGCCAAGTTCCTGCGTTCAAAGGGCGTGACCAAGGTCCTGATCACGGGCCTTGCGACCGACTACTGCGTCATCCACACGGCCCTCTCGGCGTTTGCCAAGGGCTTCAAGACGGCCATTCTCATGCCCGCGACCGCCGGCATGGACAAGGGCAACACGGACGATGTGTTTGACAAGATTCGTGCGCTCGGCGGTACCGTCATTGGCGCCCCGTCGCGCGAGAGCGGTCTCCGTCCCCCCCGCTGGGAGGACGAGCTCAAGGAGTGGATGTCCAAGGGAGAGTAATCCTGTATCCCACAGCACCGGCGCCGCTACGGCAGGGCTGTTGTATCTCATAGCACTTTCTTGATGACGCGGAAAACGAAGTACGGAATGGATGATAGTTGGAAGCGAGGGTGCGTGGGGGCGTTTGGAGGGGTTGGGGGGTAGGTAGAGCCTCGGCGGGCCGCATAGGAGTCCGTCCCAAACAAAATCTCGAGCACTCGCAAAGCCCACTGCGCTGCCATCGATGGCTATGCTCGAACCTCAAGCGTTGTGCGCTGTTTCACAGCAAACGTTGTTACCAGGTGCCTGTGGGATGGAACGATGGCAAAGATGGTGACAGAGCACGTTGCCATGTCCTTTTCCTCCGAAAAAAGTCTTGGCAGTGTGCGTGCTCAGGAACCGCATCTACATTTGCCGGCTTTTGCAACGTTGCATGGGACCGAAATAACACCACTCACGTCATCGTCGCACGCTCCCACGCTGGCTCATCGTCCGTCGCAGCTGCCTCGAATGGTGGCATCGCGCCCAAACCTGGCCATTACGCTGGAAATCATGACACGTACACATGCAAACGCGGCCTCCCAACGCCTCGTGGCGGGGTTCTTGAGGGCTGCACTCTGAAGTCGTTTTTGTGAGGATTAGGAACCAAGCGCCGTCCTATCTGATAAGATGCCCTGTCCGCACTACCCGCTGAGCACAGTACGTGGCAGTCTGTCACGTGCACGCAAAGAGCACGGATCGCAAACAGAGTGCCGTTAGACAACTGCCGCATTGGGCCCAGGGACAAGGATGTGCAGCAGCGCACTACAATGATGACGAAGTCGTGCGTGTACAGGATCTGGACGGCAGTGCAGTTGCCGCCGGAAGATGGCGAAACCCTGGGAAACACGCTCGCAGCCTCCTGTGGCGGTCTCAAGACTGTGGTACCAAATGTTGTAGCAGCTCTGACGTTGCTTCCTCGAGGCTCGCAGTGTTTTGATCTTTTCATACAATGTGTCTCCTTCATAGGGTATATTCTATTCTGTGTCTACCGTGTCTAATACACTAGATGGCTGAGTCACTTCTCCTGGCGCGTTTTCCAAACACATCACAAACGAGACGGGACGGGAGTTTAACCGTTTCTCAACGGCGTACACTCAAGTTCCGATTACGAAGTGCGCTCGACGCCCTTGTCGCCGTAGCGCCACTTGGCGAACATGACGAGAATACCGGCTGCACCGCAGAGGGCGGTGGTAATCGAGAAACCGATCTGGAACTTGGGGGCGTCGGAAGTGGGCCAGAAAAAGGAGCCGTACACGGAAGCGAGGTTGCCAAAGCCGTTGATGAGGGCGATGCAGACTGCCCGCTTCTCGCGGCCGTCAAACATGGTGACCATCCAGCTGAGGAAGATGGGAATGTTGGTCCAGATACCAGCGGCGCCAAGGCAGATGAAGGCGTACTTGACCTTGGGGACCTCGACGGTGACACAGATGATGAACGAAATGGTCGAAAGGACGGAACCGCCGACAATGACCAATGCCTTGTGGCCAGACTTGTCGGCGAACACGCCCGACGAGACGCCGACAGCGAGTGCGACAGCGTAGATGGGCACAGTCATGACTAGAGGCACGTTAGTGGATGCTTGCGGTGTTGTGTCTGTTGTAGCCACTCACACTGCAGCTTGCGGCCCTCGTAGCCGAGCGTCGTAAGGAGAGAAGGGAAGAAGTACGAGATGGTGCCGACGCTCGAAAGCATGTTGTACAACACCAGGAAAACCTGTTGGAACGGTAAGTGAATGCTGCTGTTGCCATTGTTGAGTTTCAACGTACCCAGGTCTTGGGGTCCTTGATGGCAGCCATGAATGCCTCCCAGTGGCCCAGCGGGTCGACCTCGTCCTCGAGATCGCGGCCGTTGAGGAGACGCGCCACGGCGAGCTTCTTTTCGTCGTCGTTGAGCCACTTGGTGGTGGTGGGGTAGTTGGGGAGGACAAAGTAGCCAGTAAACGCAATGGCACACGTCATGAGTCCCTCAATAACGCTGGTAGTGTCAGGCACTCATCCATTGTTTGAGGCAACAAAAGAAAAACTCACAAGAGCCACTTCCAGCCGCGAATGCCGTTGACGCCCTCCAGTGCCTCAATGATACCACCGGCCAGGAGACCGCCAAAGGCACCCGCCATCATGGTCGACGAGTAGAGGATGGCCACACGCTTGGCCATTTCATCGGGCTAAAATATTATCAGCACGCCGAGTCGGTTGTGAATGGGAAGGGGGAGGGGGTGATTTTTTTCCACTCACCTTGTACCAGCACGAGATGACAAGCATGATACCGGGGAAAAATCCAGCTTCGACCAAGCCGAGAACAAAGCGGAAGCCGACCATGCCGCCAAACGAGTTGATGCCGACGACTGCGATACTGATTGCACCCTATTTTGGTGTCAGCAGGTTTCGAATATAATGGAGCCGCGCAAATGGGACCAAGGCTGTAGTATATAGTCGACCGACTCACCCAAACAAGCATGAGGGTGGGCACGAAAATGGACGGGACCGAGCGAGTGAGCATCATGTTGGAAGGCACCTCCCTGCACGTTGTCAGTCTTGCCCCCAACATTGGTCAGGTTTAAACATACCAGAGCAGGTAACCAATGAAGAAGATGGACAAAACAAGACTGTAGCCGCTGGACGTGAGCTTGAGGTCCTCCTGCATTCCGGCCACTTTGGCGTTCGGTAATCGTCAGTAAACGACCACTATTTTTTTCTTTTGGATCTTCATTGACGCACTCCGATGTTGGTCCGGTCTGCAATGTCAGTTTTTTTTCTCAAGGAATGTCACATTCGCTAAACTCACCGAGATAGTTCATGCAGAACATGATCCAGAGCATGGGGAAGAGGTGGAGGTCGATCTTGCGGACGAGTGCCCGCTCTTGGGGTGTGTTGGGGACGTAGACGTAGGGAGCCTGGCTCGCCACCTCCTTGAGGTCGAGCTCGACCTCGGTCTTGTCGTCGGCCACGTGGACCGCCGCCTTTTCGTGGTCGTAGGCGCCCATTGTGGGAGGCATTTGATTCTTTTCCGAACGTGTTTACAGAGAGTGTGGTTGTGGTGTAGTGTCGTGCAACCTCGGGTGTGTGTACGGAGTGGTGGGTTGCGAGAGTACTTCTGGGGAATCTTTCCTTCAGTCCCTTCAACAGCCTTTAAAAACTCTTCCCCGCTTGACGAGTCTTGGTGTGCGATCAGATTTCCCCGGTGGTCTCTGGTGCCCTCTTCCCCGGTGCTCTCGGGCCCCAAGAGAGTGCCCCGAACAGTGCCCCAGGGGGCGCCCCCAAGCACCTCGCTTGCGAAGTCAAGGGACGTTGGGTTCTCGTCGCGAATCGTCATGCCAGATTGACCAATGTAGAGCATGCTTGATGCCCGATACCCCCATTGTTGACCCCTGGCACCCCTCGGGGCGTTGCTTGAGCAGCCTATGGATAGCCCACCAGCCAGAGCCAAGACAGCGCGCGCAGGAATGGTCGCTCTCCCAGCGTCGGAGTATGTCTGCCTCCTCTCTGCGTGGCGTCCCCTGCGGCCTGGACTGATTTAACCGCCGGTATCACCGCTGTGCCTGGTCGGTCCGACTCTGCACCGTGCCCTGTGGACATGTGGGACGGAACACCCCCCGGCCAGGGCGGCAGCATTAAGGGACAATGGTGAGATACATGGCTGGCGTCGGTGCAAAGTGTTTGAGATTCAAGGTGGCCAGTTCCCAAATCCGTGCGCGCAGCGCACGAGCCAATGGCGGCAATGTGGCGTGTGGCACTTGGCACCTGTCGGTGAGTTAATTTGTAAAATCAGCCCTGTTGCGCCCAGGTGTGTGGGCTGTAGAGCCACTGAAATTTTGCATTAATCCAGCTCAAGGCCCCTGCCAGTGTGTGTGCAGGGCAGAACAATGGGTGTGTATCGTGAGACCTCTTGGCAGACGGGTCTTCGGGCAATCTTTCCCTCCTGGGGGGCCATTCAATGGATCTCCTCAAGCAGTGGGAGATGGTGCGAATAAAAAACAGCCCGTCATTGTGAGCGTGCTCGCTAGTTCTCGCTCCCAACGTTGGGTGCCCCGGAGCACGACAGCGGAGACACGGAGCAGAGACGCGGAGCACCGATAAGGTCAAAGCTATTCTCGTCTGCAGATCACCTAGTCATAAGCGACAGCAATGGGCACCCTAGACACTGACCACGTTGTCCCACATGCTCGCCCCCTGCATCTCCGCGCTCGGACTTGTCACTCACCCGCGCATAACCCCCGCGGCCCGTGGTCATCATGGGCCCACATGCCCACATGTTGTGCCACTCCAGCGCCGCCCTGCCATGCATTTTCAACACGTGCTGCGCCACACACGCCACCACGCCCCGCCGCCACAGGGTAAACTATCCACGATGATTAAGCGTTTTGCCAGTTGTTCTGGCAGTAGGTGCGAGCAGGTTAGACTCTGGCTCGCACCGTTCACGGCCCATTCTTGGCTCGGGTACTGAGTGAACCGAGCGCACACGGCCATTTTTACCTTCACCGACGAGGGACGCATTCACCGACTCGTAGGGATCGCTGCGATACCAAGACCTCTGATTCGTCCGAGATGGCGATGAGAAGCCGCACCCTCGGGCTAACCCCCGCAATCTGAGTCGGAATGATTTCTCCAGGCCATCGGCAACCACGTCATCTGCCTGGGGACTGAGGGATGCGACATCAGGAGCACCCATTGGCGCTCTGCACACTGACACAAGCCTATCATGGACTGCGACTGATATCTTTTGCGGGCAACGGGCCTCCGTGAATGCCAACCCGGCACTCATTTGGCAGATCCATTGGCCATTTTTTCGTGTTAGCGAGATCGTCACCAACGTTTACGGGGCCCAGTGGTCCTCTGTTCGCCCCTGTGTCTACCTCGCTTGCTCCTTGCAGTGTCCAGTGGCACAGCAGGGGTGGAAATGGATGACGTACAGAGCGGCAATGCGCGGCACAGACAGCGTGATGGGACCATGGCCATGACTGACCACCCACTTACAGCAGCAGGCATGTGAAAATAGACGACGTGGGACGGCTTGTCGGTCTCCAAATGTGGGGAAATGGGGCCCCACGATAACAGCGGGGTGCCGATGGATTCGGGCACTGACGTCGCAAGTTTACATGCTCAAGCGTGCGCTTGTGATGATCTTCGTGGGTCATTGCATGAGGAATGGTCAATGCGGGGCCGAACGGGGCACGCGCTGGGTCCCCGTGATTCCAGAAGTGGTCAATGTGGCCTCGTGCCTTTGAAAGCCCCATGCAATCCCCTCAGAGTGACTTTGCGCTCCCCACACTGGCCCTTGATCCAGATGCATCTACTATAGTGTACTGCTGTAGTCCCCGTGCTTGTTTCCACTTTGATCCACATCTTTGTCATTTTGCCACAATCACAAGCCCTCCCCCCTGATCCCCTCCCACCACCGCCAGCGCCCCCCTCAACGACTGCCCTACGAAGACATGGTAAACGAACCATCCTGGCACGTAAGCCCAAAGTCCGGATTCGTGCTCGCCGCGACATTGGCACAAATAAGACTCGGCTCGGCGTCGTTGTCGGGCACGACATCAATGTCCTCCATGTGGTATCCGGTGCAGCTGTCCTCGCTCGCGCAGCGGATAATCGCCACTTGCGTGCCGTCGGCGCCGTCCTCGGCGTACCAGCACGGATCGGACGCGCAGCTCGCGTCCCCCGGGTGGTAGCTGTTGATTGTGCCGCGCCAGTTCTTCCAGGTAAAGTCCTCCATGCGGACGGACGAGTTACCGCCCGAGGTGTCTTCGGCGCCGTTTTGGGTTTGCGAGTTGCCTTGGCTGGGATGTTAGTGGCTGCATTTGTGAAGGGGGAGGGGTTTGTTGGAGAAACGCGAACTGTATGCGCAGGGGCTTGGGCCACGGAAGAGCATGCCATCTCTTCTCGCTGCACGTCCTGAATACCCACACAGGCTACGCCAGCGGGGTAGCCCGCCGCAAATTAACCTCCTCTGCCAGTCGGAAAGCAGGCTCCCCGTTCGCCAACATGTCACAACCAGTGTACTCATGTACTCACTTGTTGTAGGTCTGAGTGACATAGATTGGGAACGTGACGTTGTAGATCTTAAAGTTCTCCCAAGAAATGTCCCTTGCGAGGCCCTGACCACCAGCGTACGACTTGAACCGGGCAGCGTAGAGCGCACCAACGGCGGTAACATCCTTAAAGTGGACTATGGGGTCAGCATACACTGGGCTCGCCTGTGTCTCTCGGTACTCACTACCGCTGACGTCCTGGACCTCGGAGTTGTTGCGCCCAAGACTGCCAATGCTCATACCGTGGCAACCAGGGCCGGAAATGAGGAAGTTTTGGACAGTGACATTGCGGGCGCCGTTGTTAATAGCGATCGCGTCGTCGCCATTGAGGACGACGCCGTCGGTGATGACGACGTTGTTGGCGGTAATGTCGAACCCGTCCGTGTTGAAGGGAAAGCCGCCGCCGGTGCGCGTTGTGGCATCAAAGAAGACGTGGTTGATCTTGATGTGGTTGCCGCGGAGCGAGTTGCCCCACGCGGGCGGCTTGGAGACTTTGAGATAGTCGATGACCGAGTTTGTAATGTTCCACATGACGAGTTTGGGGCGGTTCTCAATCCCCGTCCCGTTTACCGGGTTGGCGTCCCAGTACTGCTGGCCGTAACCGTAGATCCAGCCTCCCTTGGACGACGACGTCGCGTTCCAGTGCACCTTGTCGCCCTGGATGTCGAGCCACCAGATACCCGAGATCATGTCCTGCGGTGTCGCTGCGACCGTCTCGAGTACCGTCGACATGTTCTTCGGCAGGTGCAGGTTGCCGTCCAGCTGGATCTTGACATTGCTCAGGCCAGTCATGTTGGCCGGTGTCAGGAGGTTGCTGAGAGTGTGAGTGAGGTGCTGGTACACAGACGCTGATGCTACTCACTAGTCGACGCCGGCCTTGAACACAATCGTGCTGTCCTTGACACACTCCTTGGCAGCGGCGTAAATGGCGGGCGAGTCGTCGCCGCCGTTAGACGACTCGACAACGCACTGCTTGCCATTTCGCTTGTCATTGTCCTTGCCATTGTTGCGGGCCGAGACGCCAACATCGAGCGGGGACGCCGTAGCAAGCACCGCAAGGACAGTGAAGACGGAGAAGAGGCGCATATTTATGGGGCAGTGCGGGAGTAGACACCGGGGGTTGCTCTTGAGGGATGACAGGTCGTTCAGGCGTTCAAGCGACGTCCTTTTATCTCGTCGCAGAAAGCTTCCACAACCACAACTCATCTGTTCAGCATCCCCCACTCGGCATCTAGAACCCCGCAAGCTGGGGCCCGCCGCCGGGCCGGGGTCTCCGCCGACTTTTGATGGCCCGGTTGGCCGCTGGACATGGGTGTTGGCGCTTGGCAGGGCGAGGGGTGCCTCGAATAGAAGAAACTTCAGAGGCCAGTCCTGGATGGGCAATGTTCGCAACTCTTGGCTGCGACGGTAAAGGCCGAGGACACCCTGTAGAGATCAGAGGGCGGCTATCTCTTCGGTTGTTCGTAGAGTTCTCCTCGTGACGTAACTGAGTGTCATGGCGCCGCAGCGTCGCCGGGCCGGGTAGGTTTATGTTCTTTGGCCGCAGGCTGGCGCGGGGGTCCGCGGGGCCCGCCTCTATGGTCTCTTGTTCCCACATGGGTTGAGGGGACAAGTAACGCTAACAAAAGAAGCCGCAGCTTGGTGGGTTGGCTTGCGACATCTGCATTCGACTTACATCCTTCCAGAAGGAACATGTAAAACAGGCACCGAAGAGACGGCCCGCCGGGCCGGCGGGGGTTCACCTCGGGGGTCGGCGAATTAGGCGGTCGGCGCTTTTGGGCCCGGATCACGAGGTGGAATGGATTTCGGAGCGCGCCTGACTTGCTGTTGCAGAGGAGTGGTGTTGCAGGAAGCGGTGGTACAGCGATTAGGGCTATAGCTACAAAGGGGCGCTCTTTGCCCACTTGGCTGGTTAGACGCACGCTTCCTGGCTCCCTCAGTGATGGCGGATCTTTTTCGTCAACACGTTTCGAGCCTCACAATGGGCTTATCTTTTCGAATGCTGCCCCCCAAGAGGAGCTTAAACATGGGATCGAGTAAGGCAGCGAGAGCGAACTATGTGTACGGTGGAATAGTGGTGTTATCTGCCACTTCTCCCCACCCTCAACGAGCCCTGACAAGGGCTTGGACAGAGTAAGTCAGCCTCGTCGCTAACACGACCTGGCGGAAGCATATTGTTGTTTTGCAAAATCCCAGATACCATCTACCAACTAGTCTAAAGCACAACGTTTATTTTACCACCCCTCCTTGGCCATGATACCCAGACAGCTCTCAATGACGGCAACGGCATGGTCACACTGCTCCTTGGAAACTGTGAGTGCGGGGATGAGACGGACGGCGTCCGATCCGGCGGTGAGGAGGAGGACGCCGCGCTGGCGGGCCATCTTCATGAGTGCGGCGGGGGCTGTAGTGTCCTTGAAAGGGATACCACGGATGAGGCCGCGGCCACGGGTCTCGTCCTTGACGAGGTCGGGGAACATCTTGGGGATGCGGGCGAGGAGAGTGTCGAGGTGGGCTGCGGTGTCGTTCAATTGCTTGACGAACGCAGGGTCGCTGATGCGGCCGAGAACGTAGAGACCAAGGTGGGCCGCGAGGGGCTGGCCGCCAAAGGTTGTGCCGTGGTGGCCGACGGTGACGATCTCGGCGACGGGGTCGCGGACGAGGATGGCGCCGATGGGGAAGCCGTTGGCGAGCGGCTTGGCCATGGTCACAATGTCCGGGTGCGCCTCTTTGGGAAGGGTCGAGTGCGCCCACATTGTACCCGAGCGGAAGAGGCCGCACTGGATTTCGTCGTAGATGAGGGTCGCGCCAACGTCGCGGCAGCGCTGTGCGAGCGCTGTGAGGAACTCGGGAGTCGCAGTGCCAATACCGCCCTCGCCCTGGATGGGCTCGATGATGACACCTGCCGTGCTCTCGTCGACGAGCGCCGAGAGCGCCTCGGGGCTCGCATTGTTGTACTCGCCCACACGCACATTGGGGATCAGGGGCGCAAACGGTTCCTGGTACTTGGGGTTGGGCGTCATCGAGAGCGCACCCATGGAGCGTCCGTGGAAGGCATTGTTAAAGCACACAAGGCCCGTCTTGTCCTTGTTCCCAACCTGCTTGCCGTGCAAACGAGCAAACTTGAGCGCCCCCTCGTTGGCCTCGGTGCCCGAGTTGGAGAAGAAGACCTTTGCGCCCACGCCGCCCTCCTTGTCGAGACCGAGACCGCCGGCCTTGCGCGTGCCGTCGACGAGCGCCTTGGCCAGCGCGCCGGCGTACTCGTTCCAGTAAATGTTGGAAGCGTGCGAGAGCTTGGCAGCCTGATCGGCCATGACCTTGTTCACACCATCGTCCGCGTGGCCAAGGGCAGTCACCGCAATGCCCGCGGAGAAGTCGAGGTACTCGCGCTCGGCAGAGTCGACAAGAGTCAAGCCCTTGCCGTGGGTGAAGAGGATGGGCGGGCGCGCATACGTGTTCAGGAGGTACGAGCTGTGCTCCTTGATCAATTCGTGGGTCGACTCGGGAGCAGTGTCGGGGTGGGTGACGGCCGTGTACTGCGTGTTGGGCTAGGCCGTCAGCGATGCAAGGCGTGTTGTGGCAGAGAGCGGGTACGTACCGTCAGAGTCGCGTAGCCGCGGCGCGCGGCCCGGGGGAGAAAGCGAGCTGCACGGGAGAGAGACATGTCGGAAAGAGGAGAGAGGAGGAGAGGAGAAGGAGACGCCAGGGGGGTTTATCTATGTGCTGCCTCGAGTCGAGATGTGCCAACTAGTTGGTTCGACTTTTGATCAACTCGTATCAGTAGTCGGACTGGGCCGTGACTCGAACACAGGGCGGAAACGGAATCAATTTTTGGTAAGCGAACTGTGGGCCCCCGCAGAACGACTCACAGAGAGGACACCAAATGTCGCAAGAGTCTCTCCTTTTCATGCACAGGTAGTCACCGTGTACGGTCTGTCTGAACGCACAGATGCAATAGCTGTATTCTTTGACCTGTGCAGCACATTTTTTGCTCTCGGTAATGTCACTATGGAATCGCAGTGCGCATGATTGGAGTGGTTGTAATGGTTGTAATGGATTGAATTCAAGACGGGCTTACGGCATTTGAATTTCCCATTGTGGAAATTTGACGTCAGAGTTTTGTTCCAGGCCACGAGCCAATAAGCCAATGACGAGCAAAATCAACAAAGCCAACAAACGACATTACGCTGCACGCCCAACAAACGCCACAACTTCCACCCATCCCAACTCTCATCTCTTCTCACCACTCTTCGCCATCCCTCCTCGCCACCATGAGCATCCTTCGCACAACCCTCTTCCCCGCCTTTGCCCGCGTCGAGAGCGTCCGCGCGTTCTCCACGACCTCCCTTCTGCTCAAGGCAAAGGTCGAGAAGCCTGAGAAGCCTGGTGAGTCGTTTGGTGGTGCCTGAGGCACTCGGTAGCATGCGCAACTTCGTGGTACTGTTTCGAGTGAGCAGCGCACGCGACCTACAGGCTCTACCGCCATCCACCTTGGTAATGCCCATGCTCGCATGGTCCTTGCATTTGGTTGGGTGCTTTGGTTCATACCTTTGGGGGGGGTTTCCCCCCCCCCCCCCCCCGCCTCTGTTGCCCATCTCTCCAACATATCTCTCATCACTTCACTAACCTCCAGCCCCCCTCCCCGTCCCGCCCAAGCGCTGGCCATCCGGGTACGTCCTCTTCTTCAAGGACTACTACCGCGACAACCGGACCAAGTACCTCGACCCCGAGAACGGCAAGCTGCAAATTGCCCAGCTTTCGCGCGACGCGTCGGGCAAGTGGGCGGCGTTGGACAGTGCCGCTGCGGACAAGTACAACGCCGAGTCCAAGAAGGCCCAAGAGCAGTACCGCAAGGACTACGCTGCGTGGTTTGACAAGCTGTCCGAGGAGGAGCGCCGCGCTATCGGGCGCCAGACGGGCAAGCGCCTCAAAAACCCCGGCGTGAGCAAGGCCCGGCTCGAGCTCAAGAGCCGCCCCGGCAACCCAGGCAAGCCGTCGTCGTCCTTCTTCGAGTTCCTCAAGAGCATCAAGCCCGAGCTTGAGCAGCTTCCCGAGGTCCAGGCCAAGAAGGAAGTCCACGGTGGCTCAATCTACATGGAGATTACAAAGATTGCGGGCGAGCGCTGGCGCAAGTTGAGCGCAGCTGAGAAGGAGGTGAGTGGGAATCTGGACAGGGAGTCTGGAGAGGCTGGGTTTGCTGCGGGGGTCTTGAGGAGACGAGCTGCTTTGAACGAGGCAGCGACGGCGCGCTTGAGACAGAGGACGCGTCGCAGTATCCCCATGGAGGATTGGGCACACCTGGATGTGTGGGGCGACTGTCTGTACAACCGTGGAAATATCCTGGTGGATGGAGAGGGAAATGTGCCAGGTCGGCAGACGATGTCGAAAGGAGAATGCGAGGGTCCTTGGGAGAAATGTTTGAGGACGACAAGTCGTAGATGGGAGTGCACAGGCTGCAGGTGCTAACACCATCAGGAGTGGAGGCAGAAGTTCATCGCTGCCCAGGAGAAGTACAAGGCGTGGCTCAAGACGCAGGAGTAAGAGACGCAAAGACATTGGAGTATGCAGTTATACCGCTCTAGACGACAGCCAATGTCCTATAAGGTGGTGTGCTCGCGGCCGACGCTCGTGTATCGGCATGGATGGACTGTTCCCAGAGGGGATGGACGTAGCGTGTACTCACAAGAGCCGCGCGCTCTCCCTAAGCGGTGTTGCTGTCAGGCTGCTCATCACACCAACTGGTGGAGAGCAACAGCACGCTCTTTGACGAGTAGTATGAAGGTGAACAGGGTCTTTGGAGAAACAGCCTGCGCTGGGAAAGTCCTCTGGCTTACTGCATTTGAGATTCTGTGGGGACAAAAGCGCATCCGCAGTCATGTATCAGTGGCTCAAGCCCTCCCCGGCCCAGCACCAACTACCAAGCAGGGATACATATCCACTCTAGCTGGACCGGAGTAACGCGAGCATAGCCCATCCTAGCACCCACGCAATGACAACGGCGCCCATGACGCCCTCGACTGCTCTCCTGACGCGTCGCGCCCACACTTCTTCTCTGCGCCCGACTGCTCCCCACGACTGGTCTGGCTCCGAGTCCTCGTCCGAGTCGTAGCGGTACGGGTTGATCGTGGGATGTCTGCTTCCGTGTGTGGGCGTGCGACGCTCGCGATCACGCAGCGGGAGCGCGAGGCACGCGGCAAGGAGCTGCACGCCGTCCGTACCAGGGAGCGGGAGCAGGTTGAAGAGGAAGAGAGAGAGATTGACGAGCTGCCAATATGTCGCAAACAGCGCGATGCAGGTGGCCAACGCGCCACGCCCCGATGCGCGCGCGACGTACACTTGCTCGAGCACGGCGGCGCGGTCTCCCGCCCAAAGTAGTGTCTCGTGGCTCTTGTCGCCCGCAGTGCGGTAGCGGAGGCGGAGTACGCGTTCCCCAGGAGCTAGGCGGACGCACAGCTCTGCAAGGCCGCATTTGCAGGGCGCGGGAGGTGAATTCAGGAGGCCGTAGGGCGCGAGGCAGCGCGCAATGTCCTTTTCAATGGGTCGACTCGCCGACGCCGACTCGACAACGGGAACAAACGCCGTCAAAGACATGGCCTGGCAGGGCGCCTGGGGTGCATCGCTGAACCCCTGGTTGGATGTGCACCAGCCCCACAGGTCTGGCGGTGGGTGCTGTGGCCCAGACAGGTAGTGCTCCCACGCGTCGCCGGCGCCGACAAAGGTCTCGTCGAGGTGTGTCACCATGTCGCCAACGTGCAGCTGCTGCGCTAGTGGCGAGTTCTGGAGTGTGAGCAATGATGAAGTGGAAGTGGCATGACCAACTCACATGGGAAAATCCAACAATCAGGCGGCCCTCACTGAGAGGCTCAGGCCAGAGTGTGCTGGAGATACTGGCGGCCGCGAATGCAGTTGCAAAGAGAAGGAGGTTGTGCCATGCGCCGGCGGTGGCGAGTCGCGCGCGCGCACGTGCAGGGAGGTAGTCGACCGAGGCAGGGAAGACGACCGCCGCCGAGGGTAGCACGGCGTGCAGCGAAAGCGCGAGCTTGTTGGGTGTCACATCGTCGAGCGCAGCGGCCATGGCATGACCCAGCTCGTGTAGGAGTTGGGCGACCACAAGCGCGAGGAGGAGGGTTGGGAGGTGCGAGAGCGGCGCGGTGATGCCTGGGATCTGGGCGTTAGTGTGTGCAGAGGGCAGATGTGTTGCAATGGGATTTAGTGCTTCGGGAAAGAGACTTGTTGCATGTGAGGGACGGAGTAAGCGAGGTGGGTATGACCGAGCTCTGCATGGCCCAGCTGAGATGACCAGGCATGGCATGCCGGGCCAGCCATTCAACGCGCTTTGGAAAAGTGTCCGGGCCATGCTGCACGGCATCCTTGACTCTCGGGACGGGGAACACATACCAGCGGCTGCAGGCCCGGATCCGTCGAGTGGGGCAATGGCGGCGGAGTCGACCTCTCGTTGGATGCACGCGCCACCACCTCGACAGCGCGCGCTACAAGTGCACGCGCGACATGGGCGGCGTTGGGCGAGCCCCCAGACCCGACGCGCCCGCCGGGCCCAGGTCCCGCCAAGTTTCCACCGGGGTGACCTCTGGCGTGCGCCTCGGCCTCGACCCAGACGGCGCCCCACGCATGCGCCGCGGCCCAGATCGCGCCCGCACACGAGGCGACGGCACCAATGACGCCGACGGCCGCGCCCGCATCGTAGAACCGCCGGACACTGCCGGGCGGGAGCGAGTTGGCGAGGCGCGAAAGGAGGGCGCGCGGGAAGCGGTTCAGCCCCGTCGTGCTCAGCGTCACGCCGAGGGTGACCTGTTCGGATTCCCACCGGTGCGGCCGTGGGGCGTGTCGCAGGAGGAGGAACAAGAGGACCAGGAGGATGCTCGGGACGGCGGCGACGAGCATGGCCGCGGGCCGGCGGGTGCGTAGAGATGGCGAAGATGGGAGCTGATTAGAGGGGCGGAGATGGGTGCAGCGATGGACAAGACGAGACGCGACTCGAACCTGGACGGGACGACTTGGAAGGTCGGTGCACGGAGTGGGCTGATCAGCTTGGCGCATTGGTGCCTAGGGTATTACAAATGCCACGTGACGTCACTGCCACTTTTACAACTGGGTTAAGATTCTATTGCAAACAACCTTTCCGACGACGAGCACCAGTCTCGCTTCGGTGTTGCAAGCCATGGACCCAGATAGATAAAATGTGCAGTGGGGGTAGTAGAGAAGCAGCAGAACAACCATGATCGTGGCTACATCGCTCTGATCAGCGGCAGAACTGACACACCTCTCAACGCCGTCGGTCACCTGAACCGCCTGCTGGAAAGCTGTGACATGGTCGGGAGGCATTAGGATGGTGCTGTCTCAGGCCATCATACATGTTCCGATGCGTTGAGAAGATTTACATATCGCGTAGTTGATTACGTGCCAGCTATGGTGGGTGCACTCGATCGACGCTCGTTTGAATGTCGCCAGCTCCTTGGCACCTTGACGTCATGCAGCTATAAACAACCACAATCTAGGACCCCATCGTCACTGTTCTTGGCCACAACTATTTCTTCGCCAGGTCTAGAACTGCGGACTTGCACCATCACGGGGTCATTCTCAGAATAAATTGGGACAGACCCATGAGGTTGTCGTTTTCTTGCCATGTCCATCGTGACTGTCGTTAACCAATAGGTCATCGTGAGTGACATGGCCTAGGGCGAAAAACTGACATCCACCAGACTTTCGTTGCACAACTTGGGATCCTGTGCAACACCCAGACCGCAGCATGAAGCCCCCTCTTTCTGCCTATCTCGAACACGTCCTCCATGAGTGCCGCGAAGACGGCGGCGCCAACGCCGATTACATCCCCGAGCTCAAGGCTGCCAACCCGAACCACTTGGGCGTGGCGTTGGCTACGATTGACGGTGATGTGTACACTGCGGGTGACTGCGAGGTCGAGTTTGCCATCGAGTCCATCTCTAAAGCGTTTGTGTACGCGCTCGCGCTCGAAGACCTGGGATTCGACGGTGTTGCCAAGAAGATTGGGGTCGAACCGTCTGGTGACCCCTTCAACCAGCTCTCGCTCGACCCCGAGACCGGGCGACCAGACAACCCGCTCATCAACGCCGGTGCCATCACCACCCACTCACTTGTAAAGGGTGACAGTCCACAGGCCAGATGCGAGCGCATCCACGACATGCTCTCCCGCTGCGCTGGGCGCAAGTTGCGTGTCATGGAGGGAGTGTACCAGTCGGAGATGAAAACAGCCGATCGTAATCGCGCTCTGGCGTACATGCTCCACATGACTGGAATCATTGAGAGCGACCCCATGGCCGCAGTCGAGTGGTACACGCGTCAATGCTCGATTGCCGTTACCGCACGCGACCTTGCCATCATGGTCGCGACGCTGGCCAATCGGGGCGTGCAGCCCATCACTCGCGAGCGCATCTTTGGTCCCGACGTCGTGGTCCGCGTTCTCAGCGTCATGCTCACGTGTGGCATGTACGATTGGGCAGGCGACTGGGTCACCAACGTCGGTATCCCTTCCAAGTCTGGTGTGGGTGGAGGCATCATTGGTGCA
Source organism: Pascua sp. PH4015B (assembly GCA_025502685.1). NCBI lineage: Eukaryota > Fungi > Basidiomycota > Tremellomycetes > Trichosporonales > Trichosporonaceae > Pascua > Pascua sp. PH4015B. The sequence continues at coordinate 78,857 of JAMFRD010000080.1, read as the reverse complement.
CTGCCGGGCCAAATGGGCGTTGCGTCCTTTTCTCCCCAACTGGACTCTCACGGCAACAGCTTCCGCGGTATCAAGATCTTCCAGCACTTGTCGGATTACATGGGCATCAGCCTCATGCGCGCTACCCCCGCAGCCCACAGCGTTATCCGTACGGACCGCACCATTCCCCTCCCCAAAGGCAAAGGCAAGGGCGTCTCACGGCCCGACAAGCTTCGCATCGTCGCTGTGCATGGTGGTGTCAACTTTGTCGCCGCAGAGCATGTCGTTCGTCGACTCTGCACCATCGAGAAGGGAGACAGCGTCGGTATCGCCCTCGACCTGCGAAGTGTTACGAGCATGCACGAAATCGCCGTCCGCCTCCTCGTCGATACCGTCGAGGGCTTAATGGCTGACGGTCACCCTGTCGCCGTTATCGATCCCGACGGACACCTCCCCAAAAACAAGATGGACGGGGCTGAACGCCATGAGACGCTGATCAACCTGGTCCCAGAGGAGCTTCGTGCCGGTGACAATCAGATTGTAGACTAGGCCAAGGCTAATGAACAACTGCGTTGAGCGACCATGATAACTGCGGGGTGCGACCACTCCCCGTTTCCGGGTGCAGGATGAATCTTAACCACGCGCGGCGGGTATGCAGCCGCTCAGCCCTCAACTACCATATCAAAGCAGGCAAAGTTGACAAGACATTGGACACTCACTAGCACTACCGACTATTGCCCTCCCTACATCTCCAGCAGGCGATTTCTACTTGCAGGAAGACTCTGACGGCAATAGGAGGCCGAACGCAGCTGCAGATTGATAGTCCATTGGCATACGTTGGCACTACATATCACACGCAGCCAACAGCAACAGATGTACACACTCAGGAGGAGCCCAGTGTTTACCTTCGCACACGGAGCCCCAGTTCATCGGAGCATGAACTTCTAGGCCTGCTAGACCAGGGCAACAAAGTTACTCCGCAACACCCGAACCACCCAAAGTCCGCTAGCGTCGATTTTGTTGACAGACCGGCACGTTCCCCGGCCGCCTCTTACGCCGGTCCTGTGATGCCCTGGCACCATGTACTGGTCCTCTGCTCTGCCGAGCGCTGATCCGCAATGGCGGTGCAAGGGACTGGACGTGCATCCGGAAACTTTGTCTACTGTATTGGCCCGAAAGTGATGTTCAGAGCATAGTGATTGGGCGGGCCTTGGCGGGTGTTCCGGCGTGTTGCGGCCCACAGGAGGACGCGACGCGTTTCTGCGACTGTTTCATTGGGTGGAGGCGCCGAGCAGACGCGTTTTCGGGCGAAGTTCTATTCCTGCGCCTCGAAAAGGTTTTCATCTTCTGCGCCTCGTCTTGGCATTTCCATACGCGCTTGGGTGCACCATAACTATGCCTGCTACTCCTGCTCACCCTGTTCACCCTGCTCTCCCTGATGTGCAGCGGTACAAATTTCCATCGCACAGGTCACGAGGCGCTGTCGATCCCTCCTAGTCACCTTCTGGTACAGAACAAAAGGTCAGTGTGCCGTATTCCAGCAAAGGGTCGTCACAACTCTCCTGACAATCCTTCGGCCGACCCACTAACTGGGATGGGTGATAGGCCAAGAGATAGTGGTATCGCCATGTTGAATGACTGCCAAGTCTTTGGTCAGTTCTATCCGCGGCGGGTTCCAAAGTGGGGAGCGGGGCACGCGACGCGATTGAAAAGGCTCGCTGCGCAGAAAGATTTCGTACTTGCAACTCTCGCCCACCTCACAACATGCGTGTTTTGAGTCTGCTCGCCGTTATCTTGGTCGGTCTCGTGGAGACCAACGCGTCCGATGTCGCCAAGCTGCGTCGTCTCATGGTAGACAGCCGGTTTATCTCTATCATTTCGTACGTACGCAACCCAGTACGGTGTGCCTAGAGCCAAATAGGTGCCTGTTTAACCCAGTGCCTTGCTGATCGTCAGACCCTGCAAGACTGGAGGAACTAACCGCGAGAATGCTGGTGAATGGGTGCGGACAGCTTTCCATGACTCGGCCTCGCACAATGCTGCAGCTGGGACAGGCGGTGTTGACGCGTCGATCCAATATGAGACTGGATAGTGAGTTTAGATCGCCGACTGCGCAAGCGCTAATGCATAGCTCTGAAAATGGCGGTGTGGCATTCTCCTCGACTATTCAGCAGTACAAGTTCTACCAGCAGGAGGATGTCACCCTTGCCGACATTGTTGTAAGTCGAGGACGCCACGATGACCCCGATGACGATGACTGACTTTCCCAGGCTCTTGGTGCCATTGTTTCTGTTGGAGTGCGTTACAAGTTGTACTGCTCACCAAGTGTCCAACTGACTTTGCAGTCATGTGGCGGTCCCTTGATTCCCTTCCTTCACGGCCGCATTGACGCTCCGAGCGCCTTCCCCGAAGGCTCGGTGCCTCACCCAGAGGAGACGACGGAGACTCACATCGAAAGGTTTGCTCGCATGGGCTTCTCTGCTGCCGAGATGGTCGAGCTTGTGGCCTGCGGTCACTCTCTGGGCGGTGTCCACGCCACGGTCAACCCCAGGATCACCAGTGAGGCTCACGCTGCCTTTGACGACACCATGGATGCCTTTGACAACCACGTTGCAACAGGATACGTCACCGACAACCGACTCAACCCCCTTGCCCAACCATATGACCCCGAGTTCCCCGAACGCAGCAGCGACGCCCGCATGTTCGCCCACGATGGCAATGTGACAATCAACCGCCTGGCCGCCTCGACCGAGACCTTTATGAGCACGTGCAACACTGTCATGTCCAAGATGCTGAATGAGGGTGAGTTGTTGACCACTGCCTTGTGTCATCTCTGTCATGGTTGCTGACATTGCAGCCGTCCCATCCTCGGTATCGCTCTCCGGTCCCATTGTCCCATTCCCTGTCTCGTCCACGTTTGTCATGTCGTTGCGCAACGGCGCCATGACTCTTACGATCGGCTCGGCTCGCGTTTACGACATGGCTGGCCAGTGGTCGTCGTTTGAGGTTAGCTACACGAACCGTGACGGTACCCCCGCCAGCCCCAGCCTCCTGACCGTCCGCGACATGCGTACGCTCAGCATTGGCAACCCCGTCGAGATTCGCGACTTTAACATTGTAAGCATACTCCAGGCGATATCATGTGGTGTTTTGCTAATGCCCCACAGTTCACCGCCATTCCTCCTGCTACTGGGTGAGCTCAACTGACGCCTGCTGCACGAGGCAAACCGCTAACACTGGCAGAATCGGCGCCATTGTTGTTACCCTCACCATGAAGGACGGCTCTGTATACTCGAGCGCCGAGCGCGAAGAGGTCCACCCCATCGACGACACGATTATGATTGACGTCAACAACGCGTACAGCTGCAAGTACTCGGGCGAGGCCAACAACAACGCCAACGGGCTCAACGTTACCATGGCTGTTCTTGGCCCCTACAGCTCGGGCGACAACGTGGATGTCATTCTCCGCACCGACTCTGGCTCGAAGACTCTGGTCCGCGCAAGTTACATGCGCGCCCGTGACGAGTACTACAACGTACGTACAATCTACGCCACCGAGTATACAACGTGCTGACTAGTTTCCCTCTAGTACTACAACGCCTTCATTCCCAACCTTGACAGCGTTGGTGCCACCATGATTGGTGCTCAGGTCACCCACGCCGATGGTTCTGTGTCCAAGGACACGAAGGACGGTACGTCACGCTCACGCTCAAGTGACACCCACTGACATCCGCAGACGTCTACTACAAGATGACCTCGTTCACGGCTTGCTTGGCTGGCGCTACGATCCCAACTCCGGGGCCAACGCCCTCTGGTGTCCTGCGCCGTGGAGCCACCGCCAGGCTCGCGTCGCCTGCCTGCCCCTCGGGCTTTGCCCTGTGCGGCGAACGCTGTGTCAACCCCATGACCGACCTCGAGCACTGTGGTGGCTGTACGGGTCTTGGCGGCGTCGACTGCACGACCCTCAGTGACTGGGGTATTGCTTGCATTGCTGGCAAGTGCGTACGCACTCAGGAGGATGACCTCTAGGCGGACTTTCTCTCTTGGATCTATGTATGGACTATTTGGCTGATCTCGAAAGACACATGATGCGTGTGGTCAACTGGGTACTTTATGGTGCATCTCCGTGGTTGGAGATGACCACCTGTCCCTGACATGACCACGCTCATGTGAGTGCAAGCAAGGTGCACTTCAATCAATATGCGTGCGCGCAATCGCCACTGCTGCTTTACTTCGTGCACGCAACTTGGGACCAAATATAATCAGCGCAATCGGTGCAGCCGCAAGTGCCGTCGAGATGGAGGCCACAAGAGTGGAGGCCTGTGGAAATCCGAGGTTGGAGTAGAGGGCATGGGTCGCGAGCGGGAGTGTGCCGGAGAGCGTGTTGCGAACAAAGCTTTGGGCAGCCTGGGCGGATGAAGAGTACGTTTCGTAGGCGTCGGCAAAGTAGTTGCTGGGAATTGTCAATATAATGTTATCCAATGGCGAATGATGATCCCAGCCCACTTACAATACACCAGAGTACATGATGAACACACCCCACATGGCGCCGCTAAGGAAAATGGCTGGGACAATCCAATGGAAGCGCGGTGTTCCCGTCCACGCATAAGCAAACATGCACAGCGGGAAGAGGAGTCCTCCGCTGGCAGCCCAGTAGAGACGGACCTCCGGAGCTGCGCTGCCAGTGGGACTGCTCTTTCGGGCTCGCGAGTAGATGTATTCTTGGTGAAAGTTGGAGATGAACCCGAGGATGCCACCGACAAGGGTGCACAGCAGTGACAAGCCAGTTAACCCAGAGTTCCAGCCGTACTGCCCGAAAATGGTGAGCGTCGACGACGAGCCAAGGTAGATGCAAGACCAGGCAAAGCCGATCCAGAGGGACATTGCCGAGACGATCGGTTCTGTCATGAGGTATTCTGGAGGAACGTCAGCAAGTAGGCGAGGAGGAAGAGAACGAGGCCTTTCCAGAGCAACCCACGTAGTGGACGGATCACCGATACTTTGAGCATGGCCTTCATGTTCTTCGACTGCAACTCTGAGGCACAAACATGCTTGATACCCGTGACCTTTGTGAGCTGTCGTGCGCGGGACGCGAGGATGGCGTCGGCTCGTGTCTCCTTGAGCAGAACAAAGTTGAGGATGACAGACACAACAGCGGCGAGTGCTTGAATCTGGTGATCCTCGTCAGCGCCTGCTCGTGACCTGTGCACTCAGAGGTCAGCGGTACTACTCACACCATAGCACCACTGTATTCCACACTTCATGCCCACCCAGCCAAACACGGCTCCACCCAGGGAGTTACCAGTGTAGTTTGCCAGCGCCATGACGTTCATTGCCACGCCACGCTGACGGGCACGGTACATGTCGGCGATTGTGCCACCGACGAGCGAGTTGCCCACGGCCGACGCCATCCCCTGGATGCAGCGTGACACCAGAAGGAGAGCGTACGAGTGGGAGAATATTTGTGGCAAGAAGCAGAGTGCCGTGCTGGGGGTCAGCTTCTAGACTCGTCGCCGTAAGAGCGTGAGGCAGACCCACATGATGGTAGTCGTGCGGTAGATGAATGTTCGTCCGTAGAGTTCACTCAATGGTGCGAGAACAAGCGACGCCAGGGCCATGGGGACAAGGTAGATCGTGAGGGTAATCTCATACTCGAGAGGCGAGACGCCAAACCATACAGTTCCCCACTCGCTCATGACACCAACCGAGGTGGCGCTAACGGAGGACAAGAGCATGACGTAGGTGACAGCAAGGAGGATGGAGGCCTTGCGCAACGCCGAAAAGTTGCGGGGGTTCTGGGAGTTAGAGATGTTGTGTAGCATAGGGAGGTGCTCTGAGAACACTACGAACGTACCTCAACATCGTTGGGCCCGAACTCAACGATCACGACCTCTTCTAAACCGTCACCAAGGTCGACCAGCTCACGCTGCCCGGGGTCGCTGTCATCGCTGGCGCTTGGCAGACAGGAGTCATCCTGTTTGTCCTCTGTTCTCGGGCGTTCGGATTGTGTTGCTATTGGGGATGAGCTGAACGAAGCCAGCTCTACTGAGAGCCTTGCTGGCGGTGCGTGGGGAGGCATCGCGGCGAGCGTACAGCTAGAGTGTACGATTAGAGTGGTGGTGAGCTGGAGCGCATGCTCATGAATAACCCGTGTCTTATATCTATTGTTGGCACCAAGATGACGAACGAGTGGGCAGGCCCGTATTGTGCGCTTTTGGGCATCTTGTAGTGTCTTTTGGGCATCTCGTCAAGAGGATGCCTTATTATTGCTGAGAAATGGGAAATAGTCAAGCCGAGGGCCAGCCGAAGGTCAAATGGGCGACTCACCTCGTCATTGTCGGACATGACCGACGGACCTGAACCACAACACCACAATTGCCGTTGCTCTCTCTGCGCCGCCATATCTCCGCAGCATGACAAGAACGAACTTCATGCCGTTTCGCATCATGCCTCTTCGCAACATTGTCGGCTCAACTAACCAAGTACCAGTGAAGGCATTTGGCATGAACTGCGTCTCGTCGCATTATTAAGTGGGTATGGTACAGCTGACAAAGCTACAGCACCGTCTGCGCCGTCTCTGTTTAGAGTGGTCGGCATTGCGCTCGATGATGTCGGAGGTTGAGTGCAGTGGTAGTTTGAGGCACCGTGTAGTGGCGATCGCGTCTGTTCGTTTCTTGAGGTTCTTGTTGCGCTAACTCGGGTCGACAAATCCTTGTGGTGGTGCTTTCGAGGGATGAGCGACCGAGTCACCTCGACTGTCGTCTACGTTCGCCGATCACTCCCATGGAGCAGGCGAAGTCTCGGCGGCGGCAGGAGGCAACGGCGTAGAGGAGGAACCAGCCGAGGGACCCGCCGAAGGACCCGCCGAGGGACCCGCCGAGGGAACAGCTGCAGGACTAGTCGAAGGACCCACTGAAGGACCTGCCGAGGGACCCGCCCATGGACCTGCCGAGGGACCTGCCGAGGGACCGACCGAGGGACCTGCCGAAGGACCAGCCGAGGGACCAGCATGAGGCCACCCGTCATCGTAGAGGTAGGCCATGTACTCCTTGTCGGAAAGACCGGGCGGGCGAGCGGGTCCGGATGCCAAAACCGAATCCGGATCAGATGTGGGTGACACCCACTCCGGGTTGTAACAGGGCGGCACATGTTCGACGTTCACATGGCCTCCGTCCTCGTGCTGGACCACGATGTCGTCAACTGGGCTCCGTCCAGTGGTGTACTTGGCGTCGGGAGTTGCAGGCGACGATCCAGATGCAGGGGTCGACGAAGCCCACAATGGCGATAGGGATTGCGAACTGGGTTGTGTTTTCAACCCGGGACTACCAAAGTCAACATCATTCGTTTGAATGGTACTTGGCACTCACGACAAGTGTTCCACTTGGCTCTCTCTAGCGCCGAGGATGCTGTCATCGCCTTTCAGCACATATGGGGAGAGCTTTTCGCTGCCGTCCACGTCGACGATGAAGGTACCTCGGTCTTCAAGACGCGCACGTTGACGCGCGTGACGGAAGTAGAGGAATATCAGAGCGCCCACGAGTAAAATGGCTCCCAGGCCACCGATCTGTTGTCAGACGGCATCGACCAGGCTTTGTGAATTACTCACTACACCGCCGACAATCGGCGCCACCTTTGGGTGATCAGATTGTGCAGGCGGAGTTTGGGATGTGAACGTTGATGTGGTTGAGGGTGAGGGGGCCGAGTCGGGCAACTCGGTGCTATTGGACATCGTGTTGCTGTCACCAGTAGTGTCGTCGCTGTTGTCAGCGCGCGCCCTGCTCAATCCTTGTAACGTACTAGAAGTACGAATAGAAAGTGTCGCTATGGAGACCCAGGAGGGGGCCGTCATACTTGCCGGGGCCAAGATACATCGAATAATTAACTGATGGATCGAGGGTTCCAACAAACAACGTGGCAGGCGCTATCCATGGGTTATAGGCACTCCCCTCGTAAGTCTCCATCCAAAGCGGTAACGGGCTGGGCTCGATCGTAAGGCGTTCGTGATCAGGTCCCACGGTGCCATTGATGACAATGAAGGACGTATTATGTGGAACACGAAACCTGTAACTGTGCTTCCCTTTTACGTGCGGAAAGTCGATGGGTTCCTGGTCTCCTACGTGCGATGTCAGCAGCTGGGCTCCAGGCATCTGATGCTAAGAGAGAAGACGAACCAGCACCACCAATGGTAAGATTTATTGGGTTATAAATCGATTCGGTCCCGGTATTAAATCCTGTGCTGTCGAAGAAACGGTTGTGTGAGCCGTTGCTCAAGACGGCGTACTCCACTGTGAAGTTCGCCTTCTCAAATGAAGGGCTACCGTTAGTCGGCAGCGCTCTGGAATGAGAACTCACGCTTGTGTCTTCATACCCAATGTGTATACAATCGAATCCACTGTCACGTCGACCACGTCGCCTCTCCCCCAGGAAAGGTTGCTCGAGCGTAGTCCCCACATCATGGGCGCCGTTGTACTCGCAATCAAGCCGCTCACACGCCCCTTAGGTAGTTCTCTCCATTGGTAGCCGCCTGCCAGTTTTTCGTCCACGTCCCAACTTGCAGATATTGCCGTGTCGCCAAGAGCGGACCCATAGACAAAGGCTTTCGTGAATGCGAGCTGAGTCTCAACCGAAATGCTGGGAGTACGAGCTGCAACCGCGGCGTTGTTTGTATCGGAAGGCGGCAAAGATCCCGTGATATGGGACTTCCCCATGCCCGCCATTCCGGCCTCATATGACGGTGACTCGTCGAAGGTTGTGTTCCAATGGTTAGAAGGCGGTGTCGAATTCTTATATCCGTTGCCGCGATAGAAGTACCAGAGGTTCATGGGGTCGACGACACTCGTTGTCCAGTTAAACATGAGGTTGGGTGCGAACGGTGCGTCGGTGGCCTGTGCAGCCGTCAAGCTTGAGACGACCGCAACGGCGAGTAGAGTCGGTAAGTAAGAGGTCACCATGGTAGATAGAACGAAGTGAAGTGAGAAGATGATGAACACGGGCCGATGTTCATTGGGTCAAGCTTTGCAGGTGCAGTCAACATGATTTCGGTGAGAGGGGGGGGGGGGGGGTTGTTGGGGCCAGATTCGGGAGACAGCGTAGATTGGAAGAGGGGGAGAGGATATTGCTGGAGCCTTGGTCCAGCTGCAACGTTGCGAGAAACATGTTGTTTCAGCGACGGCGATGAGCTTGTTCAATCCTGAGACCACCAGAAGGGGGAACGCGATTATGATGTTAGTCTGTGGTCATCATGCCTCGAGTGAGGTTGCTAAAGGTCCTGCGACTGGGCCCGCGACAGGAACAAACCTTCGAGGCAGGAAGCGGTTCCTCGTTCGCGTTGTTTCCCTCGGTTTCAGTGGGAAACAGCCGCGCATTTGAAACCCGACGAAACGTAGCAGTATCTAGAGTACATAGTGAAGGCACTTCTGGGCCGTGGGGGTTGTTGGGTCATATTACTTGGTGTTTAGGCTAGTGTGGTCAGCGCGTTGCGACGCACGTCGTGTCTTCAGGCGATAAGGTTGTCTTTTTAACTTTGGGTCGCGAGGGGACAACGTCAGAGTGGAGGGCTGACCTCTTCGTGCGGGCAGGCAAGTGACTCCACCTGTATCCTCCGTCCACGTCACAACCTTCCCTAACGAGATATGGTAGCCGCCAGGCTGTTGGGATGCAGTACTCGGTGCTGGTGGTGCTGCAGTAGCCCAACGGGCAGTTCCTTCCGTGCTTTGAATGAAGCCAATTCGAAGCGCAAGGTCGGACCCGCAGTTCATGCCTGCTGTTGTTTTGCTTGGCGACCTGTGCCTGGCTGAACCCCGGTACGGTCGCAGCGTGACTGGGACATTGTCGTCGACCCGTAGCATGCGTCGCGAAACCTTACTGCTGTCTCGGGCGACCCACACCCTTTGCTGTACCGTATCGTGAACGAGGAAGGGAGAGGACATCGGGTCTTCGCACACTCTCAATGGGTGTGTGGCCTCCGGAAGCAGATACTTGGCAGGCACAGCTGGTCGACACACAATGTCACAGTCGAGGCCCACAGGACAGTACCTAGGTCGGAGCTAACTGTTGTAGTGAAAACTGGGCTACATCCCCTTGGACGTCGTGCTCGGGCGTGACCGCCGTACAGGCAGCGCTGCACCCCTTGTGTCTCTGCGTTTCCGCTGCAACACTCATCACCCTTTCACTGGCCACTGTGAAGACGTATGTCACTGTCGTTGCTTCAACGACTCACGCCATGACCAGTTATTCTCAGAGAACATGCATGGGCCGTGTTGACTTGCTCACTCGTAGCCAAACTGCCCAAAGTAACGACGCCGCTCCTTCTCCATTGCAAGGTCATTGGGTCGTGGGGTAATGAAGTGGTCGACTTGGTCTTGCCAGAAGAGATTGCCTGGGTTGACGTGCCACGCACTGGTATACTCCCAATAGACGGGCCACCATCCTGCGGTCTCCCAGTCGATGATTGCCGTAACCTCGTCGCCATCGATGAGAACGTTGAAGGAGCTCAAGTCGCCATGGGTGAATGCAACGAGAGACGAATCATACGTTGGCTCGCCAGACTCTGTAAGTTCCTGTCGGTACGCGTGGTGCAAGCGGATCATGTCGTCCACGCCAGGTTTTCTCGTTTCATCGAGATCACCGACCTCAAAGCCATCACGGAGGCCGTATCGGTGAAAGTCGTCGACAGTCGCAAACGGCCCGTAGAAGTTGATTCTGGTGGCCAAGTTTAGTGCCAAACGCGGATCGTACACCGGACCACCATCCCCGTTGCAGACGGTCTCGGGCCGCTGGGGTGGCGGTTTCAACGCTCTAAGTTGGGAGACCATCCCCCGAAGTTGCGACAAGATGCGTTTCTTAGAATCATCGGCGAGTCCAAGCCACGCAAAGGCCAGGGGGCGTCCGGGTTTCCGTTCCATGAGCATGTACGTTCGCCCATGGTACTTGAAAGCCGAGTAGACTGCCGGGACGGGTATTGAGGTGTTGTTCGCGACGAAGACCATGGCATTGGCCTCGGCCAGTGTCAGGTCGGTATCGGACTTGATAGCTAGCTTGGACGACACGTAGACGATGCGCCCATACGCAGCGGTGCTGCCTTGCCCCCGGATCGCGCGGACAAGCGGCAATTTGAGGAAATGGTAGAGACCGACGGTGAAGATCCGATTCCAAAGAGTGTCGTTGACGGGCTCAGAGTGCGGGGATGGCATCTCGAGCAGGGGTAGGGAGAGTGATACTTCGATGATGGTGTAGAGCGGGTTGGTGAGTGGAACATGGTTCGTGGATGGGGTACAGCACCTCGTGGATATCGCAAGCGAAGTGGCAGCAGGTGACGTAGGTAACGGGGCCCCACTCCTTGCGACTTCCACCTTGTTGCAATCACTTCAATGGTAGTGGCGACGAGGGTTGTCTGCTTCACAGCTGTTTCAGAAGGAGTTGCCGCATGCCGCACCTCGTACAGCCGGGGACCCCCTCGTTAGCTGTGTATTAGGTCGCTCCCAGCAATGGTTGAAGCAGCTCATGACAGAGCACTCCCGCTGCATTATTGGTAGATTTGGCCTTCGGCCATTTTCCTGGATTATAGTTCATCATGCCATGCTGTACAGGAACCACGGATACAAAGGCTATGAACCACGTGTGGGCAAGTGTTCTTGGCCTCTTGGAACCGGTGAGGGTCTCGAATTGTGCAAGCCGAATGCTCTGCGCACTGCTCTGATGCTGAGTATGCTTTCAAGGAGCACGCCGCCAATGTGAATCACGCCTTGCCCTTCTCAGCGTCGCTGTCGTTCACATGCCCTTGCTGGGGAGACAGTGTTGCTGCATCGTTGGTCTCGCCTCCGTCGTTGGTTTCGTCCGTGTCGTGGGATTCGTCCTCGTCCTTTCGTTCGATGCTATCCTCCATGTGCTTCCTCTCGTAGTCGCCTGGGGCGTGGCACCCGTTGGGCACAATGAAGCGCCTGTCCACGCGCACGGCCGCCCAAAAGACGACCACGAAGAGCTCGATCGTAAAGTTGAAGAGGTAAAAGCACGCCTTGGAGTGGTACCAAGCCGGGTTGGAGATGGGGCGAGGGAGGAAGGATGTGCCTGCGCGGAACGCGGCGCCGAGGGTGAGGATAATGGAGGAGATGAGCACGATCAGGACTTTGGCCCTGTCGCTGCCGTCTCCGAAACGGTCGAGGGGTCCGCGCCTGGGGAGGACCGCCCTGATGGCGAGGAAGATGATGGGGAGGAAAGCCGAGACCGCAAAGTACGTGCCTCCAAAGAGCATGATTTTGCGGTCACGCTGCAGAATGGTTGGGTTGCGGGCGTAGAAGCTTTGGACGACGGCCGTAATGAGCGTGATGATCACAAAGACGATGCTGAAATAGTAGACCTTGAACATGAGGGAGAACCAGCGCGCCCACCCGAGGTGAGGGTGCGACGACCGGATCAGGCGTTGGACGAATACGAGGTTGATGACGAAGAGGAGTAGGACGCCGGCGGCCACAAAGACCTGCAGAGAGTCAGTTGAACTGCCACACGTGGAATACGTTGGACACCTCTAATGCGTACCTGTGCGGCAATGGCGAGGGAGACGTTTGTAAGATGTGTGGACCATACTAGTCGCATCGTACACGCCGTTATACGCGCCATGCAGAAACCAAACGTCATTGCGGAAAAGACAAACTTTCGTCCTCGCGCTAGGTTGAGTCGGAAGATGGTCATGTGTGTCGCAGCACATAGGGCAAAGAGGACCAGGAAGACGGACGTGATCGGAACGTCGAGGGACTTTGTTGGTGTGCCACCGAGACCCGCCACCATAGGCGGGTTGGGCCCGCGTTTCGCCAAGAGCACGGGGTATGGCATTGACGGTGCCATGATGGGTGAGTGGTGGGGGAGAACGGATGAAGGGGGCAGATGGGGGAGAGGGGGAGTTGAGTGGTGTCGTCGAGTGTAATGTCTTGCGAGTTTGGTCGAGAGAGGAGGGTTTGATGCTATCACACGAGCGAGTTGGGAGAAGATGGTTCGTAGGGCGGTCGTTGGGTGTTGTTGACACGAAGTTGCAAAGTTGGTTGAGATGTGACGTGTGAGTGCTCCACGCTCCACCATTCAACACTGGGGTTTTATCAAGGCTTGGAGCAGATGTGCGCTGTGCGCGTCTGTAATTGTTTTGATTTTTCAGTGGACACGGGCTCGGCACCCGGTGTGGGTTGTGCGGAGCACTGGTGGCGAGAGCAGATATGGCAATGCCAATGCCGATGCCGATGCCGATGCCGATGGCCGAGTGCCAAGTGGCCAGTGGCCAGGGTGAGTGAGTGAGTGTCGGTTCAATTGGCCCCGCTGTGGAGCCCCCCGTTTGCCTCGGCAAAGGGGGCAAAGGGGTGGCAGCGTTGGAAGAGCGCGAGTGCGGAAGCAATTGCCAAAGCCGACGGGGATGTGATTCAAGGGGTCATGGCCGAGTGCCCGAGTGCCCGAGGGAGGTAGCGGACATCCGTCAGTGACAACTTGCCTGCTGCCTGCTGGCTGCCTACATGCCTCCCGCCTCGAGACAAGGTGACGTCATGGCAGGAAATCGTTAGCTGGATATAGGAGCACACTCACCTTGGAAATGGAGATCACCCTTGACACCTCTCCTCTGGCCTCGGAGCAACCTCGGCGCAGGTGTAAGGTACTGTGGTACTGTGGGGCTGTAGAGTCCTCACTGAGATACTGACCCGCTCGTCGCAACAAGCGGGATCGAGAGTCTGGAAAATTAGTACTGGTGCTGGCAAAACGCTCCCGACCTATACCCGTTCCGATAGCGTATGAAACACGAGCGGCCTCGTGCTGTGACCACCGAGCAGCCCTGCCACACGCGCATGTAAGCTTACCACGTCTCCCAGTGTCAGTCCTGCTCTTGAGGATACGAAGAAAGCATGGGTAGTTTGCCTTATCGGCAGTGTTCCCGGCAAGGAAGGCACTTGATGGACACGGATATTTTTGCCAGTCGTCCCCTTCGCTAACCTCTTGCTAAGCCAAGTCGAGACCGCCATCTTCCCCAAGCTTCTGCGGTTTTCATCGCACATGTCCTACAACACTATACCGTGCTTGTACAGCTGATGGCCTCCTTGTCACAGTCACTCACTCACGAGGGCGGCCTATGGCTTGACGAGGTGAGACTCACCCGCAGGCATGTCTGCTGTAGTCGGCACTCCCGGTTCAGCATGTGGAAAGTTGTTTACATGCCCAGAACACGTCCACCATTGCTGGCGCTGCTCGCTTCTGAAAGCGCTCGGCCTTTCGGCCTTTCCCAATCGCGCAATCTGCGCCCTCGGCGATTTCCTTCCACGTGGGCGATAAAATCGGAATCAGTGGTTGCCAGGTCCGAAGAGGACGTGAGCCTTGAAGAGGTATCGGTGACATCATCAACAGCAATGGACGGTGAGAGGCACCTGTTGATTCGGATAGCTTCCACCGCCATCCATCTAGTCCCACTACTCCACAACTCGCCATGAACTTGTCGTCCCTTTGTTTACCCGCCAGTGGGACCCTGTAAATCTCCCAGTAAGCTTTGGAAGAGGCTCGGTCTTACTGAGGGCCAAGCCTTTTGTTGCTCCCGCCACAGTAGGCTACCACATTGTTGCCCACGACCGCCTGGCGACCATCAGCATGTGTGATTCCCATGACGACAAGTGTGACGCAACCACAAGTCTCGCGTCTCCTGACTCCGGCATTGACAACAATAACAGTACCTGGCTCCTCTGGTCGTATGCAACGACGATCAGCACCACACGCTGCCCCCATTCCAACATCACGTACACGCCTGGGGAACGCACTGGAAGCCTGACCCACCGTTCGGTGTACACCAGTCTTCCTGACACATAACAAGCTCCCGGCTTCCACTCTTCCCCCGCCAACTCCACCTCCCGTTTGTTTTCTCTTTTCACTTGTTCCAAAACTTTCAATCCCACCCCCAGCCCACCATGCCTCCCAAAGCCACGCTCAAGCTCGAACCCTCGCCCGCTGGCGAGGTCGACGACCAGGGCCCCCCTCAGCTCCACCTCTACACGTACAAGTCGCAGAACGGGTACAAGATCCCCATCATGCTCGAGGAGCTGCGAGAGGCGTATCCCGTCCTGGCCAAGAGCGAGCTGAGCTACGACGTGTGCAACGTAGACCTCAAAACGGGGATCCAGAAGGTGTGTGCTGAGGTGCTGGCAAGAGCCAAGTGAGGTGTGGACGGTGTGAGAGTCGTCGGCACGTGTCATGGGTTGTTGGCGACGCGTCGAGTGAAGACTACGCGATCGTTTCGCACGTCGCGCGCTCGGGGTCTTTGATGGTGTCACTATCCCCCCTCATCTTCATGCCTCCCTTTGGGGAGAATGTCCGCGCCCGTATCCCTGGCTGACTCTCCAGCAAGCCGAGTTCCTCAAGATCAACCCGGTTGGCAAGATCCCTGCTCTGGTCGATGACAATGCCGATGGCCTCCACCTGTTCGAGTCTGGGAGCATTGCTCTGTGGTTGATGAACCGATACGGTAGGTTTTGCTTTGGCCCCTCGCCCCTCACTGTATGCAATGTGCGAATTCTGACAAACTACAGACAAGGAGCACAGGCTTTCGTTTTCCGACCCGCACCTGCAGGCTGAAATGACCAGCTGGATCGCGTTTGGTTCAGCTCTGGCTGCCCAGCAAGGCCAGCTCAACAACTTCTTGTACGTGTCTCTTGCTATCCCATGTCTCCTGAACCAAATCGAGCTGCGGCATGGCCCGAAGCACCTCACTGAACCTTTGAGATGCCCCGACCCATACTCTACAGAGGCGCTGACATGGCAGCAAGAGGCAGCAGGTCAAGGACCCCTTTGCCATCCGCGACTCGTACAACGGCCTGCAGGACCTCTACCGCGTGCTCGAGGGCCAGTTTGCCGAAAAGAAGCGCAAGTGGCTCGTTGGCGACAAGTTTTCGTTTGCCGACCTGGCCGTGTTCCCGTCCATTGTCATGCACACTTCGGTCGGCATGGACGTGCAAATGTTCCCCAACCTCACGATCTGGTCCGACTCGATCTACGGCCGCCCCGCTGTCAAGCTGGGCCTCCAGGTCCCCGAGCAGCTGGCCGAACACAACGCTGAAGACGCCAGGGAGCAGTACGCCGTCATGGCAAAGTACCTGCGTGAGGCAGACGAGGAGGACGGGCCCGACAAGAAGCGCAAGAAGACCGATTAGCGTGGGGTCGTAAACAAGTTGTTTGGGGGAGATGGAAATGAAACTGCTGCTGGTCTTGAGGTTGCTGATTACGCACATTGGCCACTTATGGAGGTTCTGAACTGACCTGGCTGATACTACCGGCTGTTGGTCACAAGCGATGGTGTCCCGGTGGGTCTCCGAACCGTACACGACCACTACTGCACGTCGCTCAACCTCTCTGGACATCCAAAAGCAACGGCCCAGCTCCACAGAGTGGAGCACGGGATACTACATCGACGGAGACGCGATTCGAACGCGCGCGCCCAGAGGGCACCTCCTTGCGGCTGGAGAGCAGGTAGCAGGGAGGCGGAGTAACCACTTTCCTACCCCGCCGGCCGTTATGATCATAGCTGGAGGGTGCCTGATGGGTGTCTCATGCTTCTGGGCGCTGGGACCCAATGCGAGGGCGTATGGTCGGCGTGAACTGGGCGTTGTGCGGCATGCTTCTCAGAAATGTACCCACAGTCTTTGCCTACCAGCCCAACCCCCTCGCCCACTGCTCGCCATGGCCAGTGGGACGCACTGAGACACGTCCACGGACTTCGGCCTATTGAGTTGAGTGCATGACTGAGTGAATGACTAATTGCCCATATCACTCTTGCTGTAAGTTCCTTGGTTGTACATAGATAGACGTTAGACCAGGGACGATCGTGGGGGACAATGCATGAAACATGGCCACCTCCGACGCAATCGACGCCCATCCGTGCTCGAGGAGATGATGGCGCTGATACGGGTATCACTGGCGGGCCGCCCGCTCCGGGCTATTGCCCGAGAATTGGCCGAGATGCCCACCACGCAGTCAACATGGGCATCGCGGCCCGTCATGGTCTCGCGTTGCTCTTCTCAATCCAGCGTGCTGCATGCTGCATAAGCTACACCGTTCACTACGTATCGACGCCTTTATAGCATCTATCCATTGCCGTCTGACTCCCCACTCACTCCACTACAACGGCACCCCACCATGTCCGTCACTAACACTTACCGCAACCCGATCATCCCGGGCTTCAACCCGGATCCCACAATCTGCCATGTACCCGGCAAGGGCTACTTTCTGGCCACGAGCACGTTTGAGTTCTTCCCGGGACTTCCCGTGTATCACAGTACCGATCTGGTCAACTGGAAGGTGTGTGCGCCGTCCAGACTGTAACGAGAGATGACCAGCGGCCGGCACGGTATCCCCTCCCACCCAGCTGACACCGCAGTTGATCAGCCATGCCGTCAACCGCCGCAGCCAAGGTGTGGACATGCGGACCGTAGAGACCTCGGGTGGTCTATGGGCACCCACACTCCGGTACCACAATGGACGGTGGTACATGGCCTGCGCGTGCTTCTGGCGGTATCGCAAGCTGCATGTGAGTGAGGCGCCGATGCTTGGTCATGATATCTGTCACTTTCCTTCGCTTATAAATGACAGGATGGGACGAGGGAGATTATCCCGTCTGGGTTTTACGTGTGGACGGATGACATTTTCGACGACTCAAAGTGGAGCGACGCCGTCTACCTCGAGGAAGTCGGCTTTGACCAGGACGTGAGTTCACCGGGGCGAATGGTAGGCGTATGATATTGACCCACAGCTGTTCTTCGACGACGACGGTCGCGTCTACCAGACCGTCACGCGCTTTGACTTTTCCAACGGCGGCAAGGTGATCCGGTCGTGGATCAACGAGATTGACCTCGCGACTGGCACCTCGCTGACGGAGCCTGTGCTCGCCAAGACGTCCGACCTTGGCGTGGCCGAGGGCTGCCACATCCTCAAGAAGGACGGGTATTACTACTTCTTCACTGCCGAGGGGGGTACCGAGGACGGGCACCGCGAGTGCGTGTACCGGTCGACCTCACCCCTGGGTCCGTTCGACGCGCCACCCGAGGGCGTCAACCCCGTCATCTTCAATGGCGACCACCCAGATATCCAGAACACGGGCCACATGGACCTGATTCCCGACGAGAATGGTAAATGGATCGCAGTGTTCCTCGGCGTCCGTCCCGTGTTCAAGGCCGGTATTACAAAGCAGGGGATCATGGGGATGCCGACGCACCTCGGCCGTGAAACGTTTATGGCGCCGATGGAGTGGGTCGATGGCTGGCCGGTGGTGAACAAGAAGAAGAGGATCGAACTCGTGGGCGAAGGCGAGGGCTTGACTCTTCTGCCGGAGCAGAGCAGATGGGTCGACAACTTTGACAGTGATAGTGAGTTGCCCTGCCTAAGGTCCACGTCCCCCCAGCTCACCGTCTTCAGCACTCAGCATTGGGTGGTACACTGTCCGCGTACCACTGCGGCAGTTTTACTCTCTTACCGAGAGGCAAGGATACCTCGCCCTGCGTGGAGGCGCAACGACGCTCGACGTCGAGCACTGTCCAGCCATGCTGCTCCAGAAACAGACCAGCTTCAACCTCGACTGGTGCACCCAGGTCGAGTTTGCCCCGCGCAAGCCCGGAGAGGAGGCGGGGACGGTCGTGTGGATGAGCAAGGGCGAGCACGCGGCTCTCAGCGTGCGCGGTGCTAAGGACGGAAGGGTCGAGATTGCGTTTAAGCGCCCGGTGGGAGACAGGTTTGAGGTGAGTTGTCGTCCGCACCGTTGAGACACCAGTCGACGACTAACCATAAGACGTCGACTTTCCCCCTAGACATTACCCCGGGAACACCGGTCACGTTCTACGTCAAGGCGCGCACGCA
Source organism: Pascua sp. PH4015B (assembly GCA_025502685.1). Taxonomy (NCBI): domain Eukaryota; kingdom Fungi; phylum Basidiomycota; class Tremellomycetes; order Trichosporonales; family Trichosporonaceae; genus Pascua; species Pascua sp. PH4015B. Next base: position 60,020 of record JAMFRD010000080.1, on the reverse strand, counting down.
GCAGTACGAGTTTGCCTATGCTCTGCCCAACGGCTCCCCGGTCGTAGTCGGCACAATGGCAAGCTCGGAGCTCAGGCCGCTCTTCACTGGCGCCCACCTCGGTGTGTTTGCGCAGGGCGTCAAAGAGACGCCGTGTCTCAACTCTGCCTACTTCAAGTACGCAAAGTGGGATCATGTCGATGCGAAGGTCGAGTAATCTAGCCGCATCAGAGGTATTGCGAATGCACATGGGGTCGGTGCCACTGCAACAAGACCTGCCCGTAGTGCAAAGTCCAAAGACTCTCACGTCATGCCCGGTCTGCGCGATCAGCTGTTGTCGAGCGGCCATGATAGACTGTTGTGGCCGTTTCAGAGATGCCCAGTGATTTTGTGTGTTGAGATGATTGCTCGTGTAGTCAACCAGCCTCGGGACTATCTCTCCGACCACAGCGTCCACAACAGCGTCCACAACCGCCGTTAGTGAGAGACAAATAAAGTGACATAATGTTCGATGTGGGTATCCACAGGGGGCATGTACGAGGCGCGCTTGACGCCGACCGTCTAGTGGTCTATGGACACAAGTCTACAATGTGGCAGATTAGAACATGGGGAAAATGGTGCCGGCGACGAGGGCGCCAAGGGCGAAAGCGGGAGCGAGCTTGCTGGCGCCCGACGCGGGGGTGGCCGAGGCCGAGGGGGCGCTGGTGCTGGGCTTTTCGGCGCCGGTGGAGCTCTTCGAGTCGGCGGCGGTCGAAGCGCCGGCCGAGCCGGAAGCGGCGCCAGAGGCAGCACCCGAGGCGGAGGCGGAGGCGGCGCCCGAGGCGGAAGCAGCCGTGGCCGAGGCGGCGACAAGTGTGGCCGAGTCGACAGCCTCGGTCTGCGAGACGGTCACGGTGGCGACGCCGTTCTCGACATTGAAGTAGTTGGCGGCGACGAGCTCGAGGTTGGCGTCCTTGACGTACGTGTTCAGGTCAAAGGGGTCGACCGACTCGATGGGCGCGTCGTAGCCTGCGGGCGCGGCAAAGTCGGCGGGCTGGGCGTACAGAAGGAAGACGTAGCGGTGCGAGCCCGAGCCCTCGGCGGGACCGGGGCCGGCGTACGAGCGGATCTGGGTGGCGCCCTCGGTGACGACGGGGTGCGAGCCGTCAGAGCCGCCCGCGCCGACCTGGACGTTGTTGGCGAGCCAGTGGAGGTTCTGTGCCTTGCCCGACTCGTCGGTGCCGACAATGTTGGCGTCGACGAGGAGCGCGGTGTAGCCCGAGGCCTGGAGAGGTGTTAGTGGCCGAACACGCATACGTGCTCGTACGAGCCTGTCAACATACCGCAGAGGCGTCGAAACCTTCGACAGAGTCGACGATGAGGGTCGGGGCGGTGCCGGCCGTGTCCTGGGGAACAAGAGCGCCGGTCTTGATGGACGAGCTGCCAAACGTGCCGGTGAGGATACCCTGCGGCTTGAAGACGGGGAAGAGGGTGTCGAGGCCGGCGTCTGAATGTCAGTATGTGTCTGCGGGAGACAGGTGGGTTGGGAGTGGATGTGCGCACTGGCAAAGTGGGCCTCGAGGCCAGCAATGTCGATGGGGGTAGCGGCCGAAACAAAGGTGGCGAGCACAGAGAAGAGGGCGACGGAGAGCATGGTTGCGGACGGGGTGGGGTTGGTGCAAAGGAGTGAAGGTGAGCTGGTCTAACGAGACAGTAGTAGTAGTAGTGGGAGCGACAGAGAGATGTTGGGGGAGAGAATGCCAAAGTGGTTGATGGTGGAAACGGCCATGTCGACGACGGAATGGCCCCAGAGTGCATGCACCGCTCGGACCGCGTGCACCGCTATTGCGCCATGACCTGTATCCATCCAGTACACTACACTACAGTGCACCGCTTTAGGCTGCTTTTGGGTCATGCCAAGAACCTCTGGCTCGGTACGCATCTGTTTGTTGATCCAAAGCCCGCCCTGGTTCCCTCCGGTTCCCCCTGGTTCCTTGGCCTGGACACTCTGTCCATTGGCAGATGGACACGCCACCATCGCGCCATTCTCCTGAACATCGTGGGCTTCCGGGCCAAATAATACCTCCCCCTCTTCATGCTCCGGCAGCGACGTGGTCGTCTCCTTTATCCCCATCGCCCCTACTGTACGTCCTGCGGTATGCGCATGCACCGGTGCCGCCGTCGAGGCGAGGAACGGACCGGAGCGGCCTCTTTGCCCTGAACAATTGAGCCGCTTTGTCGAGGCCCGAGCGGTATAGTGATCCACGTGGGGAACAACGAGGGGGGGGATGTGTAACATAACGGGCCGGGTCGGTTGTCTGAGCGAGGTTGCTACGTTGCCATGCTTGCTATGCTTGACATGCAAAGTGGTGCTGCGGATGGGAGATTGCAAAACGTGTGGTTGCTTTACTGCAGAGTGGACGGTGTACCCGATGGCCGATGGATTGATTTGACGCGTCGACGCGTCGACAAGGCGGTCGGTGGCTGCGGATCAACTCGGTCAACTGGGTGACCGATTTGCTTCCGCCAGAACCCTATCGCCATGTGGGCAGGTTAGCGGCCCGACCGAGCCGAGGGGGACGACGACTCCATGGCCTGGCGATGGCCACCGAGGGATCAAGACCTCTTGACAGAGTTCTCCTTAAGCTCTCTCCACATCATTCTGGGCTGTACTCGACAACTATTACCACCTCGAGCTGGTGCCCTAGTCATCGTTGTCGGCGAATGGAAACCATTGGCTGGTCGGTTTAATGGTCTTCCCCCAACTCCCTTCTCGCTCCTCTGTATGGCTCTATGCTGTCCTGTCCTACTATCCAACAACGCGCAACCTGCTTACAGCATCTACACGCCCTCCAACAATCGACACGAGGAAGAGAACTGCAAAGGGAGCATGAGTGATTGTCACCGTCATGTGCCTGACGGCTATCTATTTCAGCGACCTACGCACGCATCGTCCTCACCACTGCTTGCCTCGGAGCCGTTCCCAAGCTCATACCCCGTGGCGCGGCAGACTGCTTCAAAGCGTAGTCGGAATGTAAACTGGCCGCGGGCCATGGACTCTGGGCACATTGTTCACACGCGACCAAAGAGCTGCCCCGGCGAGTTGGGATAATCAAGTGTCGAGACCACCTCGTGCTTCCCACCTAACAGACTTGTTGAATCGACGACTGGACTTTGAAAACTTGCTGTGCAGGTTCCAGAGTGCAAGCTTGTGTTGGCACTACTATTCCGATCATCCCAAGCATTGTGCGCGCTTAACCATTGTGAAATAACTGGCCAGGATGGGTGGGGTCGGGCGTGGCTTTAATTGTGCTGTTGAGGAGTGAGGACAACGTAGAACCCCTGCAACCTCGCCACATGTGCGATCGGTCTTGCCCGTGTCTGGTGGCGCTGCGTCAACTAAATCGAGCGCGCCAAGACCCTTCAACCACGCAGAATTATGAAAGCGACGCTGACACCTGCCAAATGGTTTGGCGGTATCAGCGGCATTGCAGTCAGCTGAACGCGGCCAGCGCCGCCGTGCCTGCGGCTTCCGGAAAGCTGGCCTGGCAGGTGTCGCCGAATCCAGCCCTTCGAGGATGCGCAGAATAGCACCGGGCAAAGATTTCATTCCTAGGACCCCGTGGTTCTGGGCTGACATGCAGACTGGGACCCCGTGGTTCTCCCTCTCCGCCGCCCCACTAGTGCCATGGGGACCCCGAATGATCCTTACGCCCGCGGCGCCCATCACAGCCTGTCCTGGCCGGTGACTCATGGTTGCTTGAAGACGCCACCATAATCTGCACGGTGTGTGCATGGTGTTGACCCGTCTCTTCGACTGCAGCACGAATGTACAGATTGAAAGGTCGCGGCGTTCGGGTTTACTTGCGGACGACGGTGGGACGTGCAGAGGTATGTCGAGCGTTCCAGTGACAAGTCACCTGCTATAGAAGGATGGAGGCTACACACATCCGGATCCCCCACATCACCCAACATGACGCTTCACCACTCACAGACCATGTCGCCGGACGAGCTCGACCCCAAGGGCAAAGTCGAAATGATGGAAGTGGCCGAAACAAACGTCAAGATTGTCGACAGCGACGCGCAAAGCATCGCGGCCCCGTTGAGGTCCCACTTTGCCGACCTAACGGCCGCGCAAGTGAGGCACAAGTTTCTCCGCCTCTACCTCTTTGGCCTCTCTGTCTCCATTGGCGGCTTGTACGTCGGTTACACTACCGTAGCTCCGGGCAATATCGTTGCGAACCCAGGATTTATCAAGGTTTGTCTTCCGACCAATGTGGTACGCTAATCGCCAGATGATGGGGACTGTGACAAACCCCTTGACTGGTGCACTCGAGCTCAGTGCGCTCCACGTTTCCCTGTGGTCGGGCTGCACATTTGCAGGACAGGCAGCGGGCATGCTCAGTGCGTAATGTCTCCTCCTGATCGATAAAGCTTACTCGTAGTGACATCGTTCACTGGAGACTATTTTGGCCGCAAGGCGACGTTTTACTTTATGACCGTCTTGATGATCGCCGTAAGTGGCAGAGTACCCCAAAACACACTTATCCCAACCCTCAGTCCATCATCTTGGAGATGACATCCAACGAATGGAAAGCGTTCCTTGCGGGCAAGATCCTCGGAGGTATTTCCACCGGTCTCGCCATTGCAGGCAGCATGACCTACCTAGCCGAGATCTCCATGCCACAGACACGTGGGACGCTCATCGGGGCGTACGCGATGGGGTACTCTGGCGGGCAGCTGCCATGCGCCATCGGGCTCGAAGTCCTCGAGAAAACCGCTCCCCTCGCATTCCGCCGCATCTTCTATTCGGAGTTTGTCATCGTCGGCCTGTGGCTTATCCCCCTCTTCCTCCTCCCCGAGTCACCCGTCTGGCTCGCGAAGAACGGCAAGCACGAACGAGCAAAAAAGGCCCTCAAGTTTCTCGTCGGCAAAGTCGAGGGCTTTGATATCGAACACGAGTATGGGGTCATCCTCTCAGAGCTTGAAGCTTCACAGGCAGCGCTCGCCAACCGCCACAACCAATGGCGTTCGGTGTTCTCGGGCGTCAACCTGAAGCGCTCCTGGATAACCACCATCGTCTTCACGTCGCAATTGTTCATGGGCGTGCCCCTGGTTTATGGCACGACGACGTACTTTTTCCAAATTGCCGGACTACAGGTACGACAACACAATCAATGTCCACTGACTCGCAGGACCCCTTTATCGCCAACTTGATCATCACGATTCTCACCGTCGTCTTTGTGGCGATCGGCAACTTTATCGTCGTGGAGCGCGTGGGTAGGCGCAAGATGATTCTGTTCGCCACCTGTTGGTCTATTGCCATGTGCACGATTATTGGCATTTTGGGATGTTTTCCCATCACGCCCAAGCTTGCCGGGGCGCTCATTGCGGTATGCGCGCTGTGGGTGTGCGTCTATTCGGCGACATTTGCGCCAGTAAGCTGGATGACGCTCGGCGAGATCCCTACACCCGCACTTCGGCAAAAGACAATCGCGTTTGCGTCGGTATTCAACGCTTGCGTCGGTACAATGTTCAACTATATTATTCCCCTTTTGCTTTCTGCACAATACGCCGGCTGGGGCACCAAGATTGGCTTCTTCTTTGCGGGCGTCTCGATCCCATGGCTCATCAGTGAGTTTAGGCTGTGGCAACAACCGTGACCTGTCTTACCCCTCTTAGTCACCTACATTTTCCTACCAGAAACCAAAGACCGCAGCTTTGCCGCCCTCGACGAACTGTTCGAGTCTGGAGTCTCGTTCCGCAAGTTTGCACAGACGCCGACTGCAGCAGAAGACGGAGAGACTGGTACGGCGACGGTAGCTGTTCAGGCTTGAGCAAGTGTACTGTATTTCTACGGAACAAGTGCTGGGAATCTGTCGAGATGCAACACACATAGGCTTAATGCAGTTTGACCAACTTGGGTACATTGTGCGCAAAAAGCACACTGGCAATCGCACTCTGGGGTGTGTGTACGTTCATCTCCTGTTGCTTCTTGAGTTTTACAATCAGCAAATACCCAAAGCCCGACAAACCTGTTCAGACCTCCCCGCATAACTCTAAGCCTTGTCAAGATTGTTCCACCCCATGGTGCTGGTAGAATATGCATACACCAATAAAAGCTACAACCGGAGCGGCGCCCCCAGCCGCTCCGCAACGACCACATCCACCTCGGCCTTGAGCGCCTCCCACGTATCCCACCACGCTGCGGTGTCCTCCTCCACACGCTCGTTACCCTCTCCCTCATCCACGCCGCCCTCACCACTCTTCAACGCCCGCTTATCCTCGACAATCCTCTCCTTCAGATCCAAATCACGCAATACCCCGCGCATACCTCTCAGGAGCGCCGCGACGTGATCTACCCCGCCCATTCCGCCCGCGACGCATTTGACGAGGTACGCCGCGACACGGCGTGCGTCCTGCTCTGCTGGGCTGGGGCGGGAGCGTACCCAGCGGGCGAGAACGGCGCTGACGGCTGGCGTCTCGCGGGCACCAAAGAGTGCCGGGAGGGCAGGACGATCTGCGCGGCGTGTGTGCGGCGGGAGAGCGGGGGCGAGCGAGGTCGAACGTGACCTTGGAGCAGACTTGCGAGCACCCCGACCGGACGGGGATACAGATGTGCCCGCTCGTCCGCCGCGAAGGCGGGTGAGCCGTACGGCCCGCGCGCGCTCTTCCGCCACGACCTCGGCCTGCATGTCGGCTGGGAGAGCGGCGAACACGTCCAGGTCTAGCCCGAGAACGCGGAGCTCGGACTCTGGGAACGCGCCAACCATCGCGGGCTGGAGTACTTCGATGTCAGAGTCGGACGTCGCTTCGGCGGTTTCTGCGGCTGCAGTTGCAAGAATGGTATCGGCAGCCATATCATCCCTTTCGATACCAGCGCCTCGGCGGTCTTCGCCGCGACCCCAAGCGGTGTACAATGGGAGATTGGCGATCGCCTGGGCGCCAAGCTGTGTCTTGTGCTTTGGACGGAGCTGGCGGGTAATGTGCGCAGCGGGGTTCAAAGCCGACTTGGCGGCGGGCGCAACTGCTACAGCGGGGGCGATTGCGTCGTCAGAGCGGTGACCCTCGCGGTTCTGTTTGGCATTTCGTCGCGCAGCGATATCCGCCTCGACCTCGGCGCGAAGATCAGGTGGAAGGGCGGCGAGAAACTCGGGATCGACGCGGTCGGATGATGGGACGGAAGCGAGTGTGCGAGATGCAGATGGCGGTGAATGTGCGGTGTGCGGTGGTTGTCCGCGGCCATCACCCTCTCCTTCAAGTGGTGAGGGAGTGCGCGAGAGACCGACAGCGACGACTTCGGGCGAGCGACTGTCCCCGGAGGGATCGTGGGTGCTGTCATGCGAAGCCTCACGCGAGACGTCGCGCGAGACGTGGCCCCGAGTCCGCGATGTACCCTCGCGTTCATCTCCGCCGGACGTTTCTTCATCACCAGGCTGTTGACCCTCCTCCTTTTGCGGCCCTTTTGCAAAAGAGAACAGTGTCGCCTGCCCCTTCTTCGCACCCACGTCCAGCTTGGTGACTTGGATACCGACGCCCCTGAGCTCGACCGGATCGAGCTGCATGGCACGCAGGAGCTTGACTGCCTCGTCGCCAATGATACCAGGGTCGTCTGTAGCGGCGCCACCGCGGCCAATGCCGGCTGACCTGTTAAATGTCTCGCACCGCCCATGCCCCAGAAACTTTGGCGGCTCAACAGGCGCGTCGGGGTGCCGGGCCATGAGCTTGAGTGTGAGATGGCGTCCACGTGCACCAACATGACGCAGGCGCTTGGCGACTTCGGCGCCGAGGTCGGCGACGTAGCGCTCCGCCTGGTCCTGGTTCTGGAACCGGATGCCATAGTTTGTCTCGGCGGACACGCTCTTGCGCTCCTTGTCGGGTTCGAGACGCCTCGCATCCTCGCCGCGGAGGAAGCCATGCAATGTGTCGCCGGTCTTGGGGCCCAGAGCAGCACGGAGAGCGCCACGGCTCTGCGCGAGGAGCCCACCACATTTGGTGTCGCCAAACGCATCGGCGAGTTTCGCACGGGTCGAGTACCCGACTGACGGGAGCTGGTCCACGTCGAGGTCTGCCAGGAATAACGGGACCTCGTCACGCAGCAAGTGGAACACACCAGTCCCGGGAGGCTTGGCGCGGCGCGTCGCCAGGCGCGCAAGAAGTATGTTGTGAGCTATCCCAATGGAAACGTTGCACCCTGTAGAGCTCTGGATGTCGGCTCGTATCTTGTCGGCCACCTGGACCGCTGGATCTGATGACGTCGCACCCGCCTCATCTGGCGCGAGAGCACACGCACTAACTGCCCCAGTCACGTCCAGCAGCGCCTCGTCGACGCTCACCGCCTCCAGCTCGTCCGCATAGCCGAGGAGGACGGTGTAGAACGCGAGCGAGTACCGCTTGTACACTTCGAATTCGTACGGAATAGTCTCGAGGTCATCGCCGACGAGTTGTCGTGCCCGACCAAGACTCATCCCGTTACGCACGCCTTTGGCGCGTGCTTCGTATGATGCACTTGCAATCTCCGAAGTGCTGTCTCGGCCACCACGTGCCGAGTGGCACACCACGATCGGCCGTCCACGCAAATGAGGTCTAGATGACAGTCCCGCCGAAACGAAGAAGGCGTCAAAGTCGACGTGAAAGTAGACACGTTCCGAGCCAGAAGGTGCCAGCACAGTTGGCACACTCACGGCGGACGAACGAGCCTCGGCGACGAGTACACGCAGCTCGGTTTTCCATGTCGACAAATGATGTAGTCGGCTGTTCTGGTAGAATGAATCGATAAATCCCGCTTCGTTACCACGTTCCGACGTGTGGCGTGCACGGAACGCATCAGATTTCATGAGGTGCGCCGCTTGTTTGTTTGACTTGTGAACAAAGTAGTTTTCCCACGCACCCTCGGGTCGTTTACCCTTTTCGGGCTGACCTTGTTCCGGCTGGGCGGCCTCAGGAGCTGAGACGGTGACAGGGACGTCTGCCGAGTCTGTGGTTGTAGAGGCGACCAGGGGAGCCGGGGGCCCGACTGGCGGGGCCTCAGGTACATGCACTGATGCTGCGCGCTCTGGCACAACCGGAGATCTTGGCGGTGCTGGCGATGAGGAAGACGGAAGTTGCTCTTCCCGCTGACGACGTGGTGCGGCTGGCTCGGCCTCGCCATCAGTGGTGGTCCCAGCAGCCTCAGGAGTCGTCTCCTTGGGAGGCGGCTGCCTACCGGCAACGACGGCTGGCGGACCCGTTTCCTTCGACGGTGACCTGCGGCTCGAATTGTCCCCACCGGACGGCAGGCGAGCGGCATTCCGAGCAGTTGAAGAGGGCCGACGTAAAAGGCTTTGGGTCGCCGCAACAGGTGTCATCGGCGGCTGTGCAGTCTGCGAGGGCAGAGGAGCAGGTCGACCTCGTCGCGGTGTAGGACCCAGGAGGCTCTGAGTCGCCGCGATGGGCGTAGCCACTGGGTGTGGAGCAACTGCCGCGGAGGGCGTTTGGATACTCGGAACTGGTATTGGCGGGTGAAGGAGACTGCGGCTCGCGGCAGTTGGGGTACGGGCTGGGATCGCAGGCGTTTTGGGCTCCTGAACGGTAGCCTGTGCTCCGACATGGGAGGCTGTACGCAGTGGTGGGGAAGAGCGCAAGAGACTCTTAGTCGTAGCGGTGGGGCGCGCGGGTGTGCGTTCCAGCAAAGTCGGCGCCCAGTCGTATTGAGGCTTGCCATCCTCCTCATCTGGAACGCTCTTCACATCACCTCGTGCTGCCGGTGCCGCCCGTAAGAACGCGTCCATTCCCTTACTCCCCTCGCCCTCATCCGGCCTCAGCTTCCACTTTCGCCAGTCGGTGATCCTCCCGGCGTCGCAGCACTCGACGACCCACCCCTCGCGCACGACCTTGTAGCGCGCCAGCTCCCGAAACTTGCGGAGGGTGAGGACGGGCGCGACGACATAGTCGACCTCGGTCTTGCGGACGAGCTTGGGCACGCACGTCCCGCCGCGATGGAGGATCATGCGGCGGAGCTCCTCCATGGGCGGCGTGGTGTTGCCGTTGATGTAGAATGTGAGGCCGTGGAAGATGGGCTGCACGCCCGAGTCGGCTGCCTGTGCGGCGGCGGCAATCGCGGCGTTTTGCGTCTGTACCTTGATATTCTTCTTGCGCATATAGTCGCCAATGTCGCCGAAGGCCGTCGGCGCGTACTCGGGGTTGGCGAGGTAGGCGTGCGCCGAGCCCATGGCAGAGGTCGACGATGGGAGGAACGTGAGGTGCGTCGCGGTGTATCCCGCCGGTGGAGATGAGGGAGCAGAGGACACCGATTCGCCTGCACCCTCTTGTCCGCGCTTGCGCTTACGGACTGTATCGCCGCCATCTCCGTGTGCGTCCCCTTCGGCACCGGCAGTATTGCCATCGTGTTCGTCGTCCTCGCCGACCTCGCGCACATCGGGGACATCCTCGGGCGCAATTTCACTGGTGTCCGGGCTGAGGATGTATCGCACCCGTTTGGCAGGGCGGACGTAGGGGTTGTCCAAGTCGAGCGTGGGCCACCAGGTATCCAGGTCTTCAGCGGGAACAGAAGTGTCGAGATCGGGAGGACCGATTGCAGCGGCGCTATGGATGGCAGGCCCAATGTCACCAGCAGCATCAGCTTCTGCCTCGAGCGCCTCGGCCCAGAACGTCTGTGACGAAGACGGCGCGTCCCCGGCGTGGTGTGGCATGTCAGGGGAAGCAATCTGAGGGCAAATGTTGAGACATGGCGAGAGATTGGGAACAAGAGGAATGGTAAAGGTGATGAAGAGAGGAGAATGGCCACCTGGTGGAGGTGAGCGACGATTTGTTTTGTTTTCTGCACACGTCATCTGCCATGCCATGTGGCAAAGTGGCGACTTCCAACACAGGTGACAGTTGCATCCATCTCCACGCGTGTATGGCCACCATCCCGCCATTGCTGTCTCTGGCGTCTCCAAAACACACCCTGTCCACCCGTGTAACACACAGGCTCGCACAAGTTACAATACAAGAAGACCCATGGTCTGTCTACTCTAAGGCCTATGAACGGCCCATTACAGGCTACCGACGCCCCTGCTCGGGCGTACCACAGCGCTCGACATAGTCGTAGTGCACCGCGCCCCACTGGGCCTGGTGAGAGCGGTTGTCGTACTGATACTGCACAGCGTCGACGTGCATACGCTGGTGGACGTGCGGCGGTGAGAACACATGCGGGGACGGCGAGCGGTGGCCGTGTGGAGGGTAGGCGTTTGCGGCGTTGGCGAGACCCAGAGGCGGTGACGTGCGTGCCATCGGAGGGTAAGCCATCCCAGGCGGTGGGTAGCCTGGCGCGCCGCCAGGTGGTGGGTAGCCTGGTGCGCCAGTAGCTAACAGATATCCACCCGTTCCTGGGGCCGCAGCGGTGCCCAGCAGGCTGGTAGTGCTAGCGTCGTTGCCCGCTTGTTGCGGGTACGAGTAGTCGAACGACGAGTGGTCGTCCGAGTCGTTCCCATATGCGTCGTAAATGTCAAACTCGGTCACAGGAGCAGGTGCAGCCGGTTGGGGAGGCATAGAATGTTGAGGGACGGGGGCTGGGGTGGTCAATTGTGCACCAGAGACTGTTTCAAGGGTGGACTCACAATAAGCGCCTCCCCTGTCTGCCATCCACGGCGCAGGCGACTGGGAACGTGGACCAGGCAGTGGTGTCCCAGAACGTGCACCAGGAACAGGGGTCATGGACCGAGCACCGGGGACAGGAGTCCCAGACCTCGACGGCGGCATTCCGCGCGAGTCTGAACGGTACATTGCGGGCTGAAGCGGTTTGCGGAGATCGTCGTCGAGGTTGATCTTTGGCAGGGTAGGTTGCAGATGGCTGGTGTCCACGACCTCGCCCTTGTTGTTGACAATCTTTTCGCCCATGGCAATCTTCTGCTCGAGCTTGGCGTTGCGCTGGATACGACGTTTCTGATTCTTGCGAATAATGTCGGAAATGCGCTGCATGGTTAGCACAGAACAGAGCCAGTGTATCGTTCCACATACCTTGTCGACCTTGTGGCAGACGTATTCCTTGAGGTTGCCCTGGATGTAGAACAAGAGGGGAATGTAGCACACTGCCGCCACAATGATCTGTGCGAGACCAATGAGGAAGATGAGGACAGTGATCATCATGGCAAACAGGAGGAGAGCCGTAATGACCGACTTGTCCGAGCCATCGTTCCAGTACTCTGGCAATTTCGTTGGGTTCCAGTCGTACGCAGTGAGAATGTTGTAGAGGATGTATGCGTTGACCGACTGCCTGGGCCCGTCGGCGAGAAGAGTCCTCTTCCACGCTGCAGTCAGCATTGCCTGCGTTGAGAGACATACTCTTGAATGTAAAGAAGACCCAAAATGCCAGCGAATCCTTCTTCTTCTTGGAGTTACCAATCTTGCAGAAGAGACAGAAGCAGTCATAGTTCCCTGCTTGTTAGCGAGTTGACGCGTTGCAACAATCGCAGCTCTTGCTCACTAATGGAAAAGTACTGATTTGCCATGAGGTTGGTATACGCGTAAGAGATGTCGCCGCTGCGAACGGCCCTTCGGGCCTTCCAAACCTCCCATCCAATCTATCGTGAGCGCAATCCACGTGCACATGACCTACCAGTGCAAATGAGAAGAAGATGCACCCAACAAAGACCCATTTGGCAATGCCGAAATGGACCTTGTCACAGTCCTTGCACTCGGTGTAGAACTTTTCGTTCGTCCACTGAATGCTGTCAGCTGCAGTCCAGGTGGAATCAGAGCACGATACTCACGCGGTTGGTCGAGAGCATAGTGACGGCCGTAAACATGTCAAGACCATAGATTGCGAGTTCCTTGAAGATCATGACATAGACAAGGAGGTACTTTAAGCGGGTCATAAAGTCGGTCCGGTGAAAGTCGCGGACATCAACAAACTCCCACTGCGTGTCAGCGGTGCCGAATGGGCGGTGGCCGCGAACGCGCGGAGGAAGAACCGAGCGGCTGCGGCGCAGCAGTTGCTGTTCGTCGCTTGTCGGGAGAAACGCACCTTGTAGTCCTGAACAACCTCGCGCTTCCAATCTGAATCGCAGCAACCCATGGTGGATAACGAGGCGGCGACCTAACGACTGGGTAGCGGAGGTGTTGGGTATCGATCGATGTTGGGTCAATCGGGGTGGGGGAAAGGGGGTGTTGGGCCAAACACAGCTGTGAGCAGCGCCGAGATCGGAATGTGTAGTGGCAGCAGGGAAGAACGTGGTGTTGAGAGAGGTATGGGTGTAGTCGAGGAAGCGTTGCTGGCGACGGGGTGGTGCGTGGCCGGCACGCAGAAGTATTGGTGTTGGTGTCGAATGGTAGAGCGTCACAATCGAGGTGGTGTTTAGAGGGACGTCCGAAACACAATGTGATCGTCACAATGCACAAGTAGCGTTATGCAATGCAATGCGGTAGCGGTCAGTCGGTCGTGGGTTGGGTCGGGCAAGGCGCGCAATGCGGCTGTTGCTTGCTTCGATTGCTTGGCGTGGGGTGTAAATGTGGTTGGTGGCAAGTGAGTGAGCAGTCGGCCAGCGACGGCGCACAGTCCCGATTACTGCGGCGGAAGGCGCACGACTAGGGGGAGGGAGATGAGGTTGGGAGTGGGCGTTGGGGGTGCAAGCTCAACCAGCGAGCAAGGAAGCCTTTTCCGTCGGAGAGCACGGACGTGGGTGGTGCAGTGTAGTGCACGCAGCAGAGGAGGCGAGGTGAGGGGGCCGGTGGAAGCGACACGTTGTAATCGTACCAGCGACAACAAGAGACGCGGCGGGCCGAGATTTGAGGGGGGTAGAGTCAAGGGGGAGAGGTCGAAGAGAGAGAGGAGGGGGAGAGATGAGGAGGAGAGATGAGAGGAGAGGGGCTGGAAAGGAACGAGCAAAGTGTGGATGGATGTGTTGACCCAAAGAGGCACCCGCATACCCAGGAGATGCACGAGGGACGATCCAACAGAGTGCTGGCCGGCTGGGTGGTGGCTAAGGCGGCGCGCACCGCATTGTCCCGCATCCTGACCTGAACCCATGGTCCATTTCAATTCACGGGTGCCTTTTTTCTAATCACTGCAATGTCCAGTCCATTAGAGTTTTTGTAATGGATCCGACATGTGATTGCGAGGCACGCCGAGTGCCGGAAAACCTATAAACGCCCTGGATTGCCCCCTTTCCCCCCTGATTCTAAAACGGGTGCCACCATGGCCCGTGAGGGGGAAGCTGCGTGCCTGCGCTTTGCGCTTTGCCCTAGCCCCTACTTTGCCCCTTTGGATCCGGGCCATGAGTCCCGGTCACGTCTCGAACACGCGCCACCACGCGCCTCTCAAAAAAGGAGGGCGACGCCCAGAGCAGAGTGGCTGCGTGACTGCGATATCCTGCGACGCGACTGCGATGCCACCAGGAAATGAGGGTTTGTGCGGATCGGGGAGCACCCAAAGTCGTCATCTCCATCACCACCCTCTTTCCATTCGGGTCACTCTTACCAAACGCCGAGCATGGCAGGTGAAAGCAAATAGAATAAGCCAAGAAGACGGGGTGGGTCGGCACGTGGAGCGACTAGTGTTCAGAGGCGATGCGCTAGGTGTCCCATAAGTGACAGGTGCCTGCTAAAAGCAAACGTAACAAGTGCCAAAGGCTCCCCGAGGCAGAGTCAGGTGCCAGTTTCCAGTTGCCAGTTGTGGACAAAGCAGACTAATAAAAGGAGAGCGCAGACGTGTCTGTCACTGCTTTCTGTTAGCAGCTCGTTTCAGAAAATCTGCACTTGCATGACCATACGCCACCCCGCCATCCGCGCACACACCCTGCAACTGCCCTGCAACGGATATCAGCTCGTGCAATCCCATCCCCAAAGTCGCGCCTCTGTACTGTACCTCTGTTCAGGCGTGTGTAGATGCAGAGCCCGTTGTCGACTTGTTGGATCACAGTGCCCAAGGGTGCGGATGACGGGGGGCTGTGGTGTGCATCCATGCGTCCTCACGCGTCGCACAGGCGGCGGGGCGATGGAAGCCAGCGACCTCACCACCACCTGGACTGTCCGTCCGTCGGCCACCGTTGTAGTTGTGCGCGCTGTATGCGCTGTACCGTTGTTGGGACCTGGCTTGCATGGCTTGGCTGGCTTGGCACCGGGCACAGCGCAAAGTGTGCTGCAGACTCCCCCAGCCTGGCCGCTGGCTGGGTGAAAAGGCAGGCGCGTGGTTGGCTCCCGTTTGGCACATTTGCTTCCGCCTTGGCCACGTTCGGATCCGAGAGTGGCGGCCACATGGCGCAGAGATGTGATGATGCAAAAGAATACTCAAACGTACCCCGCAGCGACTTCTTTGCGGGCAGCAGCTGTTGGCCACTTGTCATCTCCCAACCTCCCACTCCCACCTCACATCACAACCTCACCTCCACTCCCAACCTCCAATCTCCCCCCAAATACACTCACAATGGGCCGTGGCGGATCATCATCGCGTGGACGCGGGTACGTCTGCGCCGTGGCGTCTCGCACTCGCGCTGACACCCCAGCAAGTTCAAGGTTGCCCGCGGAGGCGGCCGGCACTTTAGCCGCGACGTAATGGACACGCGCAGCGTGCTGCGCGGCAACCGTCGCGACGCGGCCGACGACGACAGCAGCGAGGAGGAAGAGTCGGAAGACGAGTCCGAGGACGAGGCCGAGGACGAGCCCAAGCTCGCGCCGCAGATGGCGGCGCTCAACCTCAAGCTTGGCAACACCGAGGCGGTCGCCGAGGACGAAGAGGTCGAGCTGACCCGCGCCGAGCGCAAGGCCCTCAAGAAGAAGGAGGCCGAGGAGGCCGCCAAGAAGAAGGCCGCCGCGGTCGCCGCCGACGTCGCGAACGACGACGACGAGGAGAGCGAGGACGAGCTCCTCAACCCGTGGAAGCCCAAGGCTAAGAAGGAGCCGACGCGCAAGGAGCGGTGAGTGGGCGTGAACCCCGCGGGTCTGGCGTCGATGTGTGCGAGGGTGACGGGTGGCAACGCTTTGCCTCTCGAGACGGTGGCAAAGATTCGTGGTGGGCAAGGATGGTACTCGCTCATTGTCCACCCGAAGCACGGTTGTGTGCGGGAGGCTCCAGGTGGCTTGTGCTCTCCGCAACACGAGATCCCCTCGTCGCCTATTGTCCTCGCCCACACCGCATTCCACGCGGACCCCCAGTTGTGTGTGCCGTAGCTGCACTGCGCCTTCCTGTCGTCCGCTGCCTATTCCCCTTCCCCACACCGCT
The DNA here is from genome assembly GCA_025502685.1 of Pascua sp. PH4015B. NCBI lineage: Eukaryota > Fungi > Basidiomycota > Tremellomycetes > Trichosporonales > Trichosporonaceae > Pascua > Pascua sp. PH4015B. Next base: position 43,864 of record JAMFRD010000080.1, on the reverse strand, counting down.
TTCCACGCTTTCCACGCGGCCGCCCAGTGTGTGTAGCTGACCCCCAGCGAGGCGGCCGAGAAGAAGGCCGCCGCCGAGCGCTACGCCAAGGCGCACGCGGCAGGCAAGACGGACGAGGCCAAGAGCGACCTGGCGCGTCTGCAGGAGATCCGCCGCCGGCGCGAGGCGGCGGCCGCACAGCGTCTTGCCGAGCAGGAGGGTGAGTATTCGTGCAGCCCTCGGACATCATGGCATGTGGAGGCTACATGGTCCTGGACCATCTGGCCTTTTGTTCCGGGGTGGCAACCAAGAACCTCATGTTGACTGGCAGAAAAGGACCGCGAGGCCGCACTCAAGAAGGAGAAGAACGACCGCCTCCTCGGCAAGCGCTAAGGGCGGCCGCAGTCGTGCCGAACCGCGCCCGTGCGCGTGCGCGGGTGGCAACACCCCCGAGTGTCCTCGCACCAGTCCAGCACTTTCCCCGCCCTCCGTCCTCCTCGCATTACAGTGCATCCCAGTGTATCAGCAGCATGCGGCACGACCCCTCGTTCATGTTCATGTCAATGTACCTTTGTCCCAGTGCTGCGTTGTGCACAAGTGTGCCGCACACGGCTCTCGCGGTGGACGCGGCCGCGGTTCGCACCGCGCACCATTGCCATACAGCATGCATAGATGACACCCAACTGCGGCCCCGGACCCTACTAGCTCTACATCTAGGCCTCTTGGCCAGCGACGAGGCGCTCGCCCCGAAGTTGGACTGTTGTCAGCTCTTGTCGCGCGTCGCTGTGTCCTGGAGGCCTGTCCGATTGTGTGTGAAACTGTAGCAGTCTCCACCGCTCTGCGGCGACCTCTCCCACGTTCTCTTTTGTTGCACAGAGTCAAGGCTGCATTGCAGCCGCTCTCGCTGGCGCCCTTCCGCTTCGAGCACCACCTCACACCGCGTCGGTGCTCAATCTCACGACGACGGGACACGTCTCACACCACCACCAGCAAAGCCCTCACCCGTACTCACCACCAGGACTCGCCTCGAACCCGGGCCCAAACTCGCAATCCTTGATCTGAGCCTTTTCGCCAATCCGCACATGCTGGGCGCACACGACATTCTCAAGCCGCGCATTCTCCTCGACGGTCACAAAGTCCCACAGCACGCAGCCGGTGAGCTTTGCGCCACGGCCAATGTTGCAGTGGCGGCCGACGATGCACTTTTTGATGCTCGCGCGCTCGCCGACGCGCACGCCGTCGCCCACAATGCTGTCGGGGGAGATTTGCGCCGACGCCGCAATGTCCTCTGCGGCCACGGGGGCACCACCCGCAGCAGACGGTGAGGGCGAAGGTGTGTTCCCCGACCGCCCGGCTGCGCTCGCGGCCGCAGCGTGCGCCGCGCCCAGGCTCCGGACGACGCGCCGGTTGATCTCCCAGTATCCTGCGATCGAGTTGGCGCGGATCAGGTGCTCGGGCTCGGGTGCGGGCGTCTTGGCGCCACCGCCCTTGCCCTTGGTCGGTGCCGCGGGCTCGGGGACGGCCTCGGGCTTGGCGACAATCACACGGCATGTCCAGCCGGCCGCCTGCGGTGTACGGCGGCGTACACTCTTTCCAGACCGCGCGACCGCGCTCTTGAACGCCGCGAGCTGCTCGCCCTCGGACGCCTGGGGTGTGGACGGGAGTGGCGTTGGCTCAGAGCCCGCAGACGAGGGTGGGGACGGTGGCGTCAGGAGCGCGGCCTGCTGGTGCGATGTGGATGTGGAGCGTGCCAAGGCTTCGGCAAAGGGGTCGCGGCGTGGGGGCGAGAGGACTGCGGTTAGCATGGAACGGTATGAGATTGTTTGGGTCATGGAAGCCGATCGCTCGAGGAGAGACGCCAACACCGATGCGGATGTTATCCATGGCAATTACAGATGCAGCAATTGCAGTCTCCCGATGTGAGTACCAGGACACTCCAGTTGCAGACGCGCATCTCGGCAGTGCAGCCTCAGCAAGGCCTGTAGCAGACGTCGCAGTCGTAGACAGCTTTCGGTTGGAGACACTCCGGTGCAATATACTCTCCAGCTCGTATTGCCACCCCACCCCTCAACCAAAAACCCCCTTCCCTCTCAACCGTTGCCACCCTCCCACACCAGTGCCATGGCCTGGCTGCCATGGGCCTGGCAGACTCACTCTGCGACCACTTGCTCCCGAGCCCCTCCTGCCACGCGCCCTTTACGAGCCACGGCACAAACTGCTCGCGCACGCTGCTGAGCTCCTTTGACGCGCGCGTGGCGAGGAGGTCGAGGACGGTGCGGCGGAGGACGTAGACGTGCGCGTCGAGGAGGCGGGTGGTGAGTGCGAGCGTGGGGTGCGACTCGAGGAGGCCCATCCGGAGCGACAGGCTGTCCTCGAGCGTCTCGAGCGAGTCGACGAACAGGAGCTCGCGCGCCTCGCGGTCCAGGCCCACGAGCATCTTTTCCTCGCTCTCGGCCACCGACTCGGTCGGCTCGTAGAAGACCGACGTGAGCACCGCGTCGGGCGTGGCGCGGTGCTGGTCGAGCACGGATGCGAGCGTCAGCGTCGAGGGGAACGAAATGTCGCAGGGGAGGAGGACAAAGTCGGTCTGGGTGTCAGTCGGGCAAGGTGAGGTGGGTGCTGGGCCGCTCAGATGCGTGGAAGGGGACGCGGCCATCGAGCAAGAGCTCTGCACTCACCTTGATATGAGACCGGAAACGACGGAGGAGGCGAGCCGTGCCGGCCGTGTCGCTGGGGTCCTCATCCTCGTCGTCATCGTCCTCCTCGTCCGCGTAGCTCTTGAGCGTGATGGCGGCGTGCGGGTGCGACGCCGACGAGTACTCTTGCTGGAGGTACTCGGAGACGCTCGCGGTTGCCGAGGGCGGAACGACAATGAGAATGTCTGTGGTCAGCGGCACGTTCTGGACGCGTCATCTGAGAACACTGGTGGACAAGACCACGCCGGTGTCCTGTCCGCATTGCCCTGCGTACCACACCGGTGTCACGCCGGGGTCCGCATTGTCCTGCCCCGTCGAACGCACCAGTGATCCCAGCCGCAAACACCCAGTCGAGCACAATGTTGATCATCGGCACGTTGCCCACCGGCATCAGCGCCTTGGGGAGCACATTCGTCCCCTGGTTGAACGGGTACAGGCTGCGATGTGAGCATACTACACACTGCGTCCAACAGCACCCAGCGCGCGCCTCGCGCACACCCCTGCAACAACGCACTTGTCGCCCTGGCCCACGAGAATGACGGCGCTAAAGTCCTGCTTGTCAAAGATGCGCCTCTCGGCGCCCAGCTCGGTGCGTTCCACCATGTTCGACATGGCGTGCTGGTAGTGTAGTCGAAGTGGCGAGTGGGTAAAGACGCGAGTTGTGGAAAGAAGAAGAGGACGATGAAGGACGCGATGACGACGAGTCGAAATGTGGAAACAAAAGCCAAAACTAGTGCACAAGCAATGTTCATTTTCTGAAATCTACTCTTCCGTACCTTTCGTCATCGTCCACAATGTCCACCACAGAGTCACAAGCACCACCACCACCAAACCCCGGCCCCGCCGTCGCGCCCAACCCCACCGGACCCAGCGACTGCCTGTACGCTGCCCCGCTCTGACCACACTGACACCCAGCGCATGCCGCCTCACGGGCGCGGCGACGTTTACGGGGTTGGGCGGGTATGCGCTGTATACCGCCGCGCAGCAGGGGGCGTTTAGGCGGGTCCGGCCGCGCGGGTCGCCTGTGGTCGCGGGACAGGTATCGGCGGCGCTGGGTGTTGGTGAGTGGACTTGGAGGAGGGTATTAGGGGGTGCAGGGGCAAGGCAAGAAGCGTGGTAGTATGGTAGAGGGAAGGGGGTTGCGACCAGTCGAGAGAGCTGACGACAGTGTTCCTCGGTCTTGGGATTGGAAGGCTATTCGTCTGAGTAGACTCTAGACTCCGACGATGATTGCCAGCCGTCAGAGGCATTGCATGTGCTCCACGAACATTCTGGGTGGTGTCGGTTCCACCTGGGGCCTCGCGATAGACATGTACGGCTGACCGGACGTGCCATCTCGACTGTTCGACACTCCGTGCTGTCGGGTTTACCTTGCCCCGATCCCCCTCACGCATGTGCACAGCTGGAAGCTCTCACTTTGCTTCTGCTTGTCCAGCTGGCCGGCTGTCTGATCTGTATTCCCCTCTCACCATACACACACCTCATCTAAACACCCACACATCAATCCACATCTCCTATCCCACGCCCACACAACCCCCAGCACATCCCACATACCACACCGCACCACTCTCAACTAATAGTACATGCATACAGTCCCCTATGCGAGCTGGTTCATGGCCGAGTGCGCAATGGTCATATCAAGCGCCCCGCGGAGCTTGACAAGTTCGCGCTGGAACGCAAGCTCGCGTTCTACACGCGTCGCGAGCTTTGCAATCAGGTCGTCGACGCGTGGGGCGTGGCCCAGCGCCGGTGCGTACAGCTCGAGCAGCACGGCCGCGACGTCGGCGGCGGCCACGCCAAAGCGCGGGTCGGTAACGTGGCGTGCGAGGAAGGAGAGAATGGGCTCGAGGGTCACGTCGTCACGGCCGCTGAGGGCGACGCGGAGGGCGTCGCGCTGTACCAGTTCTTGGATGAGAGCGAACGTCACAGTTGGGCGAATGGTCTGGGGTGTGTCAGTGGGAACAACAACGCTACGACCGGTCCAAGATGGTCGCACCTTTTTCAGCGCGGCGTCCAGTGCAGCGCCGTACTTGAACGCCTTGAGGAAGCGGTCAAACTCGCGCAGGCGCTCCTTGCGCTTTGTCTCGACGCGGAACTCGTCTGCGGGCCCGACAACAGGCGGTAGTGCCGACCCCTTGGCCTTGATGTGTCCACGGCCAAACACCGCCTCCATGTCGGCAAAGTACTCGTATGCTCCGCCGGCGATGGCAGCCTGCTTTGCCTCGTCGGCCGCGGCCTCGCTGGCCTTTGTGTCGCGCCGGCGGACACTGAGTGTGCCGTCCGACATGCCGGCGGCAATGTGTGTGTCGTCTGGGGAGACGGCGAGGCTGAGAATCGGAGCCGGGTAGCGCATCGTGTGGACCACCTTCCACTCCTCGACGTCGTACGCCTTGACCATCATGTCGAGGCCACCGGTGAGGACACGCCCGCGGCTGCCGTCGAACGCAATGCTCGTAATCGTCTTTTGGTGGTTGGACAGCGCACGCACACACTTGCCCATTGCCAAGTCCCATACGCGCAAGATCGGTCCCCCGACCGACATGGCCACCCCACCGCTCGCAAACGCCGCAACGTCCTCGACGGGCGCGCCGCCGTGGCGCATCACCATGGCCGCGGATTCTGGCGCACGCACATCCCACAACCGCACCGTCGAGTCGTACGACGATGACAAGACCTGGTGTGGTGACACAAACACCGCCGCGCGCACATAGTCTGTATGTCCCGCCAGCGTCGCGACACACGACTGGGTCGAAATGTCCCACACCTTGACGAGTGTGTCGTCCGAACCCGAAAGAATCTGTGGGAGGTGTGGCGAAAAGTGTGTGACGTGAACGGGTCTGGACGTGGTTAGAAATGTGACACCCAAACACTCTTCCTACGCACTGGTTGTGCTCCTTCATCGTACGCAACACTGCCCTGCTTCCCACATCAAACACCTGGACGATCCCGTCATCGCTTCCGGCCACCATGAGCTTGCCGTCCTTGCGAAACTCGCCACACCGCGCCGTGTCCTTGAAGCGCGTCACAGTCTTGACGACTTTTCCCGTCTTGGGCGCATAGACGAGCACACGCGTAGACGTCGTCACGGCATACCGGTGCGGCTTGGCGGGGGAGAAATGGATGTGGGTGACGGGCGCGGCCTGCTTGATGAAGAGCGGGTGCCGGAACGAGTGAAAGTGGCGCGAGTGCGGGTTGATCGACGACGATGCCCGTGGCGCAGACGGCAAAGCCTGCGTGGAGAGAAAGTCCATCGTGGGTGGTGGGGTGGGGCGAGGGTAAACAAGGGAGTAAGGATAGAGGTCAGATGTAGTCGTTGGTGGTGTATGTACTGCTCGACTGTGGAGAAAACACTCACCTCCACCCACAATCTTGTGGAAATCTTGGAACACCGATCGGTCTGGTGGCAAAAATTGACACGTGTAAAAATATTCAATTAGGAGTAATTGAAATACCATTTGAAAGCTTATCAACGATTAGACACGTATCATTGCCGACCATTGCCGCGCGTGCGGCCGCACAACCAACTACTGCATCGCACAGTGGTGGTGAGTGTCATCTTGTCCTGTCGGTTGTGCCTCTCTGCTCTCTGTCTCTCTCTTCCACAGCATACTCTCCCACAGCGCCCAATCGAACGCCCAATCGAGATGTGGACCGACATGTACCCAGTCAACAATCTGCTTAGACTTGCACCCCCTCGGCTATTCTGTCTGCATTATATTGCTGTGCAGATCCCAGCCTCTCTCCTGACAGGCGGCAGGCGGCATCTGGTTTCACATGTGCCGCACAGATGAGAATGGTAGGTTTATGCGTTGGCTCAGACCTCTGTAAAGTGTCTGTGCAACGTGCCAGGCATGGGAATACAGCACATGCCCCTCTGTGCACATTGAACCATTCTACATCTCCACGCCCCGGTTTTGAAGACGGTTAAGGCGGTCAGCGGGCAAAACAAAACAGATTGAGGGATCACACGATGCGGTGTACGGTCGGTGTTTGCCACCCATCATGCCCAACAGATGCAACAGACCAGACTGCAGACTGACTGCGCCACTGCGCCACTCGATCGGATCAGACGAGGCCGCGTTCCAGGCAAAGGGAGCACAGCATTCACTGCACTGCACTGCTAGCTCTGCTCTGCTTAGAGTAAGTAGCGTCGAGGTGAGAGCACACGCACAGACTGCTGGCGCTGCTCGACTGCTCTGCACAGCTGCACAGCACTGGTGTGCTCGTCGTTTGGATGTGGGCCGGAGGAGAGGTGGCCCCTACTCTTAAACCCTCCCTCTGTTACCCTGCTCTACTGTGTGCTAGCATACTATTTGCAGTCGCCATACAGCCTCTACTGATGCAACAGTAGTGACATGACATAATCACCCTTGGCACACGACTGCACTTGCAATGGTCGTTACACGTTTGCACTGATTCCTCCTCTCAGCCTCCTCTTACTTGACACACAATTCCGACCTCTGCCCCTCGTTAGTTTGGACACTTCCTTCTTGCTCGCTTCCTTGCCATCCTCGCCTCGTCGCGCCTCGCCTCGTCTACTTCTTTCATCTTGCCTTCTCACACCCTCTCATCTACAAACTCGTCCACGCACCACCACTCGCCACCCGCTCTCCTCATCGCGACACCAACTCATCACCCCCTCGTGATCCCCACCGCCATCGCCGTCGTCTCCGTTCCCTCCTCGTCACCACCCATCCTCGCTCACCTGACACCCGGTCCTCACCACCCCATCGCCCCATCGCCCACAGTACACAATGGTGAGCTCTCCCCAAAGCCCGCCCGGCGCCAACTCACACCCAGGGCAACGCATTAGGCTGCATGCAAGCACGGTCTGCGTCGGACGACCCGCGGCGCCTACCGAGCCTGCAACCCCGGCCCCAACCTGCAAAGGACGAGGACCGCAGTTCGTCGGACACCCACGGCACGCATGGCACCCAAGGCACGCGCAGTACCCGTGCGACGACCGACTTTGGCCCGCGCTTTGTACTCAAGCCCTTGACGAGCCCCACCTCGGTCTCGCACCCGTCCCTCTCGGGCCTCTCGACCGTGTCTGCCGAGCCACCACAGCTCACGCCGGTGTTCGTGTCGCCCGAACTACCCGACCTCGTCGAGGCGCTGCATAGTGTCAAGACTTCGGACACGGACGAGGGCGTCAAGGGCACGTCGCCTGCGGCTGCAACCGGCGGCAAGGGCCAAACCTCGCCGTCGTTCACGTTCTGAGGCGCCCGATGCTGGCTACCCCCACTTCGCTTTTCCATTTTCCCCCCTCCCCACATCAGGCCATCGGGACCGTGACACACGCGCCCCCAGCGAGCAGGCCTCGCCGGCTTCAAGCTCACCGGACACTCTCACCGCATCTTCATCACCCCACACCACCACGCGCATCGCCTCCGCCTCAGCCTCAGCAACGCCCCCATCGCATAGGGCGCGGTCCACAGGCACGAGGGGCAACGTTGACCCCCCACACTCGGGGCCAGCCGCTCCTTTGCCGTCGCATCGAATCGCACCCCGACCCCGTTCTCGCTACCGCTCGTATTCCTGGTTAACGACACTACCCCCGCCCCATATAGCTCGACCCCGCGCACACCTCGTACTTACGCCCACGCCCACGCCCCAAGCTCGTTCCTAATGCTCTCCATTCCGGTCCCACAGTGTGCGCCTTGACCCCTAGGGATCTCCGGCAGACGTCCGGCGTGGATTTGTACGCCGTGACGTCCTTTTACCGCATGTACCGTGATTCGCTTCGTTTTGCTCTTGCTTCTCACACTGCTTTGACGTTTCGTGTACCCGGTTCTCACAATTCGGCATCGCCAGTGTCAGCGGTGCGCTCCCCGGCATGCGGTCACAGGGTACGCCCTGGAGCAACAACTTGTCTGCATGCTCATCGGAAGAAGAAGCATGACCGAACTCCCAGTAATCCATCTTCATCTTTCCACGGATCCATATCCGGACCGCGGCATATCGTTCGGGCTTTCTTGCCTTTATGGCACGCTGTGGCGATCGCCCTGTGTCCCACGATCGTCCTCGTTCGTTCTGCTACCAACTCGTCCACAATACACCACAGAGTCCTGCTCCACGGTCGTCGATCATGACCATAGTCGATCATCTCGGGTTTGGCCTTTGTGTATCGCGTGAAACTGCAGAGGCAATGACACGTGACCTCGAAACACGTAGCCCGGCAGAGAACGTGTTGGTGAAGCGAGTGGCTGTCCAGAGTCAGTATCAAGTTGGCAGCTGGTCCTTGTGCACGAAGCAGTGAGAGCAGTATTGGAAAGGAGAGTGCATGCATTATCGGCAAAGTGCGGCCATCAGAAGTTGATGAAAGGGGTTGATTAAGAGAATCCGATGTCGTCATTGGATTTTTGGCGGATGAGCAAGCAATTCGTGCTTGGCGGTCCAGCCGAGCAACAGTGACCAACACCTTTTAACCTTTCCGACTTTGTCGTCCATCCTCCTCCTTTGCAACAACCTCTCGCGTCGTCGTCGGCGCACCCCCTCCCTCATCAGCCACCCCTCCCATCCTGCCGCCCCAACCTCGACCACCACAATGTCGCTCCCCACCTGGCCCCCGGCCCTAACCGAGTCCCAACGCGCCCTCCTCCTCCTCGAGTCCTCGGCCTGGGCACTAGCCCACGGCTTCACCCTCCTGCCCCCGACCCCACCCAACTCGAGTGTGGACACGACCAACCCGCCCGTGGCCGCTATCGCGGCCCCGCTCTCTCTCCTCCCCTCGCCCTTCCCGCGGCGCGAGTACGAGCGCGCTAAGGGGTTGCAGACGGCGTACAATGCGCTCTATGCGCGGATTGCGCTCGACTGGGCGTTTCTCGATCGAGTCATGGGCGCTGTGGCCGAGGTGGATGAGTTTCAGGGCGAGTTGTGGAGGAGGTGGAAGGAGATTCGTGACGAGCTCGTGCAGGTGAGTGGGGTATGGTCTTTGTGTAATGGGGTCCAGTTTGTGGGTGCTCGGAGTTGGCCATGGTGGCATGATGCGGGTCGTCATGAGCATGGACATGGTTGGTTCTGCCTCAAAGGAGCGCTGTGCCATTGCTGTCGAGAATGGAGATTGGGTACGACATGGGCAATCCCAGCGCACAATCATGTGTCAATCTTTGGACATGTCATGGGATGGGCCCAGCGAGACGTCGGGGAAGCTGTGCTTGGGGTTGGATACTTGTGCATCGGGTGTCGTACCTCTGTGTTAGAGGAGCGAGATCACTCAGGTCCATGGGTTATCGGTAGCCAGATTGCATTGATGACGAACACCGCATGTTCCAGCCCGCAGCTGCGAACACCTCTGGCTCGGTCAACTCCAACCCTCAGTCGCCGTTTCCCAATGCACGCTGCCCAGCACGCATTCTCTGTCAGACCTCAGCCACTGATACCAGCCCCTGCACCTCGCAATCGTGCGCTCCGACTACCTCCTACACGACGCCGACGGCGAGCTGGCGATCAAGCAGGTCGAGTTCAACACGATTGCGGCCTCGTTTGGCGCGCTGAGCCAAAAGGCCGGTGAAATGCACCGGTACGTGTCTTATGGGTGTCACCTCCCTGCTAACTGCTAGGTACCTTGCCCAGACGACGGGATACTTTGGGGCCTCGGCCGAACTCGCGGACGCGTCGGCGTACCCTGCCAACCGGTCTCTCGAGGAGATTGCGGCCGGCCTTGCGTCCGGCTGGGAGGCGTACGGGCGCCGCGGGGTGGTCCTCGAGGTGGTGCAGGGCGGCGAGCGCAACATTTTTGACCAGCGAAATCTCGAGTACGAGCTTGCGTCGGCGCACGGTGTGCGTACGGTGCGGCACACGTTTGCCGAGCTGGCGCGAGTAGCCAAGGTGGATGACAAGGGGCAGCTCGTGATCCCCGACCCGGCGCGGCCGGACGCTGCCCCGCTCGAGGTGGCGGTCGTCTACTACCGTGCGGCGTACACGCCCACCGACTATACGTCGTCGACCGAATGGGAGACGCGTGTGCTCCTCGAGCGCTCGGCGGCGATCAAGTGTCCGTCCATGGCGCTGCAGCTCGCGGGCGCCAAAAAGGTGCAGCAGGAGCTCGCGCTCCCCGGTGTCCTCGAGGACTTCTTGCTCGGCACCGACCGCCCGGATGTCGGTCTCGGCGCCGGAGCCGGGTCATTGACGCAGGCCGATGTCGACGCCGTGCGCGCCACGTGGACGGGGCTGTGGCCGCTCGACGACAGCGAGCTGGGTCGCGAGGCCCAACGCCTCGCCCGTGACGAGGCGGCGCGGTTCGTCCTCAAGCCCCAGCGCGAAGGAGGGGGTAACAACATCTACCGCGACGACATTCCAGGCTACCTCGCCGAGCTTGACAAGACGAGCAAGCCCGGAGAACCACCCAAGCGCGAGGGCTACATTCTTATGGAACTCATCACGCCGCCCACAGGCGTGCACAACTGGCTCGTCCGTGGCGGAGAAGGCAAGGCGCGCCTCGCAGACGTCGTCAGCGAGCTGGGTGTCTACGGCGTCGCCATCTTTGGCGACGGCAAGACGGCCGTCAACCGCCAGGCCGGCACGCTCCTCCGCACAAAGGGGCGCGAGAGCGATGAAGGAGGCGTGGCTATTGGGATCAGCTCGATTGATAGCCCGCTGCTCGTGTAGGGAGAGTGTTGAGCACGGGGTTAGGGGTTTGGGACCGGGATACAGGCTGGTGTCATGCATTGTTTCATGTCATCAACGCTGGGGAGTGCCCGACTGATTATGTGTGCCGCACCACATTCCCAACTTGACTGCCCAAGCCTGAGAGTGGTGCCGATCGTGAGCCCCAGTGGGTGCAGCCAAGCCAGGGTGGCCCACATCTACTGCTCGTCGGTGCGCCAGCCTCCCTCTCGATCCCGCGGAGGACCCCGCAATACATTCTGTACGACTGCTCTCTGGATCTCGGCGTCTACGGAGGAGGCCTTGGGCCGACCAGTTGAAGGCAGCTAGTGACCATCCCCAACCTGGTTGGATGTTTCCCGTTGTGCGCTGCCCATTTGCTATAGTCTTGTATTCCATGCATGCCATGCATGACATGCTCCTGTTCCACACTGTGCAGGAGGATGCAACACGCGCTCAACGTTTAGGCCTATTGTATGCATCACCGTGCAATGTTCCCAAGCTTTGAGTGGGTGGGTGGCCAATTCATTAGAGCCAAACCCAAAAACTAGCGCGTAACTCCACTGGAACTCTGGAACTGGTTCATCGTCGTCATCATCCACCTGGCACCTGGCAGTGCACTATCCACTCGCGACTGGTCCCTCAGTCATCAATCCACAACTCTCGTTTTACAACCCAATCTCCAGCAGTCGCCTGACAACTCTACCCCCGCCCCTCGCCATCCATATCGTCTAGACTAGACGCGCGCCGCACGCATAGATTCTCCCTCCCCGCCTTGCCACCAACCACTCGCCACCATGTCATGGCCTGGGTACGCGTCCTTCCCTTCTCGCCGATGGTGTTCACAATGACCTCTGCGACCTTTGCTCAGCACCGCGTCGTGTGTGCACCTACTACACACCCTCCTCCTACTGTCACACCTCTCTTCTGCACCCAATCCTGGACGCCGCCGCAGCATACTTACACCCCCAGTCGCAGCACGACCGACCAGACGCTCGAGAACCAGAACGAGGATGAGATGAACGCGCTCCACGGCAAGATCAAGGCGCTGCGTTCTGTCACCATTGATATTCTCGACGACTCGCAGCGGGGCAACAATGAGCTGGACAACACGGTGCGTGTGGGGTCGTCTTCGCTGGTGCTTGCCATGTTACCTGTCCGTCCACTCGGCCTCTCCCACTACGGCACCCGGCCCTTGCTTGGTGTGGGGCCCTGTCCTTCTACGGTCCAGCTCTCATCCGGCGACGTCTTTCCCCCACAGCCTCACTGCACCGCCGCACCCACAAACACGGCCAAGAGCTAACGCCACTGCAGTCCGGGACGTTTTCCCAGTTTGCCAACTCGCTCGTATCCACGACGCGCCACCACTCGCGCTCCATGGCCAACAACTCGACGCTGCGGCAATACCGCACCATTGCGTACATTGTCGGCGTCGTTGTCGTCCTCTGGCTCCTCGTCAAGCTGTGGCCGAGCGGCAGTGCGTCGCCGTAGACATCTGCGACGCGGTCGTACGGCGTTCGCGCGGGAGGAGGTTCCTGTGGAGTGTTTGAGCCGGGGAGGTGCATATGAGATGCTGCGTGCGTCTGAGAGAATGGGACGCCGAGAGGAGGACGCGACCAAGTAGACGTTTGGGGACAGGGGTGGTGGGCGCGGAGCGCTGGGTGGCGGCCAGTGATGGGCAGCGGAGCTAGCGGAGACGTGTCAACCGCCTTGGCACGCCGATTCGTACCCGAAGCTCGGACTCGGGGAACAAGACAAGTTGTGGGACACGCTTCGCAGCTGGCATCGTCCACGGCGCTCCTGTACAGTACTATGCATACATGTAGAGTAGCAGAATTTTTCGTTTAGAGTTGCAGCGGTGCAGGTGCATAACCCTCTCGGTTGAAGTCCGGGTGTTTGATTGTGGGATCTGGCTGACATGCTCTGCTGCGGGGGTGGGCCGAGGGGGTGGGTGTCGAACGACCGCCGGCCCGATCCAACGACTGATTTCCCTGAAGCCACCATCCACGACGCCTACCAAGACAACTCCCTTTCATCCATCCACCCCCACACATCTCGTTCACCACCCACCGTCTCTTCCCATCCTTCTCAGTCACATCCCGTCCTCGTCTCCAGCACACTCGCGCGTCACACAGCACAAAAGCTCGTCCAGAGCTCATCCCCGCGCCGCCGCCAATTGCCGGTTCACCCCTCGAACCTTCAACTTCGTCTTCCAGCCCCCCCGCCCCCCGCTCCTCTCCCACCATGTCCGACGCTCCTGCCACGCACGACCGCTACCTCGTTGTCGGCGGCTGCGGTTTCCTAGGTCGCCACATTGTCGAGGCGCTGCTCGGCCGTGGCGAGACAAACGTGGCCGTGTTTGACATTGTGCAAAGGCACTTTGACAGGTGAGTTGTCATGCCACGGGACACTCGCTCGGCCCATTTCTTCGGTCCCATCTCACGACGGCGCTAACCACCGCAGCAATGTCACGTTCCACATTGGCGACATTTCCAAGCTCGAGGACGTGGCCAACGCCATTGCCAAGGTTGGTGTTGCTTTATTATTGTGCCAGCTGTTTTGGCTGACACCCAGTCTGGGGCCAACATTGTCATCCACACGGCGTCGCCGACGCATGGTCTCGGCGCCGAGATCTACGAGCTGGTCAACGTGACGGGAACGGCCAACGTGATTAAGGCGTGCCAGAAGGCTGGCGTGCGCAAGCTCGTGTACACGTCGTCTGCGAGTGTCGTGTACAATGGGCAGCAGAGCCTGGTCAACGCCGACGAGCGCTTGCCGTACCCGGACACGCCGTTGGACGCGTACAACGACACCAAGGCGCGTGCCGAGGCCGTGGTGCTGGCGGCCAACGGTGTCGAGGGCGTGCTCACGTGCGCGATCCGCCCGTCGGGCATCTTTGGCCCCGGCGACAGGCAGGCGATTACGGGCTTCCACAATGTGATCAAGAATGGCCAGACAAAGTTCCAGATTGGCGACAACAAGAACCTCTTCGACTGGACGTATGTGGCCAACGTTGCGCACGCCCACCTCCTGGCGGCAGACAAGCTCGAGTCGACGTACCCGGTCCAGGGGTTGCATGAGCCTCTGCCCGCCGTCGACCTCTCGCTCGGCCACCACCGCATCCCGACCTCGGCAGCCCATCCCCTCGGCCCCAACACGAACCCCACCGAGCGCGACCTCGACGTCGCACGCCGCTTTGCCAGCGACGAAGTCGACGCGTCCGACCTGCGCCCCGTCCTCCGCTCCAAGATGGACCAGTTTTCCGACCTCGCTGACCTCGAAGAGGACGAGGCTGGACCCAAAGTCGCCGGTCAGGCATTCTTCATTACAAACTGCGAGCCCGTCAACTTTTGGGACTTTACCCGCGCCATCTGGGCAAACCTTGGCCACATTCCCCCTTACACCATTGTGCTCCCCACCACCATTGGCCTCTTCTTTGCCGCCCTCCTCGGCTTCTTCTCCACCTTTACAGGCAAGGAGCCCGGCCTCACCAAATTCCGCGTCACGTTTGCGACCCAGTACCGTTACTATGACGCCGAGCGCGCCCGCCGCCTCCTCGGCTACACGCCCATTGTTGGCGTCATTGACGGCCTCAACCGCTGGACCGACTGGTACAATGGCGAGCTCGTCAAGCAGGCCGCGCAGATCCAGGAGAACGAGAAGACGAAGTAGGGGGAGGTGTGACTTGAGGCTGTGTGTGCGGCAGGAGGCTGGGTGCGGGAGGGGAAAGACGGTCGGACGCGGACGTGACTAGGGCAGAGTGCCGCGTGAGCAGTGCGTCGGTGTCGTAGACGGAGAGAGTGGATCGTGATACCCATATCTGGATGCTAGTGTACTTTCGGCAGAGGGTGCAGGGGCACGAGGGCAGGCAGGTGCTGTGTGAGAGTGGCACTCAGTGCTGTACAGTGCTGTACTGTAGATGATCTTCCAACTTTCTTCGGCCTTGTCAGCGACCACCAGGACCGCTATACATGTCTACGCTCACGCACCAACTACCGAGAGACAATCCCACCGAGTACATACAGCCTCGCCAACGACAGGACATGTTGAAAAGAAGCGTCGGCCGGCCCGGAGATTGCCGACGGCCCGTGCGGCTGAAACTCGACCTGCGTCATGAATCAACTTCGACTCGTTCCATTGCCCAACCCAACAAACCATGCGCCTCTCGACCCAAACCGCGCGCTCACTCTCACCGCGCAAGTATACATCTCTAGGATATACTCGAGCGGCCTACACGACATCGGCACGCCGGGGAAGCTCACCAGCCGTTGCTCGATACGCGCGACCCAGCTCTCTCCCCCAACCACACGCCCACATGTCCGCCCACGCCCGCACGCTCGCGTCCCTCAGCGCATCCGACGCGGCGCGCGATGTCACTGAAGAGGTCGGCGGGGCCGTTAATGTCGAGCGGCTGCGTTGGACGGCGCGCGATTTCAGGAGTGAGTAGGACAGTGGGAGAGGTAGTCTGGAGCGTCGGTGGTTTGGTCGTGTGTCGGGAAGTGGTGTGCTTTGAGGACCGTGGTTGTGGCGTACGGCCAGGTGTCTCCCCACTTGCAGCTCTTGGGGGATTTGAGGCTTGACTGGACCCACAGCTCCTACCACTGCTCCTGTCACCTCTGTTTGCGTATTCCGCGCAGCGCGCCAACCTGCTGTGGGCGTCAGACTTCGGCTGTGGACACGGCCCCTTTACCTTACCTCATTTCTGATCACCTTTCCAACCCATAGCCAACCGTGTGACTGTCCTCCGCCCACTTCCATCTCCTCGTGGTCACCCTGTACCTCCCCACTGACCCCAGGCGACACATTGACGATCCCGTCCGACGCCCAGCTCCTCGCGGGCCTGCAAGCAACCCGTGGCGACGACGTCTACGGCGAGGACGCGACCACGGTGGCGCTCGAGTCGCGCCTGGCCGCGTTGACTGGCAAGGAGGCAGCCCTCTTCTGCGCCTCGGGGACGATGAGCAACCAGCTCGCGATCCGGGCCACGCTCACGTCGCCACCGCACTCTGTCATTGCCGACCACCGCGCACATGTGCACATTTACGAGGCGGGGGGTATCGCCATGTTCTCGCAGGCGACGACGCACGCGCTTGTGCCCAGTAACGGGCGCCACCTGACCGCCGCCGACGTCGAGCGCGCACTCGTCCTCGGCGACGACGTGCATACCGCCCCCACCCGCCTGGTCTGTCTCGAAAACACAATGAACGGCGCCGTCTTCCCCCAGAACGAGGCACGTGCCATCGCCGACCTCGCCCACAAACACGGCATCAAGATGCACCTCGACGGCGCGCGTGTGTGGAATGCCGCAGCCAAGGTCGTCGAGGAGCGCGGGATCGATGCCGAGAGCGAAGAGGTCCGCGCTAGCGTGATTACCGAGCTTGTCGAGCCGTTTGACAGCGCGAGTTTGTGTCTGTCAAAGGGTATCGGCGCACCGGTTGGATCGTGAGTGGCAGTCTTAAACGTCGGGGGAGATCGTGGCCACGTCGCCGGCCGATAATGTGTGTGGGGGCGGCCGGTCGTGGGCATTCAAGCACCCACGTTGCGGCTGTCGGGGCCATGTCTGTGCGCGTTTCGCGGCTGCGATTGCATTTGGCCGCTGGACAGTTCAGCAGGCCATTCCTAACCTTGTCGACTACACCATGTCATCGCTTTCCCCACCCCCAGCACCATCTCCACACCAGTTTGCGACATACTGACCCCCAGCGCCATCGTGGGCAGCAAAGACCTCATCAAGCGTGCCCGCTGGTTCCGCAAAGCCTTTGGCGGCGGGTGGCGCCAGGCCGGCTCCCTCTCGGCCGCCGCCGACTATGCGTTGACGCACCACTTTCCGCGTGTGGCAGGGACGCACGCGCTGGCACGCCGCCTCGCGTCGGGCCTCGAGGCGGCGGGGTGCCGTATCCTCGCTCCCGTGGACACCAACATGGTCTTCTTCGACCCCCCGCCGGGCGTCACGCTCGAGCAGGTGATTGACGCGCTGGGCGCGCTGACGGACCCGATTGTGGTCAACTCGAACCGCTGTGTGACGCACCACCAGACCAGCCCCGAGGCCGTGGACGAGTTTGTGCTCGTGGTCAAGGCGCTCGCGGAGGGTGTGCCCGAGGAGAAGCGCGTGAGGGAGGACAATGAGGTCAAGCTCGGGTACTGAATGGGGAAAGAGGGGATGAGGTGCAGTTGGGACTGTGGGAGAAACGCATCGGTGGATGTGGGTAAATCATTCAGCAGAGTGTATGGCATTGGATACTGCATTTTTCGAGACTGCTATGAGGGTCATGGCCCGAGTGCAGTCACAAACATATCTGAATCATAACCGCAATCATCACACGACTGAACAAACTACATCTGCCTCCAAGCGGAAACGGTTCAAACAAAGAGTCAATGCCATTAGGGCAATATATAAACGAAGACAAAGCAACCACTGGACCTCGACCAACAGCAGCAGGACCTCGGCCAACAGCTATAGGACCTCGGCCGGGGACGCGGTCCAGACCTGGTTGCCGTTGCCAAGGATGGACTCGTACGTCTGCACAACGTTGCACAATCAAATTTGACATAAGGCAATTAACGCCCTCGAGTCTGGTGAGCCACAGCGAGCAAGCTGCGCGTCGTCTCTCACCAGTGACACCACTGTCTGCCTGACCTCTGGCACCCAACACTCGTCCCAGATGTCCTCAGTACGCTTCTAGCGTGTACGCTTCCTTGTGCATGTGGCGACAACTTCGCAACGTCCCGAAAAAAAATGCCTGGAAATCGCAGACACTCGGTAGTCGTGAGGGGCGACATACCTCGGAGTTTGCACCAACCGTGGTGCCGCGGTACCATCGGTTGTTCAGAGACGGTTCCTATGCATATCAGCATTGTTGCGAAGAACTACCGTGGAAGGTGTGCAAATCACCCAGGAACATTGACAAGAGTGGCCAAGCCGAGGCCGATAACAAACCGTCGGAAGGCAACTGGAAGAGTGCCCGGGTACAAGCACTTGGGACACGCAAACTCCAATGGCACTTCAGACTGAGTGACAGCCGTAACAGCCTACCGCCGCATACTCATGCTTCAACGGAACACGGTGCTGCATGTGAACACGAGCTATATTTAGACGCTACAGAATATATACAGAGAATATGCGCGGGTTGTGGCTACACGACCGTTACGACTTCGCCCTTGACCTCGCCCTTGACCTTCTGAACATTCGCGCCTGCCTTCTTCCTCCCGCCCCCACTGTGCACACTCATGTGCCTCTTGAGCTGGTCCGGTCGGCTGAACCGCTTCCCACAGCCGGGATGCGTGCATGCAAACGGCCGCTCTCCGGTATCTGAGACGAGGTCAGTTTTTCCGCGTTGATCCGCAGCAAGTCAACTCACGCGTCCGGATGTGTTTCGTCAGGTTTGACGCCTCGACAAAACCCTTGCCGCAGTGCGGGCAGACAAACGGACGTACGCCCAGGTGGGTGCGGCGGTGGATCGTGAGTGACGACGAAATCGCAAACGCCTTGCCGCAACCGGGATAGTCGCACACAAACGGTTCTATCGTTAGTATGTGTCGTCGTGGGGATGGCACTTGCCCATACTCACTGTCGTCGGCATGGCGCCGCATGTGCGCAGCGAGTGGCGCAGCCTCGCAGAACGTCTGACCACAGACGGCGCACCGGAACGGCCGGTGGCCCGTGTGGCTCTGGAGGTGGCGGAGGACCTTTTGGCGCGAGGAGAAAGCCCGTCCACCAGGACCGCCACACCCGTCCCACAGGCAGCGGTACTCGTTGACGCCGCGGCCAATGTGGTCCTCGCTGAGGTGCTCCATGAGGTCGCCCGAGGTTGCAAATGGCTCACGAGTGCACCCTGGCCAAAGACACACGTGGTTCCCGGCCGACGAAACTGTCGACAAGGCCGATCCCGACGCAACAGACGGCGACGGCGACGGCGGGAGCTTGACGGGTTGGTGGGTGTGCACATGCGGCGCATGACGATGCACGTGTGCAGGACGCGCATACGGCTTGTTGTGGTGAAGGTGCGCGTGCGCGTGATGGTGCAGGTGATGGGCGTAGTTTGCTTCGGGCGTCGGGGCGGGTGCGAGTGGCGTCGGTGGCTGAGACCGCATCTGCGCCTGTGGGGCATTCGCCGACTGGCTCATCAGAGTCTGGAAGTCGGAGCCCCAGAGGTCACTCGTGACACCAATGTGCTCCTCGAGGAGGTGGCGTAACATGGTCTGCGGGCTGAGTGGCTCGCCAGTCTCGGCGTGGGTGTGGCTATGGCCATGCCCATGACCGTGGGCGTGCGGGTTGCCGTGAGCATTCGCAGGGGGGAACTGCGTGGCACCAGGCTGCTGGACGATTGACGGGTCGATAGTAAAGCAGTCATCCCACAGACATGGTAGGAGATCTCCACTGTGCGCGGACGTCGATACTGTCGCATGCTGCTGGCCGGTAACAGAATTGTTAAGGTCATTGCCCATACCCAGGTCGAGGACCAATCCCGACTGGGGCGCCGCATCGACTGCCAGCGGCTGCTCCATGGTCGGTGCGGACACCGTTTCGAGGGTTGTCGTACTCGCGCCGAGATGCTCCGTAGCGAGGTGCTCCAAAAGCGCCGTCATGGTTCCAAAGGAGCGGTGGCAGTTTTGCCAGTGGCACACGTGGCTGCCTGGAGGGACCACCGGCGTCGGCGGTGGAGCAGCGACGGTTGAGCGCGTGGCGGACGTGGTTGCTGACAATGCAGCAGCGACGAGGTCATAGTACGGTGGCGTGGGTAGTGCTGGATGCGATGGCGTATGGTTCTGCGATTGGTGTTGAAGCTGTGGTTGTGACTGGGATTCAAGGTTGAGAGGGACTCCTGCCAACGAGCACGCATCCGAGCAGCATTGGAGCTGCGGGGGGTCAGACAATGGACAAGACTGCGTATGATGTTAGCATGGACGTACAAATTCCTCAATGGTGCATCCGGTAGGACACCATTCTCCATGCTCGTGTGGCTTCATGTGCGACACCGTAGGGTCGCATGTAGGATCGTCGCAGCATTCGGCGGGGCAGCACTCTGCCTGCTCACACTCGGCGTCAAAGCACGGCTCGGCGCATACTTCGGCGCAGTTCTGGTCTTCACACGCGTCCTCGCAGTGCTCATCGAGGCAGCAGTACGTCTCGAACGGGCATGGAGATGGGCACGCAGTGGTAGGGGCAGGAACAGGCGTTGAGCTCGACCCGTGGTCCATGTCGCAACAGATAAGCGAGTGGGCGGTGCGCGGCGACGCCGGCGGCTGCGATGGTGGCGCTGGATTGTTGTCGACAATCATGGCCATGTTTGAGAAGGTGACCCGACGACGACGACGGGTGGCTTTTGGTAGATTCTTTTGGGTTGGAGCAACATGTACAAAGCCGAGGGGCGAGGTAACTGGTGATGGCTCGTCTACAGTGTCAGGCTGCAGAAGAAGCACAAGAAGGGGGGGGGGGGGGGGCGAGAATGCAGCCAGTAGATGAGCGAGCAAAAAGGAGAACAACGCTAACAACCAACTAACACAACCGATCGGGTCCTCATTCACAACCTCATTCAACTCACTCCACAAGGTGGCAAATACGTGATCACTGCTTGCCTCTCACGTAATATCGCGTGGCTTCCACACGATCTCCACGTTGTCGACTTTCAACTGGGGCGCTGCATTGAACCGCCCCGGCCTCCCGGGCCGGTCATCCGCGGCCAAGTCCGACAATCATCCGGCAGTTGTCAATCACCGTCTCTTACCGCGTCTCCACACCCACCCCACAGCTTGAAATTGGCTATCCGTCTCTGTAAAGACATCTTGAATTGGCTATCGTACTGTTCCGTTGTACTACTTGACCTTCCCGACTCGTTCTTCTTTTCATCACCTCCTCCTTCTCCCAGAACTCACTCATCATGTCTGCCTCCACCAAGGTCGTCCTCGTCACTGGCGCGTCTGGCGGTGTTGGGCGCGCGTGCGCTGTCGGTCTCTCGCAGGCATACCCCGACGCCGAAGGGCGCAAGCTCGTCCTCGTCCTCTGTGGTCGTCGCGAGAGTGAGCTCAAGGCCACCGCCGACCAGTGCAAGGAGGGAACGACGATCGAGATCAAGACGGCCGATGTTAGCAATGACGCCGAGGTCGATGCCATGTTCAAGAGCGTGCAGGACAAGTATGGCCGCCTGGACGTGCTGTTCAACGTGAGTAGGGGTGCGGCGGGGTGCCGAGGGTTCCTGTTCTCCTCCATTGAATATGTGTTGACTGGCTCAGAACGCCGGTGTGGACCTCCTTGGTGGAGTAGCTATCGAGGACGCGGACATGTCCAAGTTCCGCCAGGTGCTCGAGGTCAACGTCATGGCTGCCGTTCTGTGCACAGCTGCTGCCATCCGGGTGATGAAGACGTGCGGCGGTGGTCGTATCATCAACAACGGGTCCATCTCGTCCACATCCCCACGTCCCAACTCGGCCGCATACACTGTCTCCAAGCATGCCATCCTGGGCCTTACGCGCTCGACATCGCTCGACGGCCGCAAGTACGGCATCACCTGCACCCAGCTCGACATTGGCAACGCTGCGACTGCCATGATCGGCCATGCCGCAAAGGGCTGCCCCCAGGCCGACGGCACAATCCGCCCCGAACCCCTCATGGATGTCGCCAATGTTGCCAGGGCAGTCACGTTTGTCTGCAGCCTGCCTCCAGACGCAGACGTTCTCCACCTTGAGATTCTGTGAGTACACCTAGAGAAACGGAGCTGATTCCAGTGCCTCGGGAATGCCTTTCGTTGGACGCGGTTAATACTATGGGAACTGTATCGGAATGTATTCATGGGCCTACTGTTGTGCAGTGCGGCGTGAACCTCACACCTCACGCGCTCAGCAGCAGCGCAGCAGCGACGGGGTTTGTTGAAAGGAGTGGAGGCGTTGGTTCTTCAAGGTGCCTGCCTGATGAGAAATAAGAATAATCACGGCCGTTCCACACGACGTTGGAGTCAGCAGGGGCTATGTCTAGCTAGGTGCATTCGTGGCTGGGCGGGGGGGGGGGGAGGGGCTAGCTTCTGAAGGATGGAACAACACAAGGCCGTAGCAAGCGTCAACAAGGTACAGAGAGCGTGTCATGGGCCGTCCAGTGGATGCCATCGTCAAGTTATGACGTGCCGGCCTAATGTGTTGCTAGGTCCGGACAACATGATCATCTGCTCGAAGTTCAGACCCATCAGGCCACAGTATTCCAATGCGGGTTGCTTGTCCAGCAAACCCGGCCGACTGGCGACCAGGGAGGGTTATGACAGGTGGAGGGAGGTGGGGGAGTGGAGGTAGTGGCTTGGCGTGCCGCTTGTTACCGGTGGTACCCGCCCCATCCCCTGGCGGCTCTCTGCCGATCCGGTCCGCAATTGCCCCGATATCCTTGCGACTGCAAAGCACCACTTTGCATACTCATATGAAAGCCGCTGTCACCTATGAACCTCAGTATCTCCCACTTGCCACCCTCGTCTCTCCCCTTGAACACCCAGAAACATGCCTGTCACAGTCGGTTGGATCGGCCTCGGAGCCATGGGCTCTGGAATGGCTGCTGTGGGTCACACGATCGTATTAACTGGGTTAGATTTCTGACCGACACAGAGTCTCCTCGAGCAGGGCTTCCCCGTCCAGGCGTACGATGTCTGGGCCCCATCGCTCGACGTCGCTGTTGCCAAGGGTGCCGTGCGCTCCGCTACTCCCAGTGACGCTGCCAAGGGTGCGCAGGTTCTCGGCCTCATGGTCGTCAGCGCTGCCCAGGTAGAGGACGTCTTGTTCGGCTCTGGAAAGGTGGCCGAGGGTGAGTACTTCTTTTCGTCGACTGGGCTTGGTCCTAACTACCAGTCCTTGAACCCAACTCGTCTATCATCTGCTTCTCCACTGTCCCTCCGTCCTTCCAGATCAAGCTCCAGGAGCGCCTCGACGCACTTGGAACTGGCATTGGTGTGAGTAGCGCCGCTTGAATACGACGGTCTGGGCGATACTGACGTTTCGCAGCTTGTGGACGCCCCCGTCTCTGGTGGCTTCCTCCGTGCTGCCGAGGGCCAGCTCAGCATCATGGTGTCCGGAACTTCTACCGCCTTGGACACTGCCCGCCCCGTCCTGGAAGCGCTGACCCGCGCCCCCAACGGCAACTTGGTCGTCGTCGGTGACAGGGTCGGCAAGGCCAGTGACTTTAAGCTCATCAACCAAGTCCTCTGTGGTATCCACATTGCTTCCACTGCGTAAGTGCAAGCCGACAATGACAAGTCGAAGATAATTCAGGACTGACCCGCAGTGAGGCCATGGCGCTTGGAATTAACCTTGGTGTCAACCCCCGCAAGCTGTACAACGCCCTCCAGGACAAGAGCTTCATGTGTAGGTTGCTCTTCCTGCAGTCATACCTGACAATGACAGTCGGCCACCGCGTCCCCTGGCTCTTGCAGGATGAGGGCATCACCAGGTCTGCTTTGACGATTATCCACAAGGACATGTCCATTGTCATGGACGAGGCGAGGGCGTGTGGGTTCCCCGCCCAGCTGTCATCAGCTGCTGAACAGGTAGGAACTCCGAGACTGTAACAATTCTGACGCGTATAGCTCTATGTCGCTGGTATCGGTGCGGGTCTTGCTAAGGAGGACGACGTTGGCATTGCCAAGCTGTGGGAGCGGTTTGGCGGACGGTCAATCGTCGAGTCTGGCACAGAACAGGAGGAGCAGGCCAAGGCTGCCCAGGCCGAGGGTGGCGACGAGGCCATTGAGCTTGTGGGCCGCCTCCTCGACGCCATCCACACCATCTCTGCTGCCGAGGCGCTCGCATTTGCGAGGAAAAAGGGCATGGACCTCGATGACGTCTTCAAGGTCGTCGGCACGTCGGCTGCCACCTCCAAGCCCTTGGTCGCGTTCAAGGACGAGCTCTCTTGGCCCACCAAGTTCTCGCCCAAGGACGGACAGCAGACCGTCTCCGAGGTTCTGGCCGGCCTCGACCAGGTCATGGCCGCTGCCAAGCGTATCAACATCCCCCTGTTCCTCACCCAGGCGGCCTACCAGCAGTTTGCCGTTGCTTCAGACAAGGGTCTGGGAAGCAAGGGCTCCAGTGTTGTTGGACAGCTCTGGAACTAGTTAGAGGGACAGTTGGTAGCTGTGGGATGGACAGGATATAGACAATCAAAACTTTACAGGCCAGTGTTATGGAAGCAAGGAAGCCATCGGCTCGCCTCATCTCAGCGGCTGCAAAGGCTCAGCTGCAGGTCGACCTCGTTGCACGTGCCCCGCCGACTGCATGGGGTAATGTTGAAGCACATCTTGCAATCACTGACAAGATGCAAAGTCAGTCAACCGGTACTTGCCCGAGGGACAGGGGCGGAAGCAATTTGGCACCACTGCGGCGGGTCATGGGGCAACCCCACTCAGACCACTTCCTGCGCGTCGACCTCGTTCTTGTTCTTCCCACTCACCCATACGCGCGACAAGTAATGATACAATATGGTGGACCTTTCAGAGCTCAACAATCTCACCATCATTCGATGCACGCCTGATCAGATACGCGTTGCAATCTCCAACAATCCTCCCATTGAGCAAGTTGACCGTGACTGGATGCAGCAACAGGCCGACGCTCAACCATCCGACATTGCAACGTGGGCACTGGTACCGCGAAACGATCCGAGTACCACTGACCTTCTTGCCCACTGTGACACGTAGGTCATCCCGGCCTTTGTGCTTGTACTGAAGCAGTCCTGACAAACCAGGTACCGCCGTCGGGCTATGCTGAAGGTCGCTGGCGATGAACGGACTTCCGATGCAGTCGCGTATGGAGTATCAGCGGTCTTCTGCCCGCCCCAGTACCGCCGCAGAGGTTACGCGACGCGTTTTCTTCAACTACTTCACTACGTTCTGGCTCCCGCTGATATCCTCCCGCCGTTCCCAACTACATGGGGCTCTCCACCAGCTGTGCCTCCAGGATACGGCAACGCACGGTTCAGCTTTCTCTACTCTGGCATCGACGGCAGCTTCTATGCGAAGTGCAGCCAGGGCGAAGGCGCATCGAGCCAGCCAGGTTGGGTCCCGAAGCCTCCCCATACCCGATTGTGGACTGTCAATAAGGGTGACGACACCCAGTTTGATCCAACGGCTTGGCAGTGGTTAGACGCCGACGGAGTTGCTGCTTTGCAAGGCCAATACGACCGAGTGATTGCGAGTGACGTTGGCGGCGACCCTGGAGTGGACGCAAGGTATACACGCTTTGGAATAGTGCCAGACTTGTGAGTACATTACCCATCTCTCCACTAACGGACATAGAGCAGCGCTCAGCCACGGCGCGCCGAGTACGCTTACA
The DNA here is from genome assembly GCA_025502685.1 of Pascua sp. PH4015B. Taxonomy (NCBI): domain Eukaryota; kingdom Fungi; phylum Basidiomycota; class Tremellomycetes; order Trichosporonales; family Trichosporonaceae; genus Pascua; species Pascua sp. PH4015B. The sequence continues at coordinate 18,293 of JAMFRD010000080.1, read as the reverse complement.
GGCGGCGCTCGCTTCGGGATGTGTCTAGAGGGACCGGGCCCGAGCGCATCATCGCAGTGGTTCACATACTTTCCAACCATCCCTGATCCTACAATGAGCCGGCGCATTGTGCTGAGTCACGTCCAGGGGCACGTACCATTTGCTGCCCTCATGACAGCGGCGGTGAGGGCCGGCGCCGCAGTCATCGAGTACGGCGGGTCGCGCAATGACTGGGATGCCGAAGCGGGTGGTGTGACGATTGACACAGAGTGGCCGCGGCCGTGCATCGCTCTCTACGGGTTCGGCGACGAGAGGGTCGAGTGGGTATCAAGCCATATGCTTATCGTAGAGGGTGTGGGCGTGGATCAGAGATGGGCTTGGTATTAGAAGCGACGTACTCTGCTTCATGGAGTGTCATTCTGAAAAGACCGGCTCCGCGTCGTGATGTCAGTGTGCTTGGTGCACAGCACTTGCTCCTGGACTCTACTTTCTCGTTCACCACAATGCGGGGTGAGATCGAGGACTGACAGTAACCCCAGTTACCAGGCAGGCGAAACCCGCTCATCCGTCTTCGGGGTTAACTCTACATTTGGATACGGTATTATAAGCCCCATTGCTGCTCTCCGTCTCACCTCGGGACCACCTGACTCTACAACTTGCTACAACCTCCCCTCACAAACGCCAACAGCGGCGGAGCCACAACCACCGCTGCGCCGATTAGCACGGTAGAACCGGTGAATACCGCTGCATAGGTAAACTTGCCACCCGCAGCGCTGATGAGAACTGAAAGAGGGCGTCAGCAGTGCCCCTTCGGGTTACACCAACCATACTCTACCCATGTACTTACCACCGCTAATGACGGGCCCGACGAGATTGGGAATAGCCCCCACTGTCCAAAGCATCCCGATGCGCATGCCAACCTCCGTCACGGGACTAATTGCTGCCGTAGCCGCCGTCACGAGCGTCATCCAGGCCCCCGAGACAATGCCAAAGAGAATAAAGCCCGCAATAGTGGATCCAACGCCAGGAGCACCCGTCCACAAGGCAAAAATCACCAACGAGCTGGAGAAACCAACAGTGCCGAATACGTTCCACACACCATAGCTGTCGGCGAGGGGACCGGATGCCGCACGGCCCACAAATGAACCGGCTTGGAGAATGGCAACGGCATACTCGGTAACGGCGGGGGAGGCATGGTTGGACTCGGCAAAGATGGGGGCGTTGAAATACGGAGTGAACATACTGGCGAGTCAGCTACATAAGTGGCGTGTGACGAGCTCACTTGACAAGCATGATAGCCACGCCAATGACCAGACAAGCGTACCGCACTTCATGCCAAGGCTTCGCCAGCGACTTGAGTGGAGGTGCACGTCGGGGAGGCAGACGCGCCTGCATGAATGCGCAAGCTGGGAGCATGAGGGCAAATGTGAACGCGGCAGTGATGAGCATCGTGTTGCGAAAGGCTGACGTTGGGTATCAGTTAATTGGTTTATTGCGTGCGAAAGGAAAGGATAGCAAAGAGGACTCACACAGCTGGTCGAACAGATTCTTCAACAAGATAGGGTACACAATGCCACCCGCACCCGCCCCAGTGACAATGACGCCCACGGCTGTTCCCCGCCGCTTGGCAAACCAGTGGGCCGAGATGGCGGTTGAGGGGGAGTAGACGATCGTACCGCCAAGACCGAAGAGCATGTGCGCGAGGAAGAACTGGTAGTATGCGTGGCAGACTGCAAAAGGAGTGTCAGCCGGTTAACAGGCCGGTGTGGCTTTGCGCTGCTGCACGCACATGCAACGGCGACGAGCGACGAGGTCAAGAGCAGTGTCCCAGTCCAGATGAGTTGACGTGGACCGTGGGCGTCAAAGTATCGTCCAACAAAGAGTGAGCCAATATAAGTCAGCGTTCCCTGCAGCGAGGAGATCCAACTGGTTCGTCAGCGTCCTGTTACAGCTACGAGTCAGCTCACGCAACAGTCGCCTTGGAGTAGTCTGACAGCTGATGTGCGAGGTAATACGCTTGGAGCTGGCCCATGGACGTGACTGTACACAAGCGTAAGCGGCGTCTTTGAAACATTTGACACGCACCAAAACCCCAGACGCAAAACAATACCAATGACGAGGAGCATATCACGGCCCAAGCACGCAGCCCGCCGTCTGGCGGCGGACCTATGTCGACAGGACTGGGTGCAGCTGCGCGCTCGGCAATCTCGAGCTCGGCATATGCTTCATTGGATAGTTGGCGCGATAGATGGCCTTGTGGGAGGTCATGGTCGTATTTGCGGTTGTCACTGTCGGTGTGGACATCAATTCTGGGTGTAGGGGACTGACGTCGGTCCAATGGTATGGGATGTGATAGTTGATGGGCCATCCTCGCTGCCCGCTGATGGGGAGCAGTGCTGCATGTATAACTCGTGCTAATAAGCAGAATGCCCGTCCCGTCGTGTCGGGATGTGGGGGTAGATGTCAACAGTGAGTCGTTTTGAAAGTCGCTTAAGTCGATCCGTCTCGGCCTTCCGTCTCCGCCTCCACTTCTCGGATCTACCCCGCAATTCAGTTGGTATAAATGCCATGCAGCCACCTCAGCGTTCGTCCCATCCCCAACACTGTGTTGCCGCTCGTCAAGCAAGCATATCCATCACCCGCTTGCACACCGCAAGTGATACTTACCCATATTGCATGCTGACCGTCGCTGACACCTGGGTCTGCTGATCTGCTGGCTCGGTCGGCTCATGTTGGGCGTTATCGCCTTCCAATGACGTGTCCCATTGGTGTAAACAAATGATGTCAACATGAGGCCAACTGTGGGGCACTCACGTCATACGGAGCTCCGCAACTGGTGAATACCCTTCGTCCAACATCCAAACACCACAGATCATGGTCGGGAGCGACTGCTCAGAGACCAGCTCGTATGAGGGGACCCTCGACTCTCAAGAGTTTGAGGGGACGCCCGACTCTGACGATTTTGAGAGTACCCCCGACTTTGACGACTATGACCATGTCGACTATTGGGATACCATAGATGGTATGCCCCCCGGCGATTTTCTCAGCCAGCATGGGTTCATGATCTCGATCGACAACTGTGTGCGTGTGAATCTGGCAGTGCAATGATTTGCTGACGTCTCTCCAGGTAGGGATCATACCCTGCACAGAAACGCTGTCGAGGTTCAAGCCGTACCTGACAGGAGAAGAGCACTATGATGTCCTCCTCGAGACTTGCGACGAGCTTGGGCACACATTCTATATTGAGCCAGTCTACGAAACCATGTACACCGACGACGTCGTTTGCTACTTGGAAGAGTACCTCCCCAACTTTGACGACTATCCCAGCCTTCAGTATGTTCGTTGGTCATAGTAGCCGCTTACATTCTAGTTGGATTGCCCCTTCGGCACGATTGAACAGTCTCGTTGACGTTGGATCGGTCTATGACTTGCGCGGGTGGGACCTCGCTGAAAACTTCTGTCAGGCAACATATGCCTTCGTTACAGTACACGACAAAGGCGATGAAAACGCGACACCGAAGCACGACCTGCTGAAACCCAACAACCGATTCATGGCCGCTTTCGTGCGCAACTACAGAAAGGCAGGGTTCGATATCCCCGACTCTGCTCTCAGCCCTGCAATACTGCGCATGCTTTCTGAGTCCAGTGAAGCCAGCGACGACGAGGACGCCGACGATGACGACATCGAGCCTCGTTCTGTTGCTACTGGCGACGACACAGGTGAACATTCACAGGCGGGGAGCTGTGTTCCGGAAGCCACAGGTGACTCTATGCCATGTGCGGCCAGCTCACCGCCCCCTGGGCCGAGCGAACCGAGCCAGGTAGTGCCCACCGAAGCAGCCACTACCAAGAGAGACGCCTCTATCGTCACTGGCCCCGCGACATCACGGCCGCCCAGTCCCATCATCAACCTGCCGTCTGCCAGTGTGGACGACACGTCCACCGCGACGTCCGAGGGCCTACAACCACATCCTGCGACAGTGAAGAGAAAAGCGAGCGCCGAGTTGTCGGATGGAGCTAAGAAGGTCAAGGTTTAGTGGATGTGCAGAGAGTGCGTATAGAGCAGGTGCCATTCGAGCGCTCAGCAAATCTCGTTGTCAAGTATGTTTCGGTTTTGCGGAAGTCGATCTCATGTTATGCGTGTACTCGATATTGACCAGATGTGATGTCTAAAAGGGCCTCATCAGGCCTGGTATCAAGTCATGGGCACTCGTCCTTGCCCCAAGGTCGACCGCCCCAGTGGTGTGGAACCCCAGTGATGCATGGACGGCCTGTGAACAGCAACTCGTGCAGGCCGAGTAGGATGAATTTGTCCTTGGAATCTAGGGGTCGATTAATCACCCCCGCAGGGGACCAGGTTTCAATTTCCACCATACGCGTGCCAGAGTCAATCTTGCGGCTCTGCTGGTTATGTTGTTGCTCCTTGGGCCTACCGAAGCTTTGGCACCACGTAGTTCCTGAGGGCTGTATTTGACATCGACAATTGCGGTAGGGTGACTTCCAGTTCCCATTGTTCGACTGGGGTCTGGTACTGTATGTCTGCAACTAGCCATGGGAAGCGTGGTCCAAACCCGCCCCCCGAGACGTATTCCGCTCCTAACTACTCCTAACCATGACCTACTCTGCAGCCGCCAGTAGATATCCACGCACAATGCCCAGGACCGTCACGATCCCTAGACTGACAATCGTGGTCAGAGAACCTGCTTAAAATGATGGTCTATCTGAGTTCTATTAACAGTGGTAACCGATGTGGGGTTCGCTCTATTTGCACGCCAGAAAGAAGGCGTCTCGGTATGGGAATGTAACCCGCCAAGCTAGAGCCCACCGCGCCCGGCAAACGCGTTACCGTCATTGCTGCCATCTTCGGGGTCGGCGGAGAGCGCAAATGCGGGGTTGGCGCTGGTGTAGTTGACATACGCCCTGAACGGAGTCGCGAGACCTCCGCTGTGGCCGGGGCGGAATGTCGCAATGTGGGCGTTGAGGGTCCGGGCGACAGTGTTGCGCAGCAGCCAACCTGAAGTCAGATATCCTGTCCTTGTCTAGTCCGCCCTGAAGATGCAGGCAAAGCACTCACCAGTGCCTACGATGACCTTGGTCTTGTCCGTGCTCATCGCACGGACTGTCTGCGCTGTCTTTGTAAAGCACTCGTCGTTGATATACGGTGGGTCGACGATGACCACCGCCGCCTTGGTCTCGGCGAGGGTGAGGCCCTGAACGTCGAGCGGCTGCGCGTAATCGTACTGCCTGAACTCGGGGAAGACGTTGAAGCGCTCGTCGAACTCGAGCAGGAGGAGAGAGTTCGGAACGTCCATTTTCTACTGTCAGTTAAGTCCCTCGATGACAATTGCTTTGAGGCTTGTTTTCATAGCGCCGAGTTCACGTACCTTGAGCGCAAGAAATGTGCTGGGGCTCGAGATGCACACGATCAGGCCACCATCGGCCTCATCCACTGCCTCCTGAGCGAGCGCCTGCGCCGTGCCCTCGTCGTTCCAGAACTGGCTCAATCCCCACTTCTCGGGGAAGCGGTCCATGGAGAGCTCGGCTGCCTTGTCGTTGTCGCGGGCAATAAGGGACTCGAGATCATTGAGCGCGGCTGATTCGAGCATAAAGCTCTGGAGCGCAGCAAGCGCATGCGAGCTCAGTCCGATCTCGGGGGAGCTTGAGAGGATCGTGGTCATGGTTCGAGAGACTGCGAGCGTGGTCGTGGGCGGGGGCAGACAGAGGCATCAAGTGGTTTCTTGGGTGATTCTTTGGTGGACGAGATGGAAAGTGCAGTCAGGTAGAGGGGTAGAGTGCAGGCAGGTAGAGAAGCAGAGTGCTTATGTGTCAGTCTGTCAAGCGGCGCTTCCGGACTCGGCGACGGAGGTCTTCAAACTTTTGTTTGAGTTGGGTCTTGGCATTTGACGGGCGGACCCTTTGTTGCCAAGAACATTTCCAACGTTTAGCCTTGGCAGAGGAGAAACAGGCGGGTAGCGCATGTCTGTCCACAACACGCGCGCAACAGTCGATATTGTCGAAACCATTATCCCATTTCTCAAGGCTAACACTACACTCCCTGCAGTGCAAGTGTCGGCCGTGAGGAATGACGACGTCACGAAGAAGTATTAAAGTAGTGCTGGAAACCATCCCCAACAACCGCAGCTTTTTTTGGAGTTGGCCAAGAGGACGTGCCTGCCTCAAGGTTCTGCCTAATCTACCTCGTTAGCCTAATACCACCGTTCCGCTATCATCGGATGCAAATTGCTTCCCAACCAACGGCGTGGGACTGTGCATTCCGGATGCATAGCGAGGAGGGGTACAGAAGTATGGAAGAAGGGGGAGGGGCACTATAAGATGATGGAGTTACCATCCGCACACAGCCGTGGGTTAGAGGCACTGAGAGTACCACTCGTTGTTAAGGGTGCAGGTCGATCCGGCCTCGCACGTCGTGCATCCGGTGTAGCCGTTGCCGCCGCACTGGCCCCACTTGGAGACGGTGCAGGTGCTAGGGTTAGAAGGGGTGGGGTCCGTCGAAGAAGTGGAAGAAGTGACGGGTGTGGAGGTCGAGGATGTGACGGGAGGGGCGGTCGAGCTAACTGTGGCAGAGGTAGACGACGCTGGGGGCGTAACATCACGGTTACTGCAAGGGTTAACAGGTCTCTCGAACGCCTTGAATGCATTACTTACCCGGGCAGGTATGGCTTGATGGAGTTGGCAAACAATTCATTGTCCGAGCCGTCTGCGTTGGGGGTGATTGAGAGCTCATACTCGGGGTACGGCTTAAAGTTGCCAGCCGACCAGATGGTGAAGCCCTTGATCACGTCCGAGTTGTCGACAAAGTACTCGAGCGTCTGCGCGAGGTTGGTCCTGCACGAGTCGGTGTTGCCGGCACCAATCTCGGTAACCAGTGCAGTGCGTCCCTTTGCCTTGAGGTATGTCACAAGGGACTGGAACTGGTCGACGGCGTTGGTGACGCACTGGGTGCTTGTGCCCGAGCCGTCCGAGTCGAGATACTGGTGGACGTCGAGGACGAGGAGCGACTTGTCACTTGCCGCAGGGTCGGTAATGGTGAGCATGGGCGCGTTGGCACCGGATGACCACTCCGAGGTGTGTGCCCAGAAATTGCCCGGGATAAGAATGGACTGGGTCGTGGCACCCGCGGCACGGATGGCGTTCACGGCTGCCTGGCACGAGGCTGCAAACATGGAAATGTCCAGGTCGTGAGGTTCGTTCATGAGGCCTAGGGTCAGTGGAGGTCTTAGGGGGTGTCTCACCGAAAATGACCTTGTCGTTTTTGGCATACTTTGCTGCGAGAATGCCCCAGACGTTGGCAAAGTACTCGTTCGACGGCCCACCCTGGCCGACGATGGCACTGTTCCAGCGACCATAGTTGTGCAGATCAATGATGGCATACGCCCCCTGGTTGAGAGTGGCCTGCACAAGGGCGTCGTACTGCGCCAAGAAGCCAGTGTTGAATGAAGTCGACGACTGGTCGTTGACAAGGTACTGCCACCCGACGGGGAGGCGAATACTGGGAGGTGAGTGAGGGTACTTTTACCAATATACTTACACGTTTGAGCCAGCATCGACAAAGTGGGCAATCTGGCTCGTGTCGGGGCAATACGAAACGCCACTGTTGCCCCACACGTCCATGCCAAAGTCACAGCCCTGGATGTGCGTGAGTGCATGTTTCATGTCATCTCGCGGCTCGCTCCGGCGGTCACTCACAGCAATGTTGACGCCGCCGAGACGGGGGAGGGAACGCTTCGCATGTATGTGCATGGTGAGGGGAGCTCCAGCAGCGGTGGCCAGGAGGCCAAGTAGGGAAGCGATGACCGAGAACTTCATGTTGAGGATCTTGACAAGGTGAGAGGAGGGGTGCTGGTTGTGGATGCAGGCGTGCGTGGGAGGAGAAGGAGGGTAAATATCAGAGGTGCCAGACCGCTGAGAAGTAAGAGATGAGAACAGGTGGACAGTGGGTAAAGGATGGATGAAGAGGAGACTTTGCAGCAAGCATCTTTAAAGTGTCAGTCGTGCCCGCGCTGTATCCTAGTGGTTACCGCGGGCCTGTTTGACTTGCTCCTTGTCACTTCAGGCATGTGCGTTCCAACGTATCAGGCCCACGCCGAGTTGCGAGACAACCAGTTGGTCAGAAATGTGAAGACATGGACGCAAGGTGCCGGTCAGAAGGATCGTGGCGTGTGGCGTCCTGTAACCCATGGCCCGTGCATGCGTGCATCGGCCCCTTGTTAAACATCCTTCCAAGCTTTCACGGTCCGCTGGTTCTTCCGGCCCGAACTTTTGCTTGCACGTGCAGTATGTCAGAAATCGAGGTCTCGTGACAGATGTCTTCTGTAGTCTTCTTCTTGTGGATAAGGGTGCTTCATTGGTGTACCCGAAGCATGAACAAACGGGCCTCGTCTTCACCACAAACAAAACGTCCCGCATAGGCGGGCCGTTGCCATTCCCACTGTGCTTGGCAACTTGGCACCGGCGGCCGGCGGTTGGATCGCGCTGGATTGTCGTTATGTGCTCAACATGTCACAATCGGCCCGATTCCTTGTCGGCGCCATGGCCGTCGCCGCGTAATCGGACATTTCATCGTAGCCACGGGCCATAAGGGCGACAGCTTTGTTCACTTTGCCCTACTCATTGACTGGGGCACGTGCCGTGTAACTGCATTCCCACCTACAGACAAAACAGCTTATACCAAATCGGGAACATCGACCCACGCACGCTTAGCCCAGCTCTCCAGACCCAGCTCAGTAATCTGCACGCCCTTCGCACCTTCGAGGAGGGTGTATTTCCACGGCTCGTCGAGCACGACGTGGCGCAGGAACATCTCCCACTGTACCTTGAAGGCGTTGTCGAACACTTCGTAGTCTGGCACGCGGGACCAGGCCGCATAGTGGTCAATGTCGCTAGGCACGTCCGGGTTCCATGTCGGCCGCGGCGTGGCAGACTCGTGCTGTACGACGCAGTCGCGGAGGGTCGCTACTGCGCTTCCCTTTGTGCCGTCGACCTGGGAGCTGTCAGAATTCTCATTCGCACCTACTCTGGCCCTTGACTCAATCTTCCAGCTCACCTGAATCGTCAAGAGGTCGTCGCGGCGCACCCGCGTCGTCCAGCTCGAGTTGAAGTGCACGACAACGCCGCTTTCGAGCTCGAACGTAGCGTACGCGGCATCGTCGGCAGTACACTTGTACGTGTTGCCGTCCTCGTCAACGCGCTCCTTGACGTGCGTCGCACCAAAGCAGGAGAGGGCCTTAATCGGGCCAAAGAGGTTGTGAATAACGTATCGCCAGTGACAGAGCATATCGACAATAATTCCCCCATCGTCCTCCTTGCGGTAGTTCCAGCTGGGCCGCTGTGGTGTGACGGGCGTAAGGCCCGTGAAAACCCAGTACCCAAAGTCGCCCTTGACGCTGAGGATCTCTCCGAAGAACCCCGAGTCAATCAGCGTCTGTAGCTTCCGCAGCCCCGGAAGCCAGAGCTTGTCTTGCACGACGCCGTTCTTGAGCCCCGACTCTGTGGCGAGCCTGTACAGCTCGTACGCGTCCTGCGTGCTCGTCGCCGTCGGCTTCTCGCAGTAGACGTGCTTGCCGGCCTCGATGGCGCGCTTGACTGCATCGGTGCGCCGGCCGGTCGTCTGCGCGTCAAAGTAGATGATGTCGTCGGGGTTGGACAAGGCGGACTCTAGGTCGGTCGTAAAGCGCTCGATTCCGTGGGCCTTGGCTAGCTCGGCGAGCTTGACTTCGTTGCGGCCCACCAGGATCGGGTCGGGGACGAGCCTTTCCCCAGATGGGAGGCGGATACCGCCTTCGTTGCGAATGGCCGCGATGGAGCGGATAAGGTGCTGGTTCGTGCCCATGCGCCCTGTGACGCCGTTCATGATGATGCCGATTCGGCGAGGGGCGCGCTCGGCCTTCGGCGCTGCTCCGTTGGCTCCGTTGGCGACTGTCATACTGAGGCCGACTTTTCGCGTGCAGTAGCTGTTCGTCGTCGATGTGAGGTTGGTCGTCACGATACTGTGGTGGAGATTTGAAGAGTTGTGGTGTGGTATCTGAGGCTTGGGTATCCGTCGTTTTTCAACTACTCAACTCTTTAAGTCTCTGCCATTGCCACATAGCCGCATCCAAGCCTTCTCCCAGAAGATAACGCGGATGTGTCGGAGCCGTCATCCAGGCACCATCCGCCGGCGGCTGCATGCTTCCGCCTCCACTATCATTGTTGTTGTTTCACTCACCCTGAGGCGGAACGACACAGCCGCCGGTACGCCACATCGTCTTCGGACATGATCATGGATGACTCGTTCCGGTGGAGCAGACGCGGCGCCGTGGGGCCCATCTGGGGTATGGGAGTTGATCATGATGTTGACGTCGTCCTGTTCACCATTCGGACCCAGCAGCCAGCGGAACGCTCCAACCGGCATTCAAGGACCCCGCGTTCCCAGGCTCCCAGGCAGCACAAAGAGGGAAGTTCCAAATTGATCCCCATTGCTCCGCATTACTCAGCGTAGTCCTGCCAGGCATTTCAATTGCAGTGCCAAGATCACCGTCAACGGCCCGGACTCCGATCGTACACGTGAGCCCGGAAGCTTGGCTGAGGCGGCTGCACTCTTCCACTCGGATCGCGAATGGTTCTGCATAGTGTGCGTCACGTACCAACAACAAGTGTTAGCGACCACAATGTGGCAAGGGAATCCATCTTCAAGGCCTGAAAAGGTATATGGGTCGCATGACCTTGGTCTCAAGGCGTCTTCATCAAGTCTCAACACATACACAATGGTAAACTCCAACTCGTTCAGTACGTGTGCTCGTCAGTCCAAGCTGACCGCAGTCGCTGGCCTTCCTAGGCTTCCCCCAAAGGAGGAGCGGGTTCGTTCATCAACTAAGACCACGCTGACATCTCACAGCACCACAGCAGCAATCCTTGGAAGCTCCTTACGTCGCTCTCTGCTATGCAGTGGGCTTTCTTCCTTTCGGGGTGGTTTGTGGGTCCTATATCTGCGTGTCTTTACCTTCTAACACACAGGCATGGGTGTGTGACGCCGTCGAGTAAGTGCGATTGACGAAAGGAACGAAAAGTCGCCCAGAATCTTACATACTACTAGCTTCTTTGCAGTCTCCCTCTCTACCTCTCGCCTCGCCAAGGAATTTGCAAGGCCCATCGGGACCGTCACCCTCAGCATCACACTCACCCTCCTCTTCCGCCCTCTGGGCGCCCTCATTTTTGGTATTCTCTCTGATCGCTATGGCCGAAAGTGGCCACTCATTGCCAACCTCATTCTCATCGCCGCCTTCTCGCTGGGGACTGGCTTTGCAAAGACGTTCTCAAGCTTCCTCGCACTCCGATCTCTGGTATGTCCTACAGCCACCACACACATTGCTGACCATGCAGTTCGGCATTACAATGGGAGGTATCTGGGGCCTGGCCGTATCAATGTCCCTCGAAAACATGCCCATCGAAGCTCGTGGTCTGTTTTCAGGCTTCCTACAGCTAGGCTACCCCGTCGGTTACCTGGTCATTGCGGCTGTCAACCTCAATCCCTACGTGCAGAGTCAGGATCACTGGCGCGTCCTCTTCTACACGGGCGCCGGCATGTCTCTCCTTGCCGCTGTTTTCCGTCTCCTTCTCCCCGAGTCGGCGTACTTTCGCGAACGCCAGCTTCTACGGAGGGAGCTCGAGGCTGAAGGTACAATCACCAAAGGTGCAACCGTGACTGTTATTCGAGAGCTCGGCAAGACACTCAAGGTTCACTGGGCCCGCTGTGTCTGGGGCCTCATCTTCATGAGGTACGTGGCACAATCCCATCCGTTGCTGAGCTGACTGTCCCAGCGCATTTGTATGTTATCACGCCCTTTGTTTCCAAGCTAAGTACAGAACTTTTACTCGCATGGGTCCCAGGACCTCTACCCGACATACGTTCAGAACGACAAGGGCCTTTCTCCCCACCTCGCAACAGTCACTACGATTATTGGTAACTGCGGCGCCATTGTCGGCTGTACAATTGGTGGATTCGTCTCGCAGTTCCTCGGACGACGCCTCACCATTATTTCCTTTGCCGTGTTCTGTTGCTGCATGCTCCCCCTGTGGCTCCTCCCGACTTCATTTGCAGGTCTTGCCGCGGGCGCCTTCTTCGTACAGGCTGGTGTTCAGGGGTGAGCAGTCATTGCCAGCAGGGTCCAATCTAACTTTAGTGCTTACGGCGTCGTCCCCGTCTACCTCAGCGAGATCAGTCCCGTGGCATTCCGTGCCACTTGGCCAGGTGTTGGTGAATATTCGTGAAAACTCTAACCCCGCATGAACGGTGCCCAGCTGACGTATCAGCTTACCAACTGGGTAACATGGTCGCATCCGCCTCAGCCCAGATTGAAGCGACTGCCGGAGCGAGGATCGTAGACCCCACTACAGGCAAGCCAGCCTATGGCAAGGTATCGGCCATTCTTATTGCCGTGGCCGCTGCAGTGCTCATCCTCTGCTGCCTAGTTGGCGCTGAAGACCACGGAGCCAACTTTGAGAAAGGCCGCGCTGCGTTTGAGCAGGATGCTGGGCTCGATATCGGTGAGTGATTCGTATTGTCGATAAATGGACCTGACTTTGTAACAGTTGAAGACCCCGAAAGGCAGCATTCCAAGGCTGTGTCGTACGGATATGACCAGAAGGAACAGGTTCATCACAAAGAAACGGTTTAGAACTACGAGTTGAAGCCTTAGGGGGGTTAGGGGGTTACAAAGAAGCTCCGAGGACTGGAAATAGTTGGTTCGTAGGAGAGGCAGAAGGATCTTGTATGCGTGGGATGGAATATTTGTGAACAAGCGCGGTGTCGGCAAATGCGCTGTTTGAATTTTATCGGACGCTGAGGTAGTAGACACTTGGAGGTTTGTTAAGAACCCCGCACTCTCAGCTAATCTATCTCTTTGGCACCGGTTCAGTACTCTCCCCAACTGTTCTCTCCACTCACTGTCTCCCATCAGCAGCTCGTATGCATGCTGATGTTTTACCCTCTTGCTATGAGGAAGCTTGAGAAGACACGAACGCGCACAGGCATCTACCTCCCGTGGCTCCTCATCAGTAGGTATTAAATTAATGAAATGTTGAGCAGATGTCGGCGTCTTTCCAAAAGGTTGCTACGTTGATGGAGAGGGCGAAAAGTGCAGCAGAATGCTGAGCACGTCATGAGCCGGCAGCCAAGATCGCCCGCTCCGTGTCACCAACATAAGTGACACTCAGTATATGAGAGCGCCCATGCAAACGGAGACTCGCGTGTGTATGCGGCCTGTATGGTAGGGGTGAACCACAATTCCATCTTCATTTAACAACAATATCAACTGCTAAGCGCCATTGGCCTTGTTGTTGCCCTTGGAAGGGAACTTCTTCTCGTTTGTAAGAACCAAATCGATAGCGTATTTGTAGCCCTGCACACCGGCTCCAGCCTATATGGTCAGTTGCGGCGGGACTCGACGCTCACAATCACTGCCACTGCCTTGTCATGGAAGACCGAGTGGTGGCGCCACTCCTCACGACTGTGAATGTTGGCAACGTGGAGCTGGGGCGTCAGTACCGGGCTCATTCTCACCGTAGCAAGGCTCACTTCAACAAAAGGAATGTCGACGCCGAGGAGGGCATCACGGATCGCGATCGAGTAGTGCGTCCAACCGCCAGGGTTGAGGACAATGCCATCGGTGCCATCTGTACGTGCTGCCTGGATGCGGTCGACTACTGCCCCCTCCCAATTACTCTGGAAGAATTCGACGTGCGAGCCAGATTCTGCCGCCTGCTTCTTCCCAGACTCGGACACGTCATCCAGTGTCTCGGCGCCGTAGACTGCGGTCAGTTGTGGGTCTAATGGGGTTCTTACTGTGTGGCTCCCGAATGCCCAAGAGGTTGAGATTAGGGCCGTTGATGACGAGGACGGAGCGCTTGCCTGAGCGGGTCATGGTGAAGAGTGCAGGTGACAAAGGTGGGGGAAGCCCATTCCCAGGCAGTCTTTAATGTGGATTTGGGACCACGGGGTGTCTGGTCCACCCTGTTGACGACAACAAGCATCTAGCGCGTTCACAGGCTACTGCCTATGCCGCTGCTATGACAGGCCGCACCAGATCGATAGGCGTCCCTACCGCGGGCCAGGCGGACCATTGCCGGCGGTATCATGCTTCCGCCACACTAAGATAGCCGCCGGTCTTGTCCGTCGGAAGAGTGCTTCCGCCTCCACGGACACTCCGACGCGCCAGGCACGGTCCATCTGTCCACACCGGCCACACCTCGGCCCGCCCAGCGCCGAAGCATACCTCGCACCATTTGGAACTGCAATGACGACGGTGTCTCCGGGCACGACGTACAGACAGCAAGTTCAAGAACTGGTCGCACATCAAAGTCAAGAACGGGTCGTTCTACTCACCTCTTCTGTAACCCTTACCAACTTCTTCTCGTCTTTGAAACCATGTCTGCACCTGGACTCGACGCGTCTCCAGCGGTTCCCGTCCTCGACCTTTTCCGTCTTGACGGCGAGACGGCACTGGTAACCGGCGGTTCGAGGGGTACGTTCACCTTATGACGCCCCACAGCATCTAACCTATCCCACAGGCATCGGCGCCGCCATCGCCATCGGACTAGCCCAGGCGGGTGCCGCCGTGATTATTGCCCAGCGGGACCTGAGCAACACGGCCACGCGCGACGCCATCCGCGCAGCGGGGGGCAAGGCCGAGCTCGTCAAGGGGGACCTCAGCGACGTTGCCGACGGCAAGAACGTGGTCCCTCGCGCGCTCGAACTCGGCGACGTCTCCATTCTCGTCAACTGCGGCGGCATGCTCCAGCGCAAGGACTCGGTGGATATCGAGGAGAGTGATTGGAACAATGTGAGCTTGGCGCATGGGCTTGCTTCCAGCCTCGGTTGTTGGTTACGGAACGAAGCTTACATCCAGGTCGTCAGCATCAATCTCAACTCGCTCTTCTTCATCTCCCAGGCGGCAGGCAAACACTTTATTGCCAAGGGACGCGGAAACATCATCAACGTTGCGTCCCTCAACTCGTTTGTCGGCGGCAACCGCGTCGCGTCGTACGCGGCAGCCAAGGCCGCGGTAGCGAGCCTCACCAAGGCGCTTAGCAATGAGTGGAGCAAGCACAATGTGCGCGTGAATGCGATCGCGCCTGGGTCCATCGCTACGGACATGTGAGTTGTTTCTTCTGCGTCTCAACTTTGGCCGTTCAGGCTCAGGCTCTCTGCCATTCGGGGCTCGAGCTCTGTTCGTCTCCCGGCCTTGCATGTATCATTTTCCACATTCTCCAGGTACACCTAGCTAACAGCCAGCAATACCGACCTCCGAGGCAACCCCGAACTGTACGCATCCCGCGTAAACAGCATCCCTGCTGGACGGTGGGGCGAGCCCGCAGACTTTGCTGGGCCGGCCGTGTTTCTTGCCTCGCGTGCGAGCCAATACGTCACGGGCGAGACGCTTGTGGTCGATGGCGTGAGTGTGGTGTACTGCGTAATGGCGGCGCTGACTTGCAGGGGGCGATGGCAAAAGGTCCGCTCTAGAGGTTGGAGGAATGACGAGCAGGTTTTACACGGGCGTTTTTGTCATGAGATGCAATTATTTAAAGTGATCAGCCAGAAGCTCGCAACGTTTGCTGGTGGAGGCAGGTTCTGCTGGACGGCGTGTTATTCTAAAATGCAGTCAAGTACTCATGGCGCTTTGGAGAATACAAGTGAATACATCTGAGCAGAGTGGTTACGAGTTATTGCCAGTTTGGATGTTACATTGCAAAAGCCTGCAAGTCGATGTTGTTCGGATCGAGCCCCACCGCATACAGGTCCGCAAAGACGTCGAGCGACAGGTCGTCCTGCTGGAACTGTGGCATAGGCCCAAACAGCTGCTCGAGCGTTGCCGACTCGAGCATTGCCGACGGTTCCAAGGGGTCCATGCTACCCGACAAGTTATGGCTGGCCACGTTCAGGTCGCTGAGCGCGGCAGACGACTCGCCGCGCGCAAAGAGCTCCCCCGACATGTCATGCTCCCGCGACACGTGGTATGGTACCAGAGGCGGCACAGGCGGCACGTCGTCCATCGACGTGAAGCTCGTCCCCGTCCCCGTGTCAACGGGCGGCGAAATCGCCTCCGCGTCCGTCTCGGGCGCGATACCCGAGATGTAAGCGAGCGGCATGGCGATGTTCATGAGGATGCGGTATGTGGGCGCGACGCTGACACCCTTACTGCGGGCGAGCAGGGCCGAAATGTCGGCCCGTATAGCCGCGTCGTCGATGGTATCCGTGGCCTGAGGGCGGCTGAGGAAATGCACGCCGATGATCATGGCGGCATGATAGATGGCGTAAAAGTCGAGGTAGACGCTACCTTCCAACATACCCGCACCATTGAGTTCCAGAAGGAGCTCCACTGATGAGTCGGCGGCGTGGACGCACTGGCTGGCCAGCTCGGCGATTTCGACGGGGAGCGGTGTTGGAGAGGCAGTCGCGGGTATGTCATGGTCGACGCGGCAGAGGATGAAGGGGC
Organism: Pascua sp. PH4015B; assembly: GCA_025502685.1. Classification (NCBI taxonomy): domain Eukaryota; kingdom Fungi; phylum Basidiomycota; class Tremellomycetes; order Trichosporonales; family Trichosporonaceae; genus Pascua; species Pascua sp. PH4015B. The sequence goes on along the minus strand of JAMFRD010000080.1, from coordinate 1,824 downwards.
GCGAAATGATACTTTCAAGGTAGTACGACCATATGTGCATGAGCAGGACGGCCCGTCGTTGTGCCGGGTTCAAGGAGGGATGTTGAGGTGATAGGTGTGCCGGGAGATTACCCCGCCATGCCGACAGCTCGCCCAGGAGGCGATTTGCGGTCGCACATGACAGTGCCAGCTTGCTCGGTGACGCATAGTGGGGCGATGCGGTGCTGACAAACCGTCGCACCTTGGTGTGAAGGTTTGCTAGCTTGAGTGAGTTTCCCAACAGATCAGGGGGCAGACCAATGCTGTTCGTAAACGTCACATCGGGCAGACTAGCAGTCACGTTTACCGTCTCCGTAAACGACGGCCGCCCCAAGGCGAGCGATATTGCCTGTTCAAACGAGTAAACCGTCGACCAGACGAGACGTCGCGTATTGCGCTCAAATGGATCAAAGTTGCCCTCGTCCCCGCTGTCTCTGTGCATGCCGAGCGCGACGGCGGAGCGCGCTGCCTGACCGACTAGCAGCCACGCGGAATTGCGCTCGCCCATGTTGTGCTGATACATCGATAGCAGCAAGAGGGCTTGTACGTTGGAGAGCGTCGAGCTGAGGACGATCCGCTCGAGGCCGTCGCGGAAGAGGAGCGAGAGGCACCGGTGGTGCAGCGCCTGGGGCTGTCCGCCGAGGCCCGCCTCGAGCTTCTGTGCCCCAATCACGAGCACCATCAACAGCGACGCAAGCCATCCGGGGTCCTGCGTGAAGACCGCCTGGTCAGAGTGCGGGGACCACGTCGCCTCGTACTTGACCTGGAAGGCGCCACGGTGGAATACTGGATAGTTGAGGTGTGCGTGGTCGAAGAATGCCTGTACGAGGCGGTCAGATGTGGCCCGGTCTGGCAGACCGCCCGCGGGCCTGTCGAGCGTCGATCCTGGTAATGTATTAGACCGGCTAGAGCGATGGCCAGTATCTAGGTATGTCGGATGGATATCTTGAGGCTCTGTCGAGTCGTCGGGCGTCTGTGCGAGCGGGTTGCCGTGCTTGCCGTCCTCGATCGCGTGGCTGACCTTGTACGTCGTAAACTCTGCGGTGCGCAGAAACGTGCGAAGGCCGGACTCATCGTAAGCAGGTGTCGTCGCGAGGTTGGATTTTGATACAAGCCGTCGAGCCGCGTGCGCAAAGTAGACGAGTGACGCAGTGCCGACGTAGTGGTACCCTCCGTTGGGTGCTGGGAGGAGCCAGCCCTCAGGTATGTCTTCAGGCATGGCCGCGTGACCACCATGGTTAATATCGCCAACATGGTCCTGGTTGGGCGATCGGTCTCTCCACGTCACTCCAGACGACGAAGCTCCTCTGGTGTCCACTCTATCCGGTTCCCGCGTTGGAACGAGCGGCTCAATATGACTCTCGTCCAGCGGCACCTCGACGCCCTTATCAGCGGCGAGCGCCTGCAATCCCTGGATCGAGTCGACATCGTACTCTGGGAACAACCTGCGAACAAGAACGTCAAGCATGCGGTACCGCAACGAAAGCTGGTCAACGGTGGTGTAGACGCGCTGCCGGCGCGGCATCGTGGTCTGGCACTCGGCCCCCGCCTCGTCGCACGCCACACACGCGCCCGTCTCGCTCGGCCGGATGCACCGCCGCTTGCGCTGGCGGCATCTGTCGCAGCTGTGTTCGGTCCGCTGCCGCTCTGAGTCTGTTAGGCGGCGTTTGGAAGGGCGTGGGGGAGGCCTGTCGTCGACATGGGGAACTGTAGGTGTGAGGTCAAGCGTGGGAGCGGAGATATCAAGTGCATACTACTTGGACGGCGTTGTGGTGATCCCGATGTCCTATAGGGGTTAGGGGGTTA